>CALNVZ010001821.1:40576-53303 GCA_940671915.1 Paracentrotus lividus | reverse complement strand
ATTATACCCATCTAAAGTGCCATTAGCATTTTTTTTGTGGGACACACTGTACAATGTATTTTCTTTGTGATAGCGAATTAAATGTAACCCAGATACTAAATCAATATGGCGGTTTAAAAAATATATATATATATTTATTTCTTGTTACTAATTGATGTTTTATCATCTCATCTGTCAAACTTAATAACCCACTTCATAGGCCCTATCTTTAGATTTTTTTTTCCCTTAAACGTATTGATTACGTTTCCTCTAAAACGCCCCGGTGTAATTTCTCATCAAACATTGCTGTTACTATAACACACTTATACCCTCACCTGTCCAACATAGCTAACTGCGTTTATTTTATTTTATGTTTCTATTTTTTAACAAGCCTTTTCATATGTTGTTAAACAGTGTTGTTGACCACTTTTGTATACTCTGAAAGAGGAGACTTGTCCATTTTCATTCCTGAAAGTAGTAGATGTCTAAGTCATTCTTGAAGCTACGAATGACTTTACGCATTACTGGAACATGTGCATGATGTGCTTGGGTGTTATGCTGCAGTCACACAGACACTTTCGTATGGATACGTTTGTGTAGTTTTGATCTTATTTCTTCTTCTATTCTATCATTTCTTAAGTATTTTTTTGTTTAACTGTATGAACGAAATTATCAATATTTCCGCTGCTGACTATGACGGGTAGGCATCCATGGAGATCCGCAGAAAAGAAAATAATTTTTGGACCCAACCGGACGTAACTCAACGTAAGTGTCTGTGTGACTGTAGCATTAAGGGCCTGTCCCACTGGAGGCGATCGTTGTTGCGACAACTGGCGATCTTGCTGTTGTGAGTGTGGTAGCAAGTTGTTGTTGTAGCCTAGTGTACATATAGTCGTATATAGGTTTATAATCGCCCTTTTAAAGCCGAACTCCATACAATTATGAAATTATCAGGTTGTCGCCACAACGATCGCCGCCTGTGGGACAGGCCCTTAAGGGTGTTTTCGCAGGACTACGGGGAGCTTATCTTGAACGTTAGCATAAAAGAGGGCACTATTTTCAAAATGCCTGCAAACCCTCGCTTTCTATCTTCTTCAATAACTTTGAATAAAAGTTTCCAATGGTAACACCACATGTTCCCATTGGCTTGTGAGACATTGTAACGTCTATTGTTGCAAGGAAGATTCAATCAGTATATAGGGCTTTGATATACAGTGCGACACAGAAAAAACAACTAATTTTTAAAGCATCTGTCACATTGAAATGTTTTGTGACTTTGATGTTTATTTCATCAAAAATAGTCACTCTATATTCAATTATAATTACTAAACGCACAAGTACATTGTAACAGTCGACTGAGCACTTAGGTTTAGAAAAATCGTAAAATTTGTCTGATAGTATATTATACCAAGTTTATGCAAAAGCAACCCTTGCAATTAATTAGTCTTTTTTTAATATTTTGTCCCTTGAATGAATGAATAGACCCATAAACAGAGGACTGACCTAAAACAATGAATGAATGCTCAGAAGCCAGGGTTTCTTGTGGCAAAACTTGAAAGAAAGTACCCAAGGTCCTGAAGGTACTGGTTAGGCCACCCCTCCCCTCCACCCCCCCCCCCTGGTACGCCACCATAAAGGAGATAGTACTATGATCTATGCTCTTGACAGGATCTGAGTATCATGAGTAGAAAACCATGAGTCCTCACCTTTGCCAGTCTGTATCCTTCCTCCCCACCACCACTCAAAGTTGTCAAAAATTCAAGTGCTCAGTCATCCATGATAGAACAGGTACAAGTGTGGTACTGAGGTATCTCACTTCGTCTTCGCGACGGATAAAAAGTATTAGAGACGTCTCCAATACTTTATTCCGTCGCGGAGACGTCTCCGTGACAATTTTTTATAAACTGTCTCAAAGTACTTCCCGCGACTCAAGAAACGTTGTATTGACTGAGTATGAGGAGATGTCTCCGGAATAGTTTTCACAACCGTCTCCAAGTAGTTTCAAAACCGTCTCAAAGTAGGCCCAAATTCGTCTCATATATAGTTTCAAAGTAGTTTCTGCGAAGTGAGATACTACCCTTACTCTTCGTCATGATAATTTAATAAAGAAATACTTATCCCTAATAATTAAACACATAACACATACAATCTTAATATGAGGGTCTCAAAGTTGAGTTTACTCTTTCGTGGGACGCACTGTATACGAGACAAGAACTTACGAAGTATGCAGAATGCGATCAAACCCCGCTTTTGTCATCTTGCATAAAGGATGTCAATGGCGCGCGGCGGTGGCTGTATTTTCAACGTCTATTGTTGCAATACGAATTCAATCCAAAGGCTACTTTACTGGGGATACCTAGTTTTTTTTTCATACCAAGGTTTTATTGTGTCAAATGCGTCTATGCGTATAACAGCTGACCTAAAACATTGCTGATATGAAAAGAAATAACCTACCGCCCAGCCTTTATGATTAGTCAAATCAAAGTATGCTTCTTTTATGTTTTAGCAAAAGGGGATATGCCTGTATACATTCCTATCAAAGCGCTCGCTTATTGGCTTTTAACTGACTTACGTTCTCAGCTGAGAACCTATACGTTCTACGTTTCGGGAGAACGTACATTTCCCCAAAATAGCGTTGTAGATTTTGACAACGGGGAGCTATCTCTTGTAGCTAGGGGAAACCCTCGTTTGTGCACACGAAAACTTGTAATTTAAACGCTTGCCAGCCGTTTCTAGCAAATACCAGTTTTACACACTCTTTTTCCTGTTCTAACAGTATGCAGGAGTTTGGGGTTTGAGCTATTTTGAAAATAAAGCCTTTCATAATGCTAACGTTCTAGATTAGCTCCTCCGTAGTCCAGCGAAAGCACCCTAATGCGAGCGCGAAGCGCGAGCGAAAAAATATGACCTGGCTTTATATTCCTTTTTATTATTTTTCTTCCTGTTTTTACTCTTCATCTTTTTTCTTTCTCTCTCTCTTTCTTTCTGTCTCTCTGTCTCTCTCTCTCTCTCTCACCTCCTTCCCCTTTTCCTTTCTTTTTCTCTAGTTTTTCTGTTCTTCCCCTTTTTTGCGCCGCCAATGAGGGGGAGGGGGACGCTTTGGCCCCCTGTATCCCCCAAAGAGGCCAACGAGCATACTGTCTGGAAAAAAAGCTTAATCCCCCGGCACGCTGGCTCCTAAAATAATTATGATCGATTAGGTACACGCAAAATCTAATAGCTTAACAATTTATATTATGTATTATATTATGTATTTTACGATTTATTATATTTTTCTGTAAAGTTTCAAAGGTTGGTTAATAAAATGGTTCAACATGACTTTTGAATGGAGAACAGTCAATACATTTTCACGAGATCACTAATACCAAATGAGTTTATTGCACCTATTTTATAAATACACTGCCCTCCAAAAGTTTGGGTACACCTGATGTCAGCTCTGTTTTGGATCATTTTGAGGCATTTTATGTCCAGTATTCCAGTCCAAATCATGTTTAAGTAGAAAAAATACATTATGCAACCAATATACTTCACTATTACCACGTCAAGTCTCTTTGGAATTTAGAAATTACTCAAAAATATGCAAAAAGTGCAAAAACGTGATTTTGCACTAATTTATTCAATTATTTAAAAAAGAAGATATCTCGGCTAATAATGGTCCGATCAATGAAAAATTTTGTATGGATGTTGAGGCATAGGTAAAATATAACCATGTACTGTTTGTTTGTATTTTGAGACAACACTTGATTAATTATGCAAATTTATGCAAAACGAAGGTCTATTTTTAGAAATATATCAATATTTTATTTTAAAAATTGCTATGAAGCCCAATTTTTTGTTAAAAGTTGCTGAGTATAATAGTCAACAACATTTTGATTAAAAAGTTGGACTTTCTCATAATTTCCTTAATATTGTATTTTTTTATTTTGTCGCGTTATATTGTCTTCGATTATTTTTATTTTTATGTATTTCTTAATGTTTTTGGCTCTTTTCTGTTTCTGAAATGAAAGCAAAATAATTATCTTACATTCTATTTAGGTCTGACATTAGGTCTAATGCAATGTTGTACCACCTAACAACACAATGGGCAGTGTTCTTAGGACAATAGTTGCACAACGCTTTAAAGGAAAAAGTCACCCAAAGGTATATTTGGGGTTGGCAGCGGTTGCACAGCAATCATGAATGTTTTATAGTTGGTTAAATTGGCCAAGACCCCTACCCCCAGTCAGAACAGTCATAATTCAGTCTTTATATAAAAAGTTATTAAGAAAGGAACCATTGTTTTGACATGTAATTAGGAAAGTTATAAAATATCGAAAAATTCAATTATTGCCCATTTGTGTACTGAATGCATCATTCACCTGAATTGCTCTACAACACTCTTAATTGCATCTAAGAGGCTTTAAGCATCATCTGGGATATCATGAAATCATTCAAGGTACATTTCAAAAACATAAAAGAGTCAAAAACATTGCGAAATGCATAAAAATAAGAATAATCGAAAACAATAGAGAGTAATAAAACAAAAGAATACAGAAGAATTCATGAGAAAGTCCAACTTTTTAATCATAATTTTGTTGAGTATTATATTCAGCAACTTTTAACAAAAAATTGGGCTTCATAGCAATTTTTAAAACAAAGTATTGATTAATTTCTAAAAATAGACTTTTAATTTGCATAAATTTGCATAATTAATAAAGTATTGTCTGAAATAAAAACAAACAAAGAGTACACGGTTATATTTTACATGTGCCTCAACATCCATGCAAAATTTTACATTGATCGGACCATTATTAGCCGAGATATCTTCTTTTTTTTTCAATAATTGAATAAATTAGTGCAAAATCACGTTTATGCACTTTTGCATATTTTTTAGTTATTTCTAAATTCCAAGAGACTTGGCGTGGTAATCGTGAAGTATATTGTTGCATAATGTATTTTTTGTACTTAAACATCATTTGGACTGAAATACTGGACATAAAATGCCTCAAAATGATCCAAAACAAAACTGACATCTGGGTGGTGTTGCATAAAACTTTTTTTCTAACCCGAGTTTTCTCGGGTTAAAAATCTCAGCTCATGTAGACCTATTTCTTAAGTTATTCAACCTGAGTTTAAAAACGCCATAAAAATTTATTGCATTAATACTTTTGAAAACTCTGGTATGTTTTTATGCAATGGAAAAAAACAGTAAAAAATCCAGAAAAATATTGTAACCGGAGTTTTCGGACTTTAACCGGAGTTTTCAGATTTTAACCGGAAAAAACTCCGGTTAGAAGTTTCATGCAACGGGGTCCAGGTGTACCCAAACTTTTGGAGGGCAGTGTACGTTTGGTGTCATAATAAAGGGTACATTTTATATTATGTATTATATTATGTATTATGTTTTTCTTTAAAGTTTCAAAGGTTGGTTAATAAAATGTTTAAACATGACTTTTGAATGGAGAACAGTCAATACATTGTCACGAGATCACTAATACCAAATGAGTTTATTGCACCTATTTTTATACGTTTAGTGTCATAATAGAGGGTATTAAACTGCCTTCACACCTATAACTATTCTTTAGGCAAATACAAAAAAAGGAAAATAATGAAACAAGCACACATTAAGTTCGGACTTTCTTAATACATGTGCGGGTTGGTTCTAGCACAATTGCCTCCTGGACAATCCCCCCCCCCGGACAATTACCCCCGGACAATTACCCCGCGAGGACAATTACCTCCGGACAATTACTCCCCGGAAAAATTACCCCCCCCCCTCCCGGCATCGATGTTGGAATCCGAAGCGGCGCCCATTGTGAGTTCTCGCCTGGTGTCGCAGATTTTCGAATTATTTTTCTACTTTCTATTTTCCCTTTCCTTCTATATATTTTATATTTCTCTTTCTCCTTCTCTCTCTCTCTCCCTCTCCAAATCCGATGAGTGCCAGCCGCGGAACCCAAAAGATTTTACGCAAATCGCTAAAATTCAAAATGGCTGCCAAAATAGACGCCCAATTGAAAATGTGTATTTTATGGGTATATTTTAGGGAGTTTTGGTGGTTTCTTGACAATTCGAAGGCGCTGATACCAGCCACAAAAACATACCGAATTTTATGTAAATCGCTAAATTCAAAAAGTCTACCAAAAATGAAAATGCGTATTATATCGGAGGTAAGTTGTTTTGGTGGTGTCTTGTCAATTTGAGGGTGCTGATTCAAAACCCGAAGAGTACCAACCGCGAAACCCCGCTAATATTAAAAACGGTCTCCAAGTGAAATAAAAACGCTTATTCTAATGTTATTCTATATATATATAATTGCTTTCAATTGAGGATGCTTATTCAAAATCTGGTGAGTTGATTTCAAATTCGATGGGTACTTTTCAGGGAAACCTTGATTTTTTTTTACGCAAATGACATAAGCAGCTGATGAAGAGGGCCACCATTAATGAAAAAGCTTATTAATTCTAAATGAAAGCAAATTCGTGAAGTATTTCTGAGGTAATTTAGTGGTTCTTGTCAATTTAAGGGTGCTCATTCAACATTACGCGAAACCCAGAAATAGGACGTTTACCATTTTACTGAAAGCAAAATGAGATCCCAAGAGTTCATTCTTGGATTTTTTTTTTTATACATACTTGTATATCTCATGTAATTAAGACATGCAAAATTATAATCATGTCTCACTCACTTCTTACAGACAAATCACAACTTTTTTTAATTAAGAAGGCACTGGCTCATTGTGAAGTGAATCGTGAATCATTGAAATAATCATGGTTTTCCCCCCCCCCCCCCCGCCCCTCGACAGAATTAGCAGGCTGTAAATGAAATACTGGGTTTCCCTTATGACCCTTTTTACCCGGGGGGCAAAACCCATAATTTTGGAGTTAGCTGCATCGGCGAGATCTAAAAAGTAGTCCTATGTAATATGGTTCTTTGTACCCATACCAACACCACTAGGGTGGACTACCCGGTGGTAAAGTGACACGGGGGTCTCTACAGGCGGGGGCGCCCAAAATAGCCGCCCTTTTTACAAAAAATAGTATTTTAAAGAAAATGACTAGAAATAATTCTCTAAACTCAATGTGTTGGGTCTCATATGAAAGAGTATTAAATTTCCTTTACAACAAAGCTAACTTTAGTGAGAATTGAAATTGAAAAAATTCAGTTTTGTACTTAAAAACGTAATTTTTTGAATTTTTTTCCAAAAATAAATTTTTTACTTATTTTTTAATTGAATGTATCAAAATTTCTAAAAAGAGCTAAGAGTTGTCACTTTCTGAAAAATTGCCCATTGGTATGTCCTATGATCTGTAAAGAGATTGGGGTAAAATCTTTTTTCTGTTAAAAGTTATTAAACGCTATACGTATGAGCGTAATATACGAAAAATCCAAAATTTCGCCCAATTATAGCGAAAACCCGTATATACACGGGTTATACCGTACATACTGTATACGTATACTGTATTGTGACTGACTAGGCTTATCTTTCAGATTAATGCTACAGTCACACAGACACTTACGTATAGTTACGTCTGGTTGCGTTCAAAAATTGTTTTCTTTTCTGCGAACCCCCACGGGTGCCTTCCCGTCCTCAGCAGAGGAAATAGTGATAATTTCGTACATCCAATAAAACAAAGAAATACATAATAAATGATAAAATAGAAGATGAAATAAGATTAAAAAAACAAAAACGTAACTATATGTAAGTGTCTGTGTGACTGTAGCATTAATGAAATTTCTGGAGCATGATAAAGTTTCCAAATGGATTTAATACAACACTACCAAATTTTCTGGTATGTATATAGAAATGGAGCACATGTGCGTTAATAATAATAATAATGGTGGCTTCTTATATAGCGCTCAGGTCCATCATGCATGACGCTCATGGCTCTTTAATGGGGGAGGCAGGTTTTATTATTATTAATATTTTTCATATATTTTTATGAAGAATATATTGCTCTAAATAATCCATGAAAAAAAAAAAAAAATTTTATATGCCATTTTTTTACCTAAACGTATATGTTTCAGTACTAAAATGATTGGTGAGTGTCAATAAAGTTATCAAAGGAGGTACCGAGGGGTGGGGCGTCTGACAGTTTCACCGGAACCCCCAAATGTTAGTGGAAAAATTAAAAGGAATTTGTGCTGTTACACGCACACCCCCACCCCATGAAAAAGAAATCAAAAAAAATATGAATGGCGTGACCGACAACATTATTTTAAATCATCTTTACCACCCACATGGTCTTAATTTATTTTATTATTAATTATTTAGTTTAATTTATTATTCATTTAATTCATTGTTTATTCATCATGTCATTCATCATCTATTAATTTCCTTTTTTTTCATTTAATCTATTCATTTATTCATTTGTTTATCTCATTCATTTATATCAGTGTGTTCCTAAAAAAGCAGGACGAACGTTCAAAGGTCAGTCATTCCAAAAGTATAGTGGCTTTATTCTTTGTTGATTCGGTTTACTAAATATTAAGTAATCATTCAGCTTTAAATTTGAGACATTGCTGAACGTCCAAAGTGTAATGGGTCACAGAGTTAGGGTCTTTTGAGGCGAATTAGGTACAAACCCGTTTGTTTCCAGTTTTGTGGTTTCTTCTGGGTATCGCAAACAAACCTTTCTTAAGTAAATTTGGTGTCATTGGATCTCTTTTCAGCAAGTTCAATAATGTCATCTGTCTTGCTAAAGTGATTTCTCCTGGTAATGAGATGCGTTTCGTTAATTATGAGTCTCTGAGTCGTCGGGAGAGGGTCACTGCGACGGATCCTGAGTCTCCAGGAAGTCGCGAGGAGGAAAACCAAACAAATTGTCAAACAGTGTTTCAATATTTTAGTAGACTTCTTTCAGGACGCAAGCAGTTCTCTGTGACGTCTCGGGTGGGTTGCCGCGACGTCCCCCTTAAATATGCACGAAAGTATCCACGACTTCTCAGAAACTTCTTGTCGGAACTTGCTAGCGATTAAAAGAATCGACAGGAATGACAATTTTTCAGACTTTTGTTTTTCATTTACCCACAGCTGAAGTCTTCAGGGACGTCACCACGACGTCACCACGACTCCAGGAGGCCATTAATTAGTGAACCCAGTTCTCATTGCAGTGCGTCCTTGGAAAAATGAGATGTGAATTTATTGAACCTTGTGTGAAAATACCCAAACGATGACCAAAAACTAACAAAAAATTGTTGTTTCGTACCCCCAAAAACAAACCTTAAAAAACGGGTTTTGTACTATTACCTTCAAAGGACCTAACTCTGTGACCCATTACAATTTAGACGTCAGCAATGTCTCAAATTAAAAGGCTATGGAGTTACTTATTATTCTAGTAACAAATCACAGAATAACCATATTACTTTTGGAATGAATGACCTTTGAACTTCGGTCTCTTTTTTTGGACACACTGTTATTCAGTTCATTTATTCACGTCGTTATTTATACAGCTCCATATTTCATATAAAAAAGGGTCCAGGGGCGAAGTTGTGGCGTCTACCCTGCTGGATACTACGATTTTTAATTTATTTTTATTTAAGAGCTGAAGATAAATATTAACTTACTTTATGGCTAATGAAAAGCATGAATTCCCCCCCCCCCCCTGCCTGCTCAAAATATCAACGTGGTTATTTTAAATGAAAGTAAGTAATGATGAAATAAGCGACGTCTTTTTATCGCCCCGTGATCTTCTTTCTCTCCCCCCCCCCTCCACGCCCCCTTGTCTCCACTCTCTCTCTCTGTCTCTCTGTTCATTCGATACAACCATTGCTGAAGCACGTAAGGATGTGTGCCCCCGCCCCCCCCCCCCACTCAGGAGGTCAACTTCACGTATGCTTGTTCCCGATTTCTCGGAAGGGGGAATTGTTTGGGGCTCAGGTCGGTTTGAAAATCCCCGCAGATATCATTGAAATAGGGGGTCTTTTAGTTTTTTCCCGTGACCTATTTTTTAATTGGGGTATAGTTACAATTGTTTGAGGAAAATTCCTGTAATATGGGCCGTAATATGCGTCCAAAATTGTGAAAAGGGAGTATTTCTTGCTCCCCTCCCAAAAGCTGTTAGGGGGGGTGGGGGTAATTTTTGATTGCAGCTTCCCCTCAAAAAGCCTCTTAAGTAAGGGGGTGTAATTTTTGACACTGTTTCCCGACTGATAGGGGTATCTCTAAAATCTGGAACGGGCTACGGTGTATGGTTGACCTCCTGAGTGGGGGGGGGGGCGGTGTTTGCCCCTTCTCACGTTGAAGGTGTATGCCTTGTTAATGATAGTGCGAAAATAAATTTTGAGTTCATGCCTTTGACTGTCGTCATTGTACAAAGAGCATCTTTATCATCTAAGAACATTAGTTGCACACCCACATTTTTAAGGCTTATACGTTGGCTAAAGTTTCTTGTCAGATTGTGGAAGGACAATGGAGGTGCATAAAATAAAATCGTCCTGTCGGCCTTCCAATGTTTTGTCACCATTATTCAAAATTCAGAGTATTTTATTATACTCTTTATGTATGTATACCATACTTAAGTACTTGTTTATATTACTTTGCAAATTACGTTGGCTTTTAACCGTATAGACAAGGGGCCCTTGAGGTAATATTCCTCATTTGTAAAGGGCCACCTTGTATAAAAGATATGAATGATAAGTAAATAATAAAAGAGCCATGGGGATAACCCACTTTCACTTTGGTCGGCACATCCACATATATTTTCTTTCCCCCTTTTCCCCCGAGGAGGGGGGTGGGGGTAAAAATAAAAAAAAAAATGTGCACAAAATTCCCGATTTAGGGATTTTCCCCTAATTGTTTTGGTTTGGGGCGGACCTATGAGCCCCCCCCTCCCCAGGTTTCTCGTTGATAAATGGACCCGAATTGTCATTATTCTTGTGCCGCTGACTCTGATGATTTGTACGACTGTACATTTGCATTTCACAGATATGCGGTGCACAGGTCAATGTATTTTCAATGTTTCTTTATGAAAAAAAAATAAACTGCCGCCCCCACACATGGCTTCCATTCTAATACAAATATTAGATGTTGTCGGGTTTATTAAATCTCTTTAGACTTTTAGTTTGCGTCCAAAAGTTCGTAATCTGTAAAGGATTGTGAGATTAGCACGGTCAGTACAATGTCTTCGTACACATACATCATGTACATGTACTGTCTGTATAACACGTATTTTTATATGCGGGTTTTCAAATTAATAGACGAATTTGTGATTTGTGTTGTATATTACATTCATATATTTAGCGTATTATAACTTTTTTTAGAAATAAGTTTTTTTGCTAAATGTCTTTTTACAGATGATTAGGACATACCAATGGGCAATTTTTCAGGAAGTTAACACTTTCAGCTCTATTAGAATTTTAATACATTAGATTAAAAAATATTGTAAAAAATTCATTTTGGAAAAAAAAATGCAAAAAATGATGTTTTTAAGTTACCAAATTATGAATTTATTTAATTTCAAGTTCCCACTAAAGTTAGCTCGTTGGTGTGTAAGGAATTTAATACTTGTTCATATTAGACCCAACTCATTGAGTTTTAGAGAATTTAGTTTTAGTCATGTTTTTTAAATACTATTTTGTAAAAAGGGCGGCCATATTTTTGGGCGCCCCCGCCTGTAGAGACCTTCGTGTCACTTTCCCACCGGTGTCCACCCTAGCGGTTGTTTGCTATGGGTACATAGAACCATATTAGATAGGACTACTTTTTAGATCTCGCCAAGTCGGGTCCACACCTCTTGCCCCCTGGGTATTTCGTGGTTTATTGAACAACAGGAGGCACTTACATAGGGCCTACAACTAAAAGATCGAACACGACTTAATCATGTTAATAAAAAATAATTGTTCTGAATAGATGCACGATATAGGCCTACATCATGTACATGTCAGACGCGGATCCAGGGGGCGGCGGGTGCAGGCGCCCCTCCATAAGATTAGAAGAATTATATAAAAATGCTTTTTTTTTTTTATTATTATTTTTTTTATTCTGCCCCCGTAAGATTTGACGAACTTTTTTTGGGGTCTTTTCTTGTCAATTTCCTTTGGGCCGATCGACCGACCTCATTCTACCCCTGTAGGTTATATATGATGACCTTTTCGAAGGACGATGGCACCAAAAAATTAACACCTGATAGAATATGTAACAGTGATTTTGATAAGGAAAATAATCATGTTTGGAGAGCATTTTCGTGGTGGGGGAGCCTCAATGGTTAAACGCTTGTAGCACGGGACCCTATGACAGTAAACGGCCAACAGAGTCTTATAACTTATTATTATACTGACAATGTAGCCATGAAGTAGATTTTTACATGACTTGGTCGTCATTTCTTTTCACATTTCTTTCTCTCTTTTTTCTTTCTTTTTTTTTTTTTTTTTTTATATAAAAACAAGGTTACATGGTCTTAGCTCTGACTATACCGTTAGATTTCATTGTGCAAATCTAGATGGAAAAGGAAATGGATCTAGGGCCTAATTGAAAAGATGAATGGTCCAAAAATAAATTTGAATGGGAAACACAGATGATAGAGAGAAAGAAAGAATAAAGAAAGAAAAGAAGAAGAGGAAGAAGAAGAAGAAGAAGAAGAAGAAGAAGAGAAAGAAATAAATATAATTTTACCCGAAATTGCGGGGAACATTTCACCTACTGAAAATAAGTGTGTGTGGGGGGGGGGGGGACATTTCGCCTTCTGAAAATTCGTGGGGGGGGGACGCGTCCCCCCCCCCCCCCCAGGATTGACGCCCATGATGTAACACATAAGCATTGCAAATTGAA
>CALNVZ010001821.1:10176-40551 GCA_940671915.1 Paracentrotus lividus | reverse complement strand
ACAACTTACGTTGAGTTTCGTCCGTATGCAAAATTCCCTGTTTTCTGTGGATCCCACGGATGCCTTCCCGCTCATAGTCAGCTGTGGAAATAGTGATAAATTCGTTCATTCGAAAAACAAAGAATTACCTAGAAATGATAGATAGAGATTAAATAAGGATTATACAACAAAACGAACTAAACGTAAGTGTAGCATTACTATGTACTCAATGTCTTAACTGTATTTGAATTATCAGCCTCAAATTCCCAGACAATTTTCAAACCACGTAAGAAATACCCATATATTTTAATGATTGAGGGCCATAGCAATTATATGATATTTCAACTAGTCTCACATTTGGCGACATTTTGAATTTTAGCGGTTTACATAATTCTTTATGTTTTTGTGCTGATACTTATCGGATTGGAATCAGCGCCTTCGAATTGTCAAGAAACCTCCAAACTTCCTAAGATATACCCATAAAATACGCATTTTCAAATTGGGCGGCCCCTTTTGGCAGCCATTTTGAATTTTAGCGATTTGCGTAAAATCTTTGGGTTCCACGGCTGGCACTCATTGGATTTGGAATCAGCTACCGTCGAATGATAAGAAACCACCAAAACAAACCATAGAAATAACCTTTGGAAAACTGATTTCCAGTTTTTGGCGGCCATTTTGGCAGCCATTTGAATTTTAGCTATATTGGTAAATCCGCGAGGTCTCGCGGCTGGCACTCATCGGATTTGGAATCAGCACCCTCAAATTGACAGAACCACCCAAAACACCTCAGAAATAACCTTTGGAATGCTCATTTCACATTTAGGCGGCCATTTTGAATTTATTTCGCGTGAAAAAATTTGTGAAAAATGCTCAAAGTTTCGCGTCTGGCACTCATCGGAATTTGGAATCACACCCTCGAATTGACAAGAATCATGAAAAAAATTGTATATATTAAAAACAAGGTTACATGGTCTCTAGCCTGGACTATACCGTTAGATTTCATTGTGCAAATCTAGATGGAAAAGGAAATGGATCTAGGGCCTAAATGAAAAGATGAATGGTCCAAAATAAATTTGAATAAGTGGAAAACACAGAATGATAGAGAGAAAGAAAGAAATAAAGAAAGAAAAGAAGAAGAGGAAGAAGAGAAGAAGAAGAAGAAGAAGAAGAAGAAGAAAATAAATATAATTTTACCCCGAAATTGCGGGAACATTTCACCTACTGAAAATAAGTGTGTTGGGGGGGGGGACATTTCGCCTTCTGAAAATTCGTGGGGGGGGGACGCGTCCCCCCCCCCCCCCCAGGATTGACGCCCATGATGTAACACATAGCATTGCAAATGAATATTTGTACTGTTGATGTTTGGAAATGTTGTAAAATGTTGATTAAAAAGTGTCGAATTCTGAGGTATTTCATATTTTACGACCATTATCATACAATATTTTGCCCAATTTTAGGACATAATAGGACCATTCTGTCACGTGTGTGACTGAAATTATGCAAAATCTTGACTTTAATTGCTATAACTCTAACAATTTTGAAGATATACTGATTTAATGTTATATCATGCTAATATATTTTGTTGGCTAATCATTTGGAAATATTTTTTGATATTTACAATATGCATGTTCAAGGTCAGAGGTCAAAAGAAGTGGGTCACGTGTGTGACTTCACAGACGGCATGATTTTGAAAGTTCAATTTCATTTTGAAATTCCTGTGAGTTTGTTTTATAATGATGAATGTTCTTATTGCTGTGAGATATCATTATGGACCTGCTAACCAAAAAATACCACTGGATAAAGAGTCATCTCTGAAATTTTTCTTTTTATATATTATTTTCATATTGTGTGTTAGGTCACGTGTGTGACATTCTGGGGGTCACGTGTGTGACCTATAGCAAACTGTACAGAAAAATGAATATATATAAATATATATACAGTGGTGGCCAAAATTATTAGAACACCTGAACCTACACAAAGTCTATGGGATATTCAATGCCCTAGTTCATTTGCCGAAATCAGATTAAAAATATCTTTTGTGTGCCATGAGCTTTCATGACTTTTTAGCATAGGTCTTACGTATATGTTGATACCAAATCTATATAGTTTCGAGCATCTGGTAATGCGCAGCCTTAAAAATAGTTGCGCTATGCGCTTTTGATTTCCCATAGACTTGTGTATAAACATGTAGTCCAAATGCAAAAAATTAAAGGCTAATACACATGCCGATTACTCAAAAAGCATTTAGAGGTGCAAGTATGAAACTTAGCTGGCTTATTATTCTAATATACCTCAAGTACATTCTAAGTTTCAGCAAATTTAGTCAAATGGGGAGGTGGGTTCGCCCCACCTTATTGGTGAGATGACCAAAATAACCATGCCCATTGAAGGTTAAGACTATTTTTTTCTTAATTAACGAAGACACTCCTTGTAAATGTATATTTTTTTAATGAAATTTCATGAGCAATTCAAATATGTTGAAATATTAAGGGTCATTGGAAACAATGGACTTAAATAGGGCACCGTAATATAAAAATTGGGGCCTTCAAAAATAGATTAAAAATCCCCACATAAGATGTCACTAATTCACCCTTGTTGTTATGAATGCCATTTTTGACATCCTCAGGAAATTTCCTTTCAGAATATATAACGTTATGACACTTTGTACCTGAAAGGGGCAAGATTTTTAAATTTTGCAATTGGTGGGGTGACATAAAAAAAGGGCGACTTGGGGGCGAGTTCCCAACGCATGGCTTTGTTATTTAATTTTGAAAGCATATTGATGATATTCGGAGACATTCCAACCATTTTATATGTATTTAAATGGTCAACTGAATGAAAATTATTAAAATCATTTAAATATGCTTGGTGTTCTAATAATTTTGGCCACCACTGTATATATTTATATTTCAGGAAAGACGGAGTTTCCTTTAGTGCCCAACTACTGTCATTTTCTTGCCGGAGCAATTATCAGGTTGTGAAGATTCGTTGGAAGAGAAAACATTAATAGTTTGAAAGGAGTGAATAAAACAGTTACTAAAAGAACCACGTCTAAGATCGATTACAGAATAAAAATTAGGAACTGATAAACTGTAGCTAACTTCAGTTGACAAAAAAAAAGCAAAGTGAATAATCGATTCAATAAACGGTCCATAAAACTATTTGATATACTACAAGACATAACAAAATAATGTGAGAAACGGTGCACTGCGTGTGCGGAAAAATCAACCTATCTTTTGGGGCGGTTGAGAAAAAGCTTTAATTATTGAACTATATTTCTGTGTCGGCATGTAACACAAGCTCAGTTCTTTTGTTGTAGTGATACTTTGGGGTCCGCACATGCAATGCACAGTTTCTCAGTAAGGCATAGGCGACACTTTTAGTCAGTTGTTGTAGGGTTTGGCATGTTTGACATTGCTCCAATCGATGTTAAGTTCGTGTTTGGTGTCCTTGAGTTGCCACACGTACTTTTGAAGTTGGGTTGCGTTGGCATTGGAATCTGTGGGTCAGTGAGTGCTTGTGGTTGGCGTATCTGGATTATGAACGTGCCTTCCGTGAGACCGATGTACTCCATCTGCTTATCAGTTGTTGAGACGTGTGCTTTGTAGATTATTGATGTGCTCAGGCATTTACCGTTGAGGGGGCATTCAGGTTTACGGCGGCAGTTGCATTATTTTTCGGTGTTTCAGAAGGGGGTGTCAGGATTTTCTTGTTGTGCTGGGAGATGATGGACCGCATGTTCGGCATACAGGAGTAGCTTAGGTTGATCGTGTTTCTGTTGAATATTTTGTGGAGTGGTGATCGTTTATGGAAGTGTTTTGTTGAGCAACTGGAGGAAAGTGCGACCGAGGTGGTGGTGGTGTTTTCTACTAACGGGGGTTGAACCAAATTATGTTCCTTTGGTCTTCGTTTGGGCTCTTGTGGTGTTTCTGTGTAAGAGAGAGGTGGGTGTGTGGCCGCTGGCTCTGAGTGCGTCTTCGTATTCTGGATAGGCAGATTCGAATGTTGATTTGGAATTTGACAGGTCATTTGATTCGTCTGTTGATGGCGGAAGGCAGTTTCTTGAGGATGGATGGTGGGTGGTTGGAACTTGATGTGTTATACTGTGTTATACTGTTATCGGGGATATACTCGCTCCGTTTCCACGTAGAGCACTTTTGGACGTTGTCCAGCATGGTCTAACTTACGGATATATATATTATATTATATATATTGCAGTAAATGTACATTTTGTCAATTATATCCACTGTGGTGTAAACTTTTATGAACTCAACGCTAGTCAGTCAATGGGATGTTTTTGGTAGCTGTCAAGACGATGGGAGAGGGAATGGGGGGGGGCATGATGCCCACCTATGAGATCTCGGCTGTTGATCGCGCGCGCGCCGAAATGCGCCGAAATGTGTGTGCGATGAGTGTATAACTACAAGAAAGCACTGTTAATAATTTCCAAATCATAATTATACATATATAATAATAAATCTTCAATACATATATAATTAATTATGCTTAATAATCTACGCATTAAGCATGAATATCATAATTCTTTGTTACTAATAGAAAAAAGCGTACAGCTTTAGGAATGTCTTTCTGTGTTTGCATTCTTATAGGATTCCTGTTATTATGTTTGGAAAAAAATTGATATCGAATTTAATGCCTTGGTTCTTTATTGTTGTATGATTCTTATTTATTTCCTGTTTTTCGACCTTTGTTTGTTTGTTTGTTTTCTTTTGGGGTTTTTTTCGCAAAAATTATTGCAGAACCATTTTGGAGCATAAATAATGCTAGAATAAATTAATTTCAGCCAATGAAAGTGAAAATAATCAGACCTTTATGACAGCCCCCACCCAGTGGGTCACGTGTGTGTGACAAATTTGTTTGCCAATTAAAAATCAAATTAAAAGTTGTCATGGATTCATATTGGTTGAGATGCAAGGTACATTAAATCTAGATTCGGAAAGAAATAATAATAATAATACCAGAGCCATGTTAGACGTGGGCATAAACTTTTTGTGTTTTCTGGTCACTTGTGTGACATTTTGAGGGCAATATAATTTCCAGGGCTGAATATCTTAATTGCCTATAATCAATTTAACAACATTATTTTGGGGGTTAGATTAAAGGAATAGAGGTAAATAATAATTAATGACAGTAATCCAAGTAAGAAGTCAAGCATATCCATTCCAGTCAGGGTTAAAAAAATGATATTTTATTTACCGTTTTTCCATTTAATATCCTTTAGTTAATTTATGCAAATGAGCATGAATGAGCTATTTGAATATGCAGCTTAAATCAAAAAGCAAAAATTTATTTTGTCCCCAAAAGGTTCACTTTTCAAAGAATGGCCAATAGCCTGGTCCCTTTTTTAAGCATGACCATAGTTGGTCACATACGTGACCCACGTGTCACGTGTGTGACCAATTTAAAGTTTAATTAATAACTAAACTAAAGCTATCATGGCTTCATATTTCGTGAGATGCAAGGCACATTATAACTAGCTTTGGAGAAAAATTGTAATAATAATAGAACTATGGTATGCAAAGTGCAAAGTTATCCACTATGGAAGACAAAATCCACTATGTGACTTATCATGTACGATACAAATAAAAACCAATACCTGCAGTTCAACACGAGAAGGATCTGGGAGTGTTATTTGATGCCAAAATGTCATTTTCAAATTATATTGCACAGTCTGTAACGCTGCAAATCGTTAAAGTGGGAATTATCAAGCGTACTGTCTTTCTCTTCTATGACAATAAGGGCCTCACACAATTATACAGTCAATTGTAAGACATCACTAGAATACTGCTCTCCATGTGGCACCCTCAGATGTAAGAAAACAGTTTATCATGTAGAAAAGTTCAGCGTCGAGCAACCAAAACTCCTTCAACCACTGAAACATCTACAGTTATGAACAGCGACTGAAAGAACTAAACCTGCCATCATTAGTGTACAGACGACAGAAGAGACATGCTACAGGTCTACAAGATATTACATGAAATTGATGACCTTCAGCCATCTCGCTTTTTCAAATGTTCTACTGTCACCATCACAAGAGTGTCTATCAGTTTAAACTTCAGAAGAACATGTGAGAACCAAATTGAGGCAGTGTTCTTTCTACTACTACCAGCATATGTTGCGAGAGCATCATCTCACTGAACTTGTTCAAATCAAACTTAGACAAGTTCTTGCGTCAAAAATAAAGACAAATTTAATCCGCGCTAAATATTCAACTGCCCTGCACATCCATCATAGCACAGCGCCAAAATATCTAAGTTTAATTTCTTTACTGGACAGTGAGATACAGAGGCAAATAAGTTTTGTATAACTTTGCCTACTTCCAAGGTATGATTCCAGGTATGTTTTCGGGGGGTGCGTTAACTTTTTATGTTTTGGGGTCACGTGTGTGACATTTGATGGCAATTAATTTCTTTAGTTAATTATCTTAAACAATCAATTCACACCATTATTTTCAGTTAAATTAAAGAATGAAGTTAGAAAAGGTATAATGACAATAATCAAAGTAAGGAGACCAGCATATACAATCAAGTCAGTCAAACAAATATATTTTACGTACCATTTTTCTATTCAATTTTTGCATGTTAATTCATATACAAATGAGCATGAAAAATTTGTAAAATTTAGTAAAATGATTTCATGAACTTTAATTTCCATCCTCTGTGATCAAATAGAATATAAAATATTCCCAATTATTTATTCATACACAAATTAACTTTTCAGTTTTCCTATGAAACTGGCGGCATCACAAGGTTGCCATCAAAGGCTACAGTGCACCACCCCCCCTCTCCCCCTTATCCTGGATCCGCCACTGTCAGCAGTAGATGTCCAAGTCGTTCGTAAAGTTACGAATAGCTTTACGAACGACTTGAACAGGTTCTGGGTGTTATACTCGGTAAAAAAAGAAAATAAATAAATAATAATAATAATACTAAATAATAATAAATCACATTCCCCATATTCAACGCACGAACTGATCACCAGTGCAGTCGTTTGTAACTTCAGAGGTGGCGGAACGAAGTCAAAAGTGGGGGTTACGATGGAAAGGAAGCACTTTTTCTGAAAGGGGGCACTGAGATCAGAGGCATTTAAAGAAAAAAAGTGAGAAATGCCGCCACATTGACCTTAAACTTCCCAGCAAACTAGAACTTTCAGAACGTTACAAAATGTAACCTTTTAATCAAACGTTCACAAAACGTTTTAATTGAACCTTATAATGAGACTTATTTTATTAAACGTTTTATGATCGTTTTTTATACGTCCAAATGGGACCTAATGCAAATGAGAAAGGTGATTAGCATATAATAGTTAGACGTATCGAAATAAATGTATTTATTGAAATTATTTCCATTTAACAGTAATAAATTCATTCTTTGGTGTTTTATTTTATTGTAATATTGTTCTGAAAAACAAATATATGAAGAAATCAAATTCAGTATTTGATGTACAACATAACATCAGTATGTGAATGTACTAACATAACAAAATAAGTAATAACTACCCAGCAAACACAGAACGTTTCGGAACGTATTCAAAACGTTTTTTCTAGGTCCTGTACGACTGTCCTAAATAAACGTGTTTAAAACGTTTATAAAACGTTAAAGTTTGGACTTCTCATTTATGTCAAAGTTTAGGTTTTTTTGAGAACGTTTTAAAAACGTTTTTGGACGTTACAAAATTGAACGTTTGTATTGGACGTTTACAAAACGTTTGATATAGGACCTTTACAAAACGTTTGTGTGACGTTTGTACATACGTTTACAGACGTTTTTCGATCAACTTAGAACTTTAAAACAAATACCAGAAGTGATCATATGTTTTTTTTAATAAAAAGCAAATAAAAACACAGATCACTAAAATACTACAGGCGATTTATATGAAAGCGAGATTGTGTTTTTCATTATATATTTATATATTATATATAGGATTCATTAAAAAAAAAATACATAACATAAAATTTTTTAATGATTTTACATAATCAATTTTATTACCGGTAATTTCAAATCATTTCATATACTCGACGATTACCTAGGAGCCAAGGGCCGTTAATCAGCATTTTTGCTTGGGAAGGTTTGAAGGTCCTATCTAGAGTAAAATTTTGCGCTGATTCCAAAAATGTCCCTCTTACTGACCGTACCCATGACACTTCGGCATTTTGGCCAATTTTTGTCCAAAAATAGACCATTTTGGTCACTTGTGGTCAAGGGTATTTTATTTCTTATAATTTTTGCCGATAAATGGGATTTTAAAATCTATCTGATGTATAAAATGTGCATAAAAAAATTATATACACGTGTATACACTAATACATGTATACATAGGCCTGTATAGCAAAATCCTGCAAAATGCAAATGGTCACTTTCGGTCAAACTGGCCTAAATGACCAGGGCTTCCAAATATTTTTTTTAGTGAAATTGAGGGTTTTTTTCACATTAGGACATACGTGGTACGATTACGTATTTGTACTGTTGATGTTTGTGGAAATGTGTAAAATGTTGATTTAAAAAGTGTCGAATTCTGAGGTATTTCATATTTTACGACCATTATCATACAATATTTTGCCCAATTTTAGGACATAATAGGACCATTCTTGGTCACGTGTGTGACTGAAATTATGCAAAATCTTGACTTTAATTGGCTATAACTCTAACAATTTTGAAGATATACTGATTTAATGTTTATATCATGCTAATATATTTTGTTGGCTATCATTTGGAAATATTTTTTGATATTTACAATATGCATGTTCAAGGTCAGAGGTCAAAAGAAGTGGGTCACGTGTGTGACTTCACAGAACGGCATGATTTTGAAAGTTCAATTTCATTTTGAAATTCCTGTGAGTTTGTTTATAATGATGAAATGTTCTTATTGCTGTGAGATATGCATTATGGACCTGCTAACCAAAAAATACCACTGGATAAGAGTCATCTCTGAAATTTCTTTTTTTATATATTATTTCATATCGTGATGTTAGGTCACGTGTGTGACATTCTGGGGGTCACGTGTGTGACCTATAGCAAACTGTACAGAAAAATGAATATATTAAATATATATACAGTGGTGGCCAAAATTATTAGAACACCTGAACCTACACAAAGTCTATGGGATTATCAATGCCCTAGTTCATTTGCCGAAATCAGATTAAAAATATCTTTTGTGTGCCATGAGCTTTCATGACTTTTTAGCATAGGGTCTTACGTATATGTTGATACCAAATCTATATAGTTTCGAGCATCTGGTAATGCGCAGCCTTAAAAATAGTTGCGCTATGCGCTTTTGATTTCCCCATAGACTTGTGTATTAAACATGTAGTCCAAATGCAAAAAATTAAAAGGCTAAATACACATGCCGATTACTCAAAAAGCATTTGAGGTGCAAGTATGAAACTTAGCTGGCTTATTTATTCTAATATACCTCAAGTACATTCTAAGTTTCAGCAAATTTAGTCAAATGGGGAGGTGGGTTCGCCCCCACCCTTATTGGTGAGATGACCAAAATAACCATGCCCATTGAAGGTTAAGACTATTTTTTTTCTTAATTTAACGAAGACACTCCTTGTAAATGTATATTTTTTTTAATGAAATTTCATGAGCAATTCAAATATGTTGAAATATTAAGGGTCATTGGAACAATGGACTTAAATAGGGGCACCGAATTAAAAAATTGGGGCCCTTCAAAAATAGATTAAAAATCCCCACATAAGATGTCACTAATTCACCCTGTGTTGTTATGAATGCCATTTTTGACATCCTCAGGAAATTTCCTTTCAGAATATATAACGTTATGACACTTTGATCCTGAAAGGGGCAAGATTTTTAAATTTTGCAATTGGTGGGGTGACATAAAAAAAGGGCGACTTGGGGGCGAGTTCCCAACGCATGGCTTTGTTATTTAATTTTGAAAGCATATTGATGATATTCGGAGACATTCCAACCATTTTATATGTATTTAAATGGTCAACTGAATGAAAATTATTAAAATCATTTAAATATGCTTGGTGTTCTAATAATTTTGGCCACCACTGTATATATTTATATTTCAGGAAAGACGGAGTTTCCTTAGTGCCCAACTACTGTCATTTTCTTGCCGGAGCAATTATCAGGTTGGTGAAGATTCGTTGGAAGAGAAAAACATTAATAGTTTGAAAGGAGTGAATAAAACAGTTACTAAAAAGAAGCCACGTCTAAGATCGATTACAGAATAAAATTAGGAACTGGATAAACTGTAGCTAACTTCAGTTGACAAAAAAAAAGCAAAGTGAATAATCGATTCAATAAACGGTTCCATAAACTATTTGATATACTACAAGACATAACAATAATGTTGAGAAACGGTGCACTGCGTGTGCGGGAAAATCAACCTATCTTTTGGGGCGGTTGAGAAAAAGCTTTATTTGAACTTATTTCTGTGTCGGCATGTAGACACAAGCTCAGTTCTTTTGTTGAGTGATACTTTGGGGTCCGCACATGCAATGCACAGTTTCTCAGTAAGGCATAGGCGACACTTTTAGTCGAGTTGTTGTAGGGTTTGGCATGTTGGACGATGCTCCAATCGATGTTAAAGTTCGTGTTGGTGTCCTTGAGTTGCCACACGTACTTTGAGAGTTGGGTTGCGTTGGCATTGGATCTGTGGGTCAGTGAGTGCTTGTGGTTGGCGTATCTGGATTTGAACGTGCCTTCCGTGAGACCGATGTACTCCATCTGCTTTATGCAGTTGTTGAGACGGTTGCTTTGTAGATTATTGATGTGCTCAGGCATTTACCGTTGAGGGGGCATTCAGGTTTACGGCGGCAGTTGCATTATTTTTCGGGTGTTTCAGAAGGGGGTGTCAGGATTTTCTTGTTGTGCTGGGAGATGATGGACCGCATGTTCGGCATACAGGAGTAGCTTAGGTTGATCGTGTTTCTGTTGAATATTTTGTGGAGTGGTGATCGTTTATGGAAGTGTTTGTTGAGCAACTGGAGGAAAGTGCGACCGAGGTTGGTGGTGGTGTTTCTACTAAACGGGGGGTTGAACCAAATTATGTTCCTTTGGCGTCTTCGTTTGGGCTCTTGTGGTGTTTCTGTGTAAGAGAAGGTGGGTGTGTGGCCGCTGGCTCTGAGTGCGTCTTCGTATTCTGGATAGGCAGATTCGAATGTTGATTTGGAATTTGACAGGTCATTGATTCGTCTGTTGATGGCGGAAGGCAGTTTCTTGAGGATGGATGGTGGGTGGTTGGAACTTGATGTGTTATACTGTGTTATACTGTTATCGGGGATATACTCGCTCCGTTTCCACGTAGAGCACTTTTGGACGTTCCAGCATGGTCTAACTTACGGATATATATATTTATATATATATATGCAGTAAATGTACATTTTGTGCAATTATATCCACTGTGGTAAAACTTTTATGAACTCAACGCTAGTCAGTCAATGGGATGTTTTGGTAGCTGTCAAGACTGGGGGAGGGGCGGGGAGGGATGGGGGGGGGGGCATGATGCCCCCTATGAGATCTCGGCTGTTGATCGCGCGAGCGCGCCGAAAATTTGCGCGATGGTAGTGTGTGATGTAAACTACAAGAAAGCACTGTTAATTTTCCCATAATTATAATAATTTATTCTATATTAATTAATTATGCTAATTTACGCATTGCATGAAGTCATAATTTTTGTTCTAATAGACAAACTACAGCTTTTGGAATGCTCATTTTGTGTTTGCATAATCTTTATAGGATTCCTGACAATTGTACTTGGAAAAAAAAATTGATATCGAATTAAATGCCTTGTGTATTTTATTGTTGTATGAATTTCTTATGTATTTCCTTGTTTTTTCGACCTTTTGTTTTGTTTGTTTGTTTGTTCTTTTGGGGGTTTTTTTCGCAAAAATTATTGCAGAACCATTTTGGAGCATAATAATGCTAGAATAAATTAATTTCAGCCAATGAAAGTGAAAATAATCAGACCTTTATGACAGCCCCCACCCAGTGGGTCACGTGTGTGACAAATTTGTTTGCCAATTAAAAATCAAATTAAAAGTTGTCATGGATTCATATTTGGTGAGATGCAAGGTACATTAAATCTAGATTCGGAGAAATAATAATAATAATACCAGAGCCATGGTTAAGACGGGGCATAAACTTTTTGTGTTTTCTGGTCACTTGTGTGACATTTTGAGGGCAATTAATTTCCAGGGCTGATTATCTTAATAGCCTATAATCAATTTAACAACATTATTTTGGGGGGTTAGATTAAAAGGAATAGAGGTAAATAATAATATAATGACAGTAATCCAAGTAAGGAAGTCAGCATATCCATTCCAGTCAGGGTTAAAAAAATGATATTTTATTTACCGTTTTTCCATTTAATTATCCTTTATGTTAATTTATGCAAATGAGCATGAATGAGCTATTTGAATATGCAGCTTAAAATCAAAAAGCAAAAATTTATTTTGTCCCCAAAAGGTTCACTTTTCAAAGAATGGCCGAATAGCCTGGTCCCTTTTTTAAGGCATGACCATAGTTGGTCACATACGTGACCCACGTGTCACGTGTGTGACCAATTTTAAAGTTAATTAATAACTAAACTAAAAGCTATCATGGCTTCATATTTCGTGAGATGCAAGGCACATTATAACTAGCTTTGGAGAAAAAATTGTAATAATAATAGAACTATGGTATGCAAAGTGCAAAGTTATCCACTATGGAAGACAAAATCCACTATGTGACTATATCATGTACGATACAAATAAACCAATACCTGCAGTTCAACACGAGAAGGATCTGGGAGTGTTATTTGATGCCAAAATGTCATTTTCAAATATATTGGCACAGTCTGTAACGCTGCAAATCGTAAAGTGGGAATTATCAAGCGTACTGTCTTTCTCTTCTATGGACAATAAGGGCCTCACACAATTATACAAGTCAATTGTAAGACCATCACTAGAATACTGCTCTCCAGTGTGGCACCCTCAGATGAAGAAACAGTTTATCAATGTAGAAAAAGTTCAGCGTCGAGCAACCAAACTCCTTCAACCACTGAAACATCTACAGTATGAACAGCGACTGAAAGAACTAAACCTGCCATCATTAGTGTACAGACGTCACAGAAGCGACATGCTACAGGTCTACAAGATATTACATGAAATTGATGACCTTCAGCCATCTCGCTTTTTCAACTGTTCTACTGTCACCATCACAAGAGGTCATCAGTTTAAACTTCAGAAGAGACATGTGAGAACCAAATTGAGGCAGTGTTCTTTCTCATACTACCAGCATATGTTGCAGAGAGTCCATCACTGAACTTGTTCAAATCAAACTTAGACAAGTTCTGGTCAAAAAATAAAGACAAATTTAATCCGGCTGAAATATTCAACTGCCCATGCACATCCATCATAGCACAGCGCCAAAATCTAAGTTAATATTCTTTACTGGACAGTGGATACCGAGAGGCAAATAAGTTTTGTATAACTTTACGCCTACTTCCAAGGTATGATTTCCAAGGTATGGTTTTCGGGGGGCGTTAACTTTTTATGTTTTGGGGTCACGTGTGTGACATTTGATGGCAATTAATTTCTTTAGTTAATTATCTTAAAACAATCAATTCAACACCATTATTTTCAGTTAAATTTAAAGGAATGAAGTTAGAAAAGGGTATAATGACAATAATCAAAGTAAGGAGACCAGCATATACAATCAAGTCAGGGTCAAACAAATGATATTTTACGTACCATTTTTCTATTCAATTTTTTTGCATGTTAATTCATACAAATGAGCATGAAAAATTTGTAAAATTAAGATAAAAATGCATTTCATGAAACTTTAATTTCCATCCTCTGTGATCAAATAGAATATAAAATATTCCCAATTATTTATTTTCAACACAAATTACTTTTCAGTTTTCCTATGAAACTGGCGGCATCACAGGTTGCCATCAAAGGCTACAGTGCACCACCCCCCCCCTCCCCCCTTATCCTGGATCCGCCACTGTCAAAGCAGTAGATGTCCAAGTCGTTCGTAAAGTTACGAATAGCTTTACGAACGACTTGAACAGGTTCTTGGGTGTTATACTCGGTAAAAAAAGAAAATAAATAAAATAATAATAATAATACTAATAATAATAAATCACATTCCCCATATTCAACGCACGAACTGATCACCAGTGCAGTCGTTTGTAACTTCAGAGGTGGCGGAACGAAGTCAAAAGTGGGGGTTACGATGGAAAGGAGCACTTTTTCTGAAAGGGGGGCACTGGAGATCAGAGGCATTTAAAGAAAAAAAGTGAGAAATGCCGCCACATTGACCTTAAACTTCCCAGCAAACTTAGAACGTTTTCAGAACGTTACAAAATGTAACCTTTTAATCAAACGTTCACAAAACGTTTTAATTGAACCTTATAATGAGACTTATTTTATTAAACGTTTTATGATCGTTTTTTATACGTCCAAATGGGACCTAATGCAAATGAGAAGGTGATTAGCATATAATACGTTAGACGTATCGAAATAAATGTATTTATTGAAATTATTTCCATTTAACAGTAATAAATTCATTCTTTGGTGTTTTATTTTATTGTAATATTGTTCTGAAAAACACATAAATATGAAGAAATCAAATTCAGTATTTGAATGTACTAACATAACATCAGTATGTGAATGTACTAACATAACAAAATAAGTAATAACTACCCAGCAAACACAGAACGTTTTCGGAACGTATTCAAAACGTTTTTTCTAGGTCCTGTACGACTTTGTCCTAAATAAACGTGTTTAAAACGTTTATAAAACGTTAAAGTTTGGACTTCTCATTTATGTCAAAGTTTAGGTTTTTTTGAGAACGTTTAAAAAACGTTTTTGGACGTTACAAAATTGAACGTTTTGTATTGGACGTTTACAAAACGTTTGATATAGGACCTTTACAAAACGTTTGTGGACGTTTTGTACATAACGTTTACAGAACGTTTTTCGATCAACTTAGAACTTTTAAAAACAAATACCAGAAGTGATCACTATGTTTTCTAAATAAAAGCAAATAAAAACACAGATCACTAAAATACTACAGGCGATTTCTATATTGAAAGCGAGATTTGTTTGTTTCATTATATATATTATATATATATAGGATTCATTAAAAAAAAAATACATAACAATAAAATATTTTTAATGATTTTACATAATCAATTTTATTACCGGTAATTTCAAATCATTTCATATACGACGATTACCCTAGGAGCCAAGGGCCGTTAATCAGCATTTTTGCTGGGGAAGGTTTGAAGGTCCTATCTAGAGTAAAATTTTGCGCTGATTCCAAAAATGTCCCTCTTACTGACCGTACCCATGACACTTCGGCCATTTTGGCCAATTTTTGTCCAAAAATGACCATTTTGGTCACTTGTGGTCAAGGGTATTTTATTTCTATAATTTTTGCCGATAAATGGGATTTTAAAAATCTATCTGATGTAAAAATGTGCATAAAAAATTATATACACGTGTATACACTAATACATGTAATACATAGGCCTGTATAGCAAAATCCTGCAAAATGGCAAAATGGTCACTTTCGGTCAAACTGGCCTAAATGACCAGGGCTGTCCAAATATTTTAGGAAAATGGTATGGGAGTATTGTTTTAGACCCAAGGAAGTTTTTTAAAATGGTTTGGGGGTGGGAAGACCATCACTTGGTTGACTCTGATGGTCATTTTGGTCTAATTTTGGCCCCCAAAATGATAAAAATGACAGTTTTTGGCCGAAATTGACCAAAATGACCCCTTTATTGACCCACCGAGTCAATAAAACCAATTTTTCTAGAATCAGCGCACATTTTTACATCAGATAGGTTTTTAAAATCCCATTTATCGGCCAAAATTATAGAAATAAAATACCCTTGACCACAAGTGACCAAAATGGTCATTTTTGGACAAAAATTGGCCAAAATGGCCGAAGTGTCATGGGTACGGTCAGTAAGAGGGACATTTTTGGAATCAGCGCAAAATTTTACTCTAGTTAGGACCTTCAAACCTTCCCCAGCAAAAATGCTGATTAAAGGCCCTTGGCTCCTAGGGTAGATCTTTACACATCAACGAACGAGGATGCGCGGCGAGGATTGATCGATGACGTCATCCCAGCAAATACAGAACGTTTTCAGAAAATTACAAAATGTAACCTTTTAATCAAAACCTTATAATGAGACTTATTTTATTAAACGTTTTATGAACGTTTTTTATACGTCCAAATGGGACCTTATGCAAATGAGAAGGTGATTAGCATATAATACGTTAGACATATCGAAATAAACGTGTTTATTGAAATTACTTCCATTTAACACTTATAAATTCATTCTTTGGTGTTTCATTTTATTGTAATATTGTTCTGAAACACACATAAATATCAAAAAAAAAAAAAATCAGTATTGGAATGTACAAACATAACAAATAAATTGATAACTAACCATCACAAACGATACTTTCAATAAACTATAAATTTTCTGAAGCATCATACAGTGTTAAATCCTAATGATATCCAGTAAAGTCTACTTGAGAGCATGATTTGGATTGGAGACACCTCATTTTAAAGTGCCATTCCACAAATGGTGGCCAAGGGTTGGAGGGGCATGAAACATATTGTTTTCACAAGTTTTTAAGGGGTTTCCAAAGGTTTTTTAAAGGTTTTCTAGGTGTTCTTAAAACGTTTTGTATTACATTTCAAGGTTTTAAAAACTTTTAAAAAACGTTTTAAGAACGTTTCAGACGTTTCTTAAAGGTTTTCTGCATGTTCTAACAACATCCACAATATATTTAAAACGTTTTCAAAAGGTTTTTTTACGTCTAGAGCTTCCGATAGGTTTTTAAAGGATTTTTATTGGTTCTTTTAACGTTTAAAAAACGTTTTTAAAACGTCCAATAAAACGTTTTTAAACCGTCTAAAACCTACCACATTTGGACGTTCATAAAACGTTTTATAAAACGTCCAAAAAAAACAATTCGGAACGTTTAAAAACGTTTTTAGTACGTTTTTAGAACGTTTTCAAAAGGTTTTCTGTACGTCTCCAGCTTCCAAAAGGTTTGTAAAGGTTTTTTTTTTTTGTTCTTTTAACGTTTAAAAAACGTTTTTTAAACGTCCAATAAAACGTTTTTTAAAACGTCTAAAACCTACCACATTTTGACGTCCATAAAACATTTTTTACAAAACGTCCAAAAAACCAATTCGGAACGTTTCAAAAACGTTTATAAAACGTCCGTTTGTTAGTTGGGTAACCATCACAAACAATTCTTTCAATAAACTATAAATTTTCTTGAGCATCATACAGTGCTAAATTCTAATGATATCCAAGTAAAGTCTGCTTTTAAGCATGATTTAGATTGGAGACACTTCACTCTTAAAGGGATGCAGTATCATTGAATGATATTCAAATTGCAAACTTTAGATTTAGCTAATTTTTGCCATCATGATTATGAACATATAGGTCAGTCTGGTATTCCTTAAAAATTGCAGTTTACTTGCTTGCTCTACTTTCGAGATATCTAAGATTTTATACTCAAATTTTCTAACCCGCCTCGAGACGCTTTACAAAAACCGCGTGCGTTTCAACGCACGTGGTTTTCACCGCATTTCCTGTTGTCAAGTCCCCGTGTGTACCGGGCGGCTAAGCTTTCAACGGAGCGGTGTAAATTAATCATGCGCAGCCTTATCCTCGGCCGCGTTTGAAATTTCACTGTTTTAAGATAGTAAATGACTTCCATTTGATCTGAAACTTTCAGTAGTTTGTTTTTACTGTAGGAACAATATAATTTCATTAATCTTGATCTAATTGCTCTTGTTTTTGAAAGTTACTCAATCCCTTTAAGTGCTATTCCACAAATGGTGGCCATGGGTTTGAGGTGCATGAATCATATAACATATTTATATTTATTATATTGTTTACAGTTTTTAAGAGGTTTCCAAAGTTTTTTTTAAAGTTTTCTAGACGTTCTTAAAACGTTTTAGCACAATTTTCAAAGTTTTAAAACGTTTTAAAAACGTTTTAAGAACGCTCTAAACATTTTTAAAAGGTTTTCTGCATGTTCTAAAAACGTCAACAATATATTTAAAACGTTTTCAACAGGTTTTTTTTTTTTACGTCTCGAGCTTCCGAAAGATTTTTTAAAGGTTATTTATTTGTTCTTTTAACGTTTATAAAACGTTTTTAAAACGTTTTTAAAACGTCTAAAACCTACCACATTTTGACGCCCATAAAACGTTTTCACAAAACGTTCAAAAAACCAACTAGGAACGTTTTTTAAACGTTTTTGAAACGACCATTTGTTTGTTGGGTTAGGGGCACCATATTGATTTTTAGATTAGGGGGCATTATTGATCAACATTTTTTCCAAAAGCTAAATAAAAAAGAATAAATAGATAGAATAGGGGAAGTCTTAATAAGACTATTCCTTGTCACGTGTGTGACCAAATTTACAAAAATCTTGACTTTAATTGGCTATAACTCTAAAAGTTTTAAATACACTGTTCGTCATAAAGGTGGAATTTTTTTTTTGGGGGGGGCTAAAGCGACATTATGTTGCTCCGTTATTAATTTCTTGAATGTGTTTGTCACCGCTTTCACCTTCCCGGATCCTGGGTATATCTTAGACGTTCCCTCAACCCTTCCCGGCGATTTTCTTCGAAAAAGTTTGTCACCCCCAGAAGATGGCCATCATTTTTTATTTTTTTTTGGGGGGGTCCTTTTTTGTTCACGCGACCCACCAGGCCCCCTCAGTCCTACCCCAAGGAAACACGTCTGAGGTGGAGATTTGTTATTGTTCTTTAAACTAAATCTAGATTTATGGTTACAGGCTCGACTCTTTTGTCTAGGGGAGGGGTCAAAATTAATTTTGATTGGGGTTCAACATTCATTTTATTCATTTTTACATCATGGAAATTTCTATCTTCCCTATACTGTATTGTAAAATCTCAACCAAACATAAATCAAAATAAAATATTATCAATATTGACTATTTACAACCTTGTCATCAAGGCTAAACAAAGTTTAAGGGGGAAATGATGATATTTAAGGGTTAAAGGTGGTTTTTCATTTCTTTTGTTTTCAGCGTAAAGATGGAATAAAATATTGCGAATTTTCACCAATCTCGTTTTTTACTTCAACCCCTCCCCTAGACAAGATACCTTAGCCTGTCCCCAGAAATTTATATTTAACTTAAAGAACAAAATAAAACAATACACCTCAGTCGCGTTTACTGGGGGTATGACTGAGTGGGGCTTGATCGGCCGGGAAAACAAAAAGGGGCCCCAAAATGAGAAAAAATGACAAAAATGGGCATCACGGGGGTTGACAAAACTTTTTTGCAAAAAGGTTCACGTGAAGGGTTGGGAGAATGTCCAAGATATAGCCAGGGTCCCAAAAAGTAAAAGCAGGGACAAACATATTCAAGAAATTAAAGTCAGAACAAAATCATGTCGCTATAGCGGCAAAAAAAATATTCCACCTTTATGACGGACAGTGTATATATACTGATTTAATGTTTATATTATACATTACAACATATTTTGTCGGCGAACAGAGACATAATTAACCAAAAGACAAAAAAAAAAAAAAAAAAAAAAAAAAAAAACGAACATTGATAACATGAAAACAGAAAGGTTGTCAATTACATTTTTGCATAATATTGATGTTTATTTCTGACATTATTGCTTTTTTTATCCCTCATGGCCGCCCAAAGGCAAGTGGTAAATAAATAGCGTAGTCCTGCGCAGCCTCGTTTTTATGTTCTTCACAAAAGTGGGCATTGTTCATTGAAACATGCATCATTTTAATAGTAGAGGATATAGCTTTTTCTACATATGAATCTAAATTTCCGCCCAAGAACCATATATTTCTTATTTGGCAGCCGTTTAAAAAGTGTATAGTTCTTTCTGGGACATACTCTACAAACCACGATTGTTTGTGACTTATCTGTTATCTGTAATTTTATGCAAAGGACGCTTTTGAGTAGATTCCTGTTTAAATTATTGCTTTAATGCACTCTCCAAATGGTAAAAATTCTTAACAGCTTTAACATGATTAGGAAGAGAATTCCAACATTGGACATTAAAATAAAAAGTGTTTCCTACATGTCCTACACGTTGAAATGACTATTTCTAGTATCGTATCCATGAATATTTGAGACGCGAGTTATTATTATTATTATTATTATTATCCTCATCATCATTATCATGAATATCATTATTATTAACATGGACCATGAAGTTTTAGCTCATAGATTTTGAGTGCGACCGTGTGTCTAATCACGACGTGCCCTGCATGGTTTGCTTGGTTTATTTCAATATGCGAGTAACGATTTCTTCTAAACTTGTATTCCAAGCCTGGTGGAGACATGAAATCCTCATTTTTCCTTTCCTGAAACCCGGGACATGGTATTGAATATCGATGGTCGTCATGGACATCTGAAATAAACAGAAATGGATTTAAATTAGTATTAAGATTACAAGCCAACTTAGCTTCTTGTAATAGCATCACCTTAGTCCTGATGAATTGTTCATTTTCACGTGGCAGGCAAGATAAGATTCGATCATGTATATTGAAACGACAATGATATCAAGTATACAGGGGCTATAATCTCTTCCATTGGGATATTTTACTATCTAAAATCCATTAATCTAAATTAATGAATTAATGTTGCCAAACACTAAGTATATGGACTATACACACTATGCAGTCTGCAATACAGTGCGTTTCAAATAAAAGGCAATTCATTTTTGGAGGGGATATATTAATTCCCAACTCATCCATTCTTTATATTTATTGCTGTCATAAAATTGAAGACAAATTCCTAACCTTTACAATAAAACCTTTCTTGAATCATAAATGTGACGCATAACCTAATAAATTGCAAGTGAAGGTGCCAGGTACAAAATCAATTTCATCCATGTTTTTGTCTAATGATGAAAAGCAGAATGGATGCTTTCAAAGGAGTCACACATCATTGCACGCAATCTTATTCAATGCTCTAGGACAGCAGGGACAGCATTCAGTCTTCTTTCAAAACTTGGAAAAATTGACTCTGTACCTGCCAAATTCATTTGCAATTTACTCAATTATGTTTTATATTTATGATTCAAGAAAGGTATTATTGGAAAGGTGGAGAGTTCCTCTTTAACTATAAATTACATATAAACAGCAAAAAAAAAAAAAAAAAAAAAAAAAAAAAAAAAAAAAAAAAAAAAAAAAAAAAAAATGAGCATGGAACATGATGGGCCCTATAAAAATGGATTACCTTTTATTTGAAACACACTGTATAAGACCAACGCAGAAGCTGGTTATCTTGGTTATACTGGCTTCAAGTGAAGAAGAAGAAAAAACAACACTTACTTCAGTGATAGGTATCCAGATGCCTATCCTCTAAGCACATGTTCTATAATCAGGTCTCCTATGGAAGACTCTGTAACAACGATCTCATGCCTATCATTTGGATCAAACACTACGGAGACGGGGTGTTTTGTCGGACCCTCACGCCACTGCATCTCTAAGGAAAGTCCAGTTGTCATTGTGTCACTAACTTCTCTGGTTGTTCCGTGCTTAATAATGACTGTTTTTCCCCTTTTGAAAATACTATCTTTGATTTTGCACACGACGTCTCTTTTAGAATTATTCCTGACAGAAGCAGAGATACTAGTACTAGCGTGTATTTTAATTCCAGCAGCGGCAATCGCGCCAACAAGAAATCCTCCGGCCGCCGCCAACAATGCCATTGCAACAATTGGTTTATCAAGAGTCTCTTACAAATTTGCGGTTGAGCGCAGGGGTTGTCTGGGTTGAGTGTGTGATATACGGTGCCAACTGAATACTATTTATAATTATGGGAGTGGCGGTCACGGGGTTTATCTTGAAATGAAGTAACATCACGTGGTTTCTATACAAGAATTATGATTGGTAGTTATTGGGTCTGCTAATCTCAGGCGCGGATCCAGGGAGGGGACCCCCAGCGGGTGCCCTGGCCCGCCCCCCCCCCAACCAAGAAAAAAAAAAAAGAACAGGGAAAAAAAATGAAGGAGCCCGAGTTACCAGCTGAACTTTACCCCTATGGACGATACTAGATGACCTTTATGATGGGCCGAAGGCCGGAAATTTGTTTACACCCTTTTTTTTTAACCCCTTGGCCATATTGTAGTCTTTGCTCAAGTCTTCTCATCGCAAAGACTATTACATATTATAATTAAACATGAGATATCACCAATCACCACATTGTTATTAATCGAACTACTCTCTTTTGTAATTCTAATATTCTTTCTAAAAGATATTTATTGCAAGATCCCCAAATAATAATACTGAAATTCAGATATGGTAAAATAAGGGTATTATAAAGTGTTAACAAAATATGATTTGGGATGAATTCTTTAAGTCTGTTAATTACACCTATGTTTCTTGAGATCTTATTCAATATAATGTTAACATGACTTTTCCATTTCATTTCTTCATCAATATATACACCTAAAAATTTAATCGAATTTGAACGTTTTATAACCTAATAATTTATACAAAGGGCATCAATATTCAAATTTTTATTGCCAAATATCATAAAATGTGTTTTTTGTACATTTAAGACCAACTTATTGGCAATGAACCAAGAGTTAATTTTTTTAAATTCAGAAGTCATTGTTTGTATTAAAAACTGTGTGTCTTTGTGCTTCATAAATATACTAGTGTCATCAGCAAAAATAATGAAATTAAGAAGAGAAGAGCAATTTGGCAAATCGTTAATATATATCAAAAATAATACCAGTCCAAGGATTGATCCTTGCAGGACACCGCACAACATAGAAAGTACATCAGACTTTTTTAAATCAAAATCTACATATTGATGCCTATTTGAAATATAACTTTTAAATAATTCCAAGGGAGTGCCTCTTATACCATAATAATTAAGTTTAAAAAATAAAATATCATGATCTATACAATCGAATGCTTTTTTTTTAATCTAAAAATACACCAAAAACCGTTTCTCTGTCTTCAATGGCATCGCTAACATTCAAGATAAAATCTGTTACAGCTAATAATGTTGAATGTTTTTCTCTAAATCCAAATTGTTTATCAAATAGGATATCAATTTTTTTTTAGAAAATTTAAAAGACGAGTATTCATACACCTTTCTAATATTTTGGAGAAGCATGTAAGTAAAGATATTGGCCGGTAATTCGAGAAAACGTCTTTTGATCCACTTTTATACACAGGAATAACTTTAGATAACTTACATTTGTTTGGAACTATTACATTTTCAAAACATAGATTGAATATATTGCACAAGGGTTTACATAAAATATGAATAACTTTTTTTTACAATAGAATTATTAATACAATCATACCCAGGTGACTTTCCATTCTTAAAAGAAAGAACAATATCAATAATTATGCCCAAACTGGTAACTTGATGACTGTAAACAATGCTTAGCTGTCAACAATTTATTTGTTTACAAAATGGTCCAGTGAACATGAGCGTGAATTTCAAGGATGGTTGAAGAAGAATATATGAAAGTTTGAGTACTTCAAAATAGGTATCTGGGACTGAAGTCTGGCAAGAGTGGCAAAGTGGTAAAATATAATGTTCATAAAAAGTGCTCACCACAGTAATGGAACATGGAGTTCAGCTGCAATATGTTGATTCCTGTTCTAGCATTCCATATCTTACATAGTCCAAAGAAAATCACATATAATCTCAGAGAAGAAAGTCAAATTTCAGGCAAATCGGGAGAGAGATATACCATGTATACCATGTATACTGCGCGTAACCCAATTTTTAATGGAGCACTTACTGTAAATAAAGTAGTGGATTTGGAATCAATACAGTAAAGAGTGTGTGAAATAATGCTTGGCATAAATTATATAGACCAGTCCAGACCATTACCCCTAGCGGGCGAACGGAATGTTCTCCCGAATGAGAGAATGACAACCTCATGAATTATTTATGAGCACCCTCCGTCAAACCGGAACGTGTACAAAGTCAATTGCACTTGTTTGACTGTTGTCTTTAAAAAATTCACCAAAAAAAACCCTCAGGGCTTGTGAATATTTAAATTTCGCTCAATTGAAGATGAATAATAAATCTAACTCCAGTGCAAAAATAAATATTTACAAGCCCTGAGGGTTTTTTTTCATGAATTTCTGAAAAAAAATCCATTTTTGTCCTGCAAGTCTCGCAGTTCAGTTTCAGGCTCACTGTGTTAATAATTCCGCGGTAACGAAATATCACCGTTGAAACTACCCATGCATGGCGCGTGGCAAATACACACACACACATGCTGGTGCTGTGCTCTGCTACATGTATACACTGTAAGCAAGGGGTTATATAACAACCCCCTGCTGTAAGTAGCTACCGTGTAAACGTGTATGTTATAGGCATAGTATTCACTCTCGACTCCCGAATATAGTACACGAGTCGACCATCCATCATCTTAGTTTAACTGTAGGAATACATTCATCAGAACAGTCGACAATTTTGAACAACGTAAACATGATATCTTACCTTGTCAGTAGTCACTGATTGTCTAAATATTCCTCTTGTAAGTTCCAAATTTACAATTTTTCTACCAAGTCCAGTAAATGATTCAGAACGGACTAATATTGTCAAGTTTACTGGATGAATCATAATATTCATGGACTCCCCTTCATGTATGGAAAGAATGGGAGACAGCGAGAGAAGAGATACGGAGAGAGAGAGAGAGAGAGAGAGAGGGAGAGAGAGAGATGCGAAGAAAGTAACCCGGGAAACAGAGGGCGGATGCGGAGAAGAGAGAGAGAGAGATAGGCCTACATGGCTATTACACAGTCGTTCGCGCTTTGCCCATTGAATTAATTCGCAGTGTCTGAAGTAAGAATATTTTCAACCGCTTGGCGCGAACTTTTCGCATCGGACCGAAAGGTCAACCCGCTGAGCGTTCAGTTTTCTCTCAATACGGAGAACGATCGTATTCTCCCGTTAAGGAGTATGTTCCTGACTGTAGACTGGACGTTGCACAGTTATGTTTCTGCGCATCTTGACCGCGCATCCTGGGCGCGCATTATTTACTACGTCACAATGGAAAAATATACAGCGCTCATGGGCGATCCAGCGTTCAAACAGTTAAAAGAAATGAACTTTATAAATATATTATTTATTCCTTCTTTTTGTTCATTATTTACCTACTTGCAGAGATATGCAAAGCATTTATGTTGGTGCATGTTCGTGTTATTCTAGAGATTGCGATGGATATGAAATGAATTGTAAATGTTTAGGAGCAGGATTTTGAATGAGTTGGAAATTAGATAGAGTTTTCACATTTTTGAGTATTTTTGGCACGTTTCGGTGGTTTTCAAGTCGACTCGCCACTATTACAGCGCCGATATTTTGAAAACGAGCACATGGACCCCCATTATTTAATGGTCCTACTCTTTTAGTTTATATTCCTCTACAACTTGGCAAATTTTGATGAAATTGACATGGATTTTGAATATATGAGAGCATGATTTTGAATCAAGTGTAATATAGGTTGGATTCTCAGACTTGTTTGACGTTTTCGGCAAGTTTTTGTAGTTTTCAAGCCAATTCGCAACTATTCGGGCTCCGATAGGTTAAAAACGAGCACATGGACCCCCTTTTTTAATGTTTCTACCCATTGAGTATGTATTCCTCTACAACTTTGCAAATTTTTTATGAAAATGACATGGATTTTGAATGTTTGGGAGCATAATTTTGAATCAAGTGTAATTTAGAGTGGATTTTCACGCTTTTTGGACATTTTTGGCGCGTTTTTGTGACCTTTCAAGCCGATTTGCGAGTATTCGGGCGCCAATAGTTCGAAAACGAGCAAATAGACCCCCCTTTTTTAAAGTTTCTACATATTTATGATCAATTCCTCTACAACTTTGCAAAATTTGATGAGACTGTCATGGTTTTTAAAAAAAGTGCACCTTAAAATATACTTTTTTATTTTCTTGTAGATTCCAAGCCTCTAAGATACGGTTTTTGCCATTTACGCACCACTTTTGCCACATGAGGGCGCTGCTAGCTCGAAAATAAGTACAAATATGCCAGTTTAAACAATGTCCCCATCTTTGGTATAAACGTCGTAACAAATCGGGAAGGTTTGATAAAGTTTGATACAGTTTTGACAAAGTAATGACGATTTTAATTCGTTTGTTGCAATCGCGAAGTCTAACAGAGGCCAATTTCTTGAATTATGCGTATTTTACATGCCATCCAAATATGGCAACTTCAAAGTCCCGTAGCAAAAAATCAAGCACATGAACCTATATTATTTTTTGCATTTTTGGCATACATAGATACCAATGTAACTCTGTGCAAAATTTGGTGAAAATGACATGGACTTCGTTTCAACTGTGCAACGTCCTTAACATGTGGATTGGGACGTTTACAAACAAGAGGAATGGCTGTATTGCATTTACGATATAAACATGCATATTTCTGCGAATCGGCTGCTAATCATGTATCCTTTGTTGTTAAGAGCAATAAACCATTAATTGAATTGAATTGAATTGTAGAGTCATAAAGAAAGTAGAAACTAGAGGGGCCGTCAAAGGCGGCAGACCCACGCCTTGGTGGCGCTACAGAGTAGTTGTAATACTATACTATGGGGTCAAAACTGAAATCTACAAAGAATCTGCAGGGATCAACCAATCATCACCTAAATCTAATCGATTCTTTCCTTTCACTATCCAAACAATCCCTGAAGATTTGGTGCAAATCCGTTCACCCGTTCTCTAGTTATCTTGTACACAAACAAACAAACATACGGAACCCTTTACAATACCCTGCCGATTTCATCGGCGTGTGGGTAATGATGTAGCGTCGCTCGGCTCGCACTCAGCTGAGCTGATGCAGTAATCAGGTAATTCGCTCACCCATTTCACAATGCATTATGTAGACTCTATGTAGGAAAGCCGAATTTACGTCAATTTTTACCTTATTTCATGATTAAACACGAATATTGATACCCGATGACTCTTTTTGCATAGATAGTTGTTGAACATGACTTTGCAATGGTTTTTGCATGTCTATCGTAGTTATAAAGTCCCTTTTAGGCGCGTGTGGTGATGATTTCGATTTTACCTGAATGCACGTGTGATTGCAAGTTCGATATGTACACAAAGAGCGTCGATGTACAAAGATTCATTACCTTGCATTCGTCGTATGGATGGTTTCTCGCACACGACATACATAGATTGCGAGTGCAGGCTAGGGCCACGGCAAAATCTTGTCGATCCTCACCGCGTGATGCTTCCGTGCATGCGAGTTCTGTGCATGCGAGTTCGATTTTACCCCGGCTACAGAGTAGTTGTAATACTATACTATGGGGTCAAAACTGAAATCTACAAAGAATCTGCAGGGATCAACCAATCATCACCTAAATCTAATCGATTCTTTCCTTTCACTATCCAAACAATCCCTGAAAATTTGGTGCAAATCCGTTCACCCGTTCTCTAGTTATCTTGTACACAAACAAACAAACAAACAAACAAACAAACATACGGAACCCTTTACAATACCCTGCCGATTTCATCGGCGTGGGTAATAATTATAAAACACGTGCCAGGGGTCTTATTCGGCCAGGCAAAAAAAAAAAAAAAAAAAAAAAAAAAAATTGTGGGGATTTGGAGGGTTGTTTTTTGGTACGTTTCTGTAATAAATATAATAATTTTCCAATATCCCTCCAGGAGAGGAATGGCCAAGAGCAACATGAACAGGCGTTGGGGACAGGCTGCAATTACCAGATCTTGCGTAGGGAACCAGTGGCCCAGGAAACTGTTTCCTGTGCCTCTGGGTTGAGCACCGTCTTCCCAGTCAGCCGGTCACGTGAACCTCTCGTTCCCTCATGTGTTGTGTAACCACGGAATTCAATTCAATTCAACTTTATTTTTCATTTCCACAGAAATCATATGTACATTTGAACAATAAAGAATCGTGCAATATAACATTTCAATAAAACAATTTACAAAAAGATTCTTTGACAGCATATACAATTATAATTTTTTTGCATATTTAAGGTATATAATATAATTGAAAATAAATAATATACTGGAAAATATATCGAAATTTCCTATGGACATGATGGAAATGGAGGGACCCATTTAAAAGTGAATACTTGTAGGATATGGGTCCCTCAAAATAACACATTAACATTATATAAATAAATGAAACATAAAAGTCATATTATCCGAAATTAATCTGTTTGTTCTTTTTTTATATCATAATGTAGAAAAATAAGGACCGTCACAAGCCTGCGAAGAAAAAAAAACCACATAAAAGAAAGAAAAGGGAAAAAATAACTAAAAAGAAATGAAAACAACAAAACCTCTAAAATACAATGCATACGTGGACAAAACAAAACAAAAACCAATTTTCTGTAAATTAATATAGCAAAACCATACTATCTGCACATAAGACTACTACTTGATAAAGAGAAAAGTATAAGCATTTATTTTTCTCCTCCGTGTGACCAAAACAATGATGCAAGGAGTCATTTGTGTATGACTTTTACATGATGGAAAGTAAATCAAACTAACTTTCTTTATATTTTTTAAACAAATATATTTTTAGTCTTTTTTTAAATGTATGTAATGAAGGGGCATTTTTCAAAGATTCAGTAAAAGAATTCCACAGTTTAGGACCATCATAGATAAAAGTGTTTTTAGCGAATGAAGTTCGAAGCAATGGCAAATGATACTCTTCTGATTTTCTAGTTGAATGTTGGTGAAAAGAATAATTTTTTTAAAACAAATTCTTAAAAATATTTGGCAGTAATTCTTTATTATATTTATACATAAATTGACCTAACTGAAGCATATACAAATCTTTTACTTTTAAAATATTTTTTCATAAAACAGTGGATTAGTATGGGCAAGAAAATTTTCGCGGCAAATAATTCTTACTGCTCTTTTTTGTAACAATAAAAGTTTATCTATATTGGTCTGATGAGCGTTACCCCATGCGAGTAAACCATAATTCAGATAAGGTAATGTCAAGGAAAAATATAAAGTTAATAATGCTGAAGGTGGGAGTTGGGTTTTAAGTCTATTTAGTATACCAATATTTCTCGAAAATTTTTTCGAAATGTTATCAATATGAGCTTTCCATGAAGGCTTATTATCAATTATTACACCTAAAAATTTAGAATGTGAAACTTTTTCTAAAGGAATGTCATTAAAAACTAAATCCGATGGCAGGTAATCTACTGAGTTACTGAAAAGAATATATTTGGTTTTTAGCAAATTTAAAGACAGTCTATTGGTTCGAATCCATTGAATAATTTTTTGTAATTCTGAATTTACAATTTCAACAAGGGTATTTGGATTTGAATTAGAGAGGAATAAATTTGTATCATCAGCAAATAATATAAAAGACGCTATATCTGATGATCTATAAAAATCAATATAAATAGTAAACAAAAGCGGGCCCAACAAACTACCTTGAGGAACCCCACAATTTACATGTCGTAATTCAGAAGTGTGACCATCCAGGAATACAAACTGTTTCCTATCAGAAAGGTAACTCCTGAACCACTCCAAGGCCTTCCCACGTATACCATAATGAGAGAGTTTGTGAAGTAAAATATCGTGGTTAATCGTGTCGAAGGCCTTGGAGAAGTCCAGGAGAATTCCAACCATATGACAAGAGGAATCAAGAGCATGAGCTACCTTTTCAACAAGTCATAATAATGCATGACTTGTACTATGTTTATCTCTAAATCCAAATTGGAAATCACATAAAATATTCTGATCTTTCAAAAAATTAATTGTTCTTTTATGTATAAATTTTTCTAGCACTTTTGAAAGAGATGATAATAAAGAAATCGGCCGATAATTATTTACATCTTGATTATCACCTTTCTTAAACAATGGAATGACTTTTGCAATTTTCATAACATTGGGTACTTCTCCATTCAAGAAAGACAAATTAAAAATGTGAACCTACGGATCTACAATGACAGGTATTATCCCCTTTAGAATAACGTTATTAATATTATCAAAGCCAGAACTTTTCTTATTATTTAAATGAGAAACAATGTCAGTTATTTCGTACTTGTTTGTTGGAACAAAGAAAATAGTATTTGTATTTGGGGGGCTTAAAAAATCTTTGAAAGATTTATTTGATTGTGGTATATTTTGTGCTAACGTCTCTCCAATCAAAGAGAAATGTTTCTTAAAAATATTTGCTATCATATTAGAATCAACAATTATTTCATTATCTGTTTTTATTCTAATAACATCATTTTTATTATGAACTAAATTCATAGCTTGTTTAAGAATTTTCCAAGTATGCTGCATATCACATTTTACCCTAGGAGCCAAGGGCCTTTAATCAGCATTTTTGCTGGGGAAGGTTTGAAGGTCCTAACAAGAGTAAAATTTTGCGCTGATTCCAAA
>CALNVZ010001816.1:157878-174413 GCA_940671915.1 Paracentrotus lividus | reverse complement strand
TAAATTTATTTTATTAATGACCATTTTCCATCAATAAATATTGACCTCATCTTTGGTACGCCTTCCCAAAAAAACCTTGCGATGCATATCATTTACTCGTGTGTACCTATAGTGGGGGTCATATTTTAAAAATTATGTTTATTTTTTGTGGTTTAATGTACAGAGTTTGATAATTTCAACTGATTTAAAACTGATAACAAGCTTTCCTTGGTATAAGGCAAGGAATGGCCAAAACAAGTAGTTGAAAAAAATGAAAAACAGACCCTCGTGCCCGACCCCAATTTAACCGCGCAATAACAGCAAATCTTGTTTGAAAAAAATAATATTTTGTACCGGGTCCGGATCGCCGCGGACTCCCGGATGCCAAGGAAAGGATGCGAAACTGGCAAGCTATGTTATGGTTTTACAAGCACGGTTTTCGATTTCAAATATCTACGTGTTGCATCTTTATATATAAATATAATATTATATAAAGAGGCCCCCCCCCCCCCCCCTCTTTCTAATTTCTTCTCTACCATAGCCCCCCCCCCCGATTAAAAGCAGGGAATGTGAACTGAATACACAAAAAAACGGACCTCCCCCACCCCCCTGGCCCCGTTGCTTGCTCTTTATTTTGTCACGTCGACGTCACCATAAATAAAAAAAAATAACGGGGCAAGAGGTCTATACAGAGCTAAAGTTCTTATTTTGTCTTTTTTATTTGACGGTTGATATAATACGAACGCACGAAAAATGATTTATTAAATCCACTGAGTGTACCAACTGGTCCGAGGTTTCTTAGTCTATAAAACGTTTCTCCGAGCATTGCCGAGTAAAGTTTTTTTGGACGATTTCAGAGAACAGAGAAGAAGACACCCCCTGTACAAACGTAAATCTAGCCTCCGCTAGACGGCCATAGGCTTACGTGTTAAATTAACGCTCTTCCAAAAACAGACTTCCAAAATTCTGTCGATGGATTCGTTTTTTGAATGTATCATCAACCCAGCAAAAAGTTAAAATTAAAGGGACTCGTAATAGTTTTAGGGAACACTTTACAAAAATTTTTGTCAGCTCAAACAAAAATCAAGAAATCCTTGAGCGAGGAACTATGACAAAAGAGACGACTTGTAGCCGTGATTTAGTTAGATGTCACGAAAATATTGCGAAAAAGATTCTCTAAAAAATACGCCAAAGTGCCCAATCCTCTCAACTAAATTGGTAACATTAGAATTGAAAGAGTTAGGACTAAAATAGCACCATCATTTATTCATTAAACAGCAACAATAAAACCATTATTCTAAATTTTTTATATGGACCATTTCCATCAATAAAAAGACCTCCATCTTTTGGTACGCCTCCCAAAAAAACCTCTGCGTGCATATCATTTTACTCGTGTTTGTACCTATTAGTAAAGGCGGTCATATTTAAAAAATTATATTGTATTTTGTGTTTATTATATGTAAAGAGTTTGATCAACTGATAAAAACTAGATACCAAGCAATTCCTTGTTAAGCAAGGAAATTGGCAACAAAGAGTTGAAAAACAGTACCCCCCGTGCCGATCCAATTTAACGCGTCAATAACAGCAATCTTGTTGAAAAAATAATTATTTGGAGGTTCCGGGAGCGCGGATCCCGAGAAATTTGCCAAAGGGAATGCCGAAACTGCGCAATGCTAAGTTAATTGTTTACAAGCAGGTCGAATCAAAAATTAGTGCTTATGCATCCTTTATAAAGATGCCCCCCACCCCCCCCACCCTGCTGTCTTATCTTTCTACCATAGCCCCCCCCCCCCGATTAAAAGCAGGAATTGTGGAACTTGAATACAAAAACGACTCCCCCCCCCCCTGGCCCGTGCTTGCTCTTATTTTGTCACGTTCGACGCTCACATAAATTAAAAAATAACGGGCAGAGGCGGGCGCTTTATACAGCAGCTAAAGTTCTTATTTTGTCTTTTTATTGACGGATTGATATACGGGAAGCACCGAAATATGATTATTTAAAATCCAACTGAGTGTACCAAAATGTCGAGTTTCTAGTTCTATAAAACGTTCTCGAGCATTGCCGAGTAAGTTTTTGACGAATTTGCAGAGACAGAAGAACCACCCCCCTTACAACGTTAATCTAGCCCTCCGCTTAGACGCCCATAGGCTTACGTGTTAAATTAACGCCTCTTCAAAAACAGGGACATCCAAAATTCTGTCGATGGATATTCGTTTAATTATCACAGCAAAGTTTAAAATTTAAAGGGACTCGTAGTTAAGGGACTTACAGAAAATTTTGCAGTTCAAACAAAAAATCCAAGAATACCTTCGAGCGAGACTATGACAAAAGAGACGACTTTGTCACCGCGTGATATAGATTGTTACGAAATTCGCGAAAAAAGATTCCTAAAAAATACGCCAACGTGCCCAACTCAACTAAATGGTAAATTATGAAAGAGTGGACTTATAGCACATATTTATTCATAACAGCAACAATAAAACCATTAAATATAATTACTATGACATTTTCCATCAATAAAATGAACCTCATCTGGTACGCCTTCCCAAAAAAACCTTGGGCGGCTATTCATTTACTCGTGTTTTACCCTATAGTGGGGCTCTATATTTCAAATAATTGTATTTTTTGTGTTAATGTAAAGAGTGTTGACAACTGATAAAACTATACCAAGCATTCCTTGTATAAGCAAGGAATTGGAAACAAGAGTGAAAAAAACAGGACCCCAGTGCCGACCCAAAACGCGCAATAACTAGCATCTTGTTGAAAAATAACTATTTTGGGGTCCGCCGGCGCGATCCCCGGATGCCAAAAGGATTGCCCTGAAAACTGGCAAAGCTAGTAGTTGTACAAGACAGGTCGATCAAAATTAATGTTTGCAATCTTTATAAGAAGAGGCCCCCCCCCTACTGTCTATCTTATCTATACCATAGAGCCCCACCCACCCCACCCCGCCAATAAAAGGCAGAATGTGGGCGGGAATGAATAAAAAAACGGACCCCCCCCCCTGGCCCCGTGGCTTGCTCTTTATTTTGTCACTCGACCTCACATAAATAAAAAAAATAAACGGGCAGAGGTTTATACAGGCTTTAAAGTTCTTATTTGTTCTTTTTATTTGACGGTTGATATAACGAGAAGCCAACCGGAAAAAATGATTATTAAATCCACTGAGCTGTACCAAAGCCGAGTTTCTAGATCTATAAAACGTTTTCTCCGAGCATTGCCGTAGTAAGTTTTGACGTTTTCAGAGGACAGGAAGACACACCCCCCTATACAACGCTTATCTAAGCCTCCGCAGGACGGCCCATAGGCTTTTACGTGTAAATACAGCGCTCTTTCAAAAACAGACATTCCAAAATTCTGTCGATGGATAATCCGTTTAATTATCACAGCAAAGTTAAAAATTTAAAGGACTCGTAGTTAGATTAACAGAAAATTTGTCAGCTCAAACAAAAATCAAGAATCCTTGAGCGAGGACTATGACGAAAAGAGAACGACTTTTGTACGCGTGAATTTAGTTAGTCATGTACGAAAATTGCGAAAAAGATTTCCTAAAAAAATACGCCAAAGTGCCCAATCTTCAAACTAAATGGTTTAATATTATGAAAGAAGTAGGAACTATATAGCACATATTTATTCAATTAAACAGCAACATCAAAACCATTAAATTTATTTTATATGACCATTTTCCATCAATAAAAATGACCTCATCTTTGGTACGCCTTCCCAAAAAACCTTGCGTGCATATCATTTATTCGTGTGTACCCATCGGCGACGAATCTAGAAGACTACATAATAATGGGCACGAGGTGGCGCTACACAACGAGGGAACCCGGGGTACGGCGTAGTGCATATTATAAAACAAAAATAAAGTTATTGGCGTGGTTGACAGCTTTCAAAGGAAATATTTCGCTGCGAAACTGCAAGTAACACAATATCGTCTGCTACGCTAAAGACATTTAGAGAGGATGTTGAAGAGTTGGAGTAAGGAATAACGTTAAAACTGTAGGAATTATGAAGGTCAGATTTTATTTTTATTTTTATTTTTTTTTACCGAGAAATAGATAGGGTCTACATGAAGGTTTTTGGAGAACGCTTAGATCTAACGTTAGACTTAAAACAGATGCAGAGTCAGTGACAGTCAGTTCAGACTCCCGGCCGGTACCGGCGACAAAATATCAATAAAAATGTTGTTAAAATTTTAACAATGGATCATTTAGATCTCTAACTAAGAATAAGTGAATCAGTGAAGACACAGAGATCGGAACCAAGAAGCGGTTTTTGTATTGTATAGGTACAACCTGCTGGTGTTGTTAGTTTTTATTCAATCTGAAAAAGACATAAGAAAACAAAAAGGATCATAAACATTATGTCCAATAATCTGACCAAAATAAATGACCATAAGTTTAACAACAACTGTTCCTTTATCTATCAACATAAATCCAACATTCATCTATAGAGTGGACAATATAAACAAATGCATAAATCCCTCATCTATAGAAGAATGGGCAATCCATGTTGAAATCCATATTTTGCATAATATAAAAGTCTGCAACAAAGACTACACAAATATTCTATTACTTTCTGAATGAAACAAGTACTAAAAGATTCCCCCCAGATAATCAGAATTAGCTTTAGCTGAAGTGAAGTAATTTCTAACCATTCATAAACTTATACAGGTTTCCCAATGCTTTTAATTGATTTACAGTCCACATTGACTCTTTTCAACTATAATCCAAAAGTCTTATAAAAGAGACCAATATCTCAACAATACTGTTTATATGCATTTTAGACTTTCTAAAAAATATGCAATTGCTATACTGAAATTAATAAACATCTGTTCTTATGCAATTTGATGCACACTAAATTAAATGCAACATGAACCAAAGGGAACACAAAGTGTAACATTGATTTAACCTTCTATCATTTTTAGTCACTATTCAAGCACAAATCTATAATACAAGAAAGTTTCCTAAAGCATCGAATTTACTCCAATTAAATACCAAATTCACAACCTCTGTTATTTGATGTATACTTCATCTTGTATCTAATTACATCATATCTGACAAATTTATACCAGAATTAAACGCAAGCCAAACACTTGTCAAATTGGCACCCCAAATATCAAGCTCCTAACTTCAGATGTGTTTGCTTCAGAAAGTCAATAATTCCTTTAACTTTCCTTTTACTCTTGTTCAAATAATATATCCAAGTTTTGAACAAATTAAATCTTCTGTTTAACTTCATGTCATAGCTTTCCCGTTATCAAGTGCAAATAGCTATTTTGTTCATTTCACATCCACAATGCGTTCATTACACACGCGTGCCTTGTACATTGCACGTGCCGTGTTAATTACATACCCAACATTGCAACACACACGTACTTTACACCTCAAGTTTATCTACGCTAACCTAAATGCACTATTTCTCATTTATGAATACAAAATAACCCAATCTTATAGCATCAAACACAAGTATAAGATTTTCATTGTCAAACTTACATCTATGACGGCATTTCCTGGTTAACATCATACAAAACTAGAGACTTTCGTCTCAAAACGTCCTTTCTCGACTAAAGAAACGTGGCATCTGCAAATCGGCAACTCGATACCCAAATTAGCTCAACTTTCACGGTAGCAACTAATAGACAAATCGTAACTTGTAAAATACGAGGAATAAACTATAACAAATTGATTAAACATATAAATTCACGGTTTGTCAGCAAACCATCCTCCCCCCCCCCCCGCCCACTAAAGTGGAAGGAACATGAAATAAACATCTCACTGATTTCTAGTACAATAATACAAACTTTACAGTCTAGAACATTTCCAGTGTAATAATTTAACTTTTCATTCAAGTGTACTCTATTATTGTACCTTCTAATTCTTTGAACTCTGAAATAATGATACATCAGTATTACCAACATGAATGATAACAAAAATAATTTTCCTTTCTCTCAATGATTGACACAATGAATGTTCTGTGTTAATCAAACAACACAGTTTGTAATTGTATGAACTTCCTAATTACCTACTCCTCGTCATACCCTTCTGTTGGATAGATTACAACAATCTTTGAAATCGGCCGTTTGTACTCGGCTCCTTTAGACTTTACCTTTACAGTTCGAACCTTTCCGTCAGTCCCAGGATATACCTGGATCACTCTACCTAGCGTCCATTTTCCTCGAACTACATTAGGGTCAGATAGGATAACCACGTCATCTTTCCTAAAATTGCGTCTGTCACAGTTCCATTTTCGACGTGGTACCAGTAGTGGGAAAACATCGCGCATCCAACTCTTCCAGAACGCGTCAACGATTCTCTGGACGAATTCAAATCGATGTCTCGGGTTCTTCGTCTCTCTAAAGGGACCTTGAGGGACCGTAGTTGAAGCTCGTCCAAGCAGAAGATCGTTTGGCCACAGATATGCACCATCATCTGGGTCAGTCGGAGTTCTTCCAATAGGACGTTGATTGACGAGATTGGCGACCTCTTGGAGACAGGTGTGCAACTCGAACGGTGTGACCAGCTGATCCCCAATTGCCTTCTTGAGTGCAAATTTACAGCTCTTGACCAATGATTCGACGCAACCATTATGATGGGGAGCTGAAGGGGTCGTGAATCTTCAAATCATCCCCTTCTCAGCACAAAAGTCTCTTAGTTGCTTGTCGTCCAATCCTCTCACCATCTCTCTCGGCACCAACAAACTGCGTGCCATTATCGCTGAGCATGAACGTAGGCTGACCTCTTACAGCAAAGAATCTCCTTAGCACCTGCAAGAACTCCATAGACGTGCAATCGACAGCCAGCTCAAGATGTACCGCTCTTGTATTCAGGCAGGTAAAGAGTACTCCATAATGTTTCGCTGTCTTATTCCTGCCGATCTTCACTGCGAGTGGCCCGAAGTAGTCGACTGACGTGTAATGAAACGGGGGTGTGAATGGGGCAACTCTCTGATCCGGTAGATCCGACATAACTTGAGACTCGACCTGATGCTCCATGCGTCGACACACCACACATCTGTGCTTCACAGTTTTAGCCAACTTGTGAACCTTTAGTATCCAGTACTGTCTTCTTGTTTTTGCTGCAGTAGCTGCCACCCCTCCGTGTCTAAGCTGATGCATGTACCTTGTTATCAGCGAGGATATCCAAACACCATGTGGCAGCAAAACTGGGTGCTTCTGGTCATAAGATATCAGAGCCTTGTCTAGCCGTCCTCCAACTCTTATAACTCCCTCTTCATCCACGAAAGGGCTAAGAGTCTTGAAGTCTCCCTTCTGCACCAGTTGATGTACGGACCTCTGAGCTTTTTAAACTAAATAGCTCTCAGCCTTCTTCAACTGGCTTGTCCACAAGCTCTCTTCTCCGGGACCCGTATAGTCATCAGACCTTGGGTGACGTGCGACCTTCAACTTGTCGATGAAATTCAAGACATAAGCTGTCACTCTAATCAGCTTTCTCCAACTAGGGTAGTTCCTGACATCTATCACATCTTCGTGGTTGGCTGCTGAGATGTGATTGATTCTACGTCGTTCAGCATCGACTTCTATATCTGGGATATGTTTCTCTGACGGCCATTCCTCTTCAGGTCTGTACAGAAACTCAGGACCTTGTTTCCAACTTTCAGAGAGCTGCTTGACAGGTAGACCTCTTGAAACGTCATCAGCTGGGTTCAGCTCTCCTGGAACATACTTCCACTGGGCAGGGTTGGTCAGAATTTGAATTTCACCTACCCTTGCAGATACGAATGCCTTGAATCTCTTTCCTTCACTTCGTATCCAAGATAAGGCAATCATACTATTACTCATCAAGTAGACCCTCTCAGACTCCAGCCTCAGCTCTGTCATTACTGTCGGGTACACTCTTGCAGCCATCACCGCAGCCTGAAGCTCGAGTCTTGGTACACTGAAAACCTAACCTCGTCCGTCAGTGGACGGACTAGCTTTAAAGCTAGTCAGTCAAGACGGACTAGTTTCAAAGCTAGTGTCTCATGTTAGTCCGTCGAGACGGACTAGCTTACAACTGAATCCAAATCTCTCAACTTGACGGACGAGCTTTAAAGCTAGTCCATCACACTTGATGTTAGTCCGTCGATGCGACGGACGAGCTCAATAAAATTGGAATGGTAGCCTCATTTTACCCATTACAATGACCGACTAGGATTTGATACACATAGCTGCAATGTCGCTTACAATTGAAATGACTGACTAGCTTTTGAAATACACACAGATGCAATGTCAATTATTATCTCCATTGTAAATTTAGAGCGGCATGTTTCCGAACATAATCAAGTGAATACATGATTCTCAAACAAAGGTTGTTTTGACCTGATAATCTTAAAGCTTACGATACATAACATCAATCACGACAAGAATACAATTCACGAGTAGGTTCAAACTATTGTTCTCCATTCTTTAATTACAGGCTAATTGAATACCTCGTTACTATAGAACCCAAAATGCTGGTCTATTATCTATAGATACTGGTGAATGCGCTACGCATAGCAAAGCAGTGAATTAAGGTGTAATACGAATCAGAGCTGAATAACAATGCGCATTGCGCAAAGGACATTTCATCTATTCATTTGTATATTAATCTGTATCGTTGAATCTTATTTAATTGACAACACTGTGAAGGAGCAGATCACGATATACCTTCGTAACCAACTGAATGTATTTCTGATGATAATGCCGATTCCCTTCATTGTGATATGTGTGCAAGTACTCCTCTTCTTCGTATATATGAACCTTTTTTCAAGTCATAGATTATCGTTATTGGGTTTTGACACATGGGATTAAATACTAATAATCACCCAACGTGAAACCAAATTTCTGTCTTAGCCAAATTTAATTAATAGTGATTGCGTGTGGTTATAGACAAGAGATAATAGGCAACATAAATATGAATCAATTCCTAATTCTAAGAATTACAATGTGCCACTATTTCTTTTAGATTACTATCTAAAGAACAGTAATATTGGATTACGAGGCCGAATGCGGGATTCAGTGTGGCTCTCAAGAAAGATATGCAGTAGAAAATGCAAAAAATAGGCAGGCCTACAACAAAACAAGACAATGATAGATGCAAGCCATTGGCGGTGAAGCCCGGGACAGTGGGGACCGTTTCACACCTCGATTTTTTTTCTGGGTAGGTTCGTCCCTTTGATTTTTAAAGTGACAGCTAGTGAAGCTAATAAAGAGGCAAAATGTATGTTGATATAATCTAAATGCTTATTCTTACGCCCCCCCCCAGTTCGTGACAATCAAATCGTCGCACTGGAAGCAAGCAATATAAAGTATAAATTCAAAATGCATATTATCATTACCGTTATGGATAGCATCTAACGTGTTTCTGTTTGGCCGGGCTTCAGTGTAATTATTCACATTTTATTTTCCAAATTAAATCATCAACATCACATATTTGATAATTGCCATAATGTTAACTAATTATGCTCCTGTATTATATTCCTGTATTCTGATATCATTCATAATAAAATGATTTTGGCTTGAATTCCTTGAAATTTTTGTGAAAAATAATCGTATCTTTAAAATGTTTTCTCATATTTCAAGATTTAACGTTCTCTGACAAGCTGATGAAGCCATATTAAGCTATTTTCGTAATGCTAGTCGCGGTCAAGACAGAAGTAAGAACATCGGGACAGCACAAGCGCGACTTGACTAGTTTTTTTGACACTTTGACCGGACTAGCTGTAAAGCTAGTCCTGCATCAAGCTGCGTCAGTCTGGGCATCACTAAGAACTAGCTTTTATGCTATCCATGCAACTAGTCGGTCAAAACGGACTAGCTTTAAAGCTAGTCCGTCGTGACCGACTAGCATTAAAACTAGTCCGTCGTGACCGACTATCTTCACGGACTAGCTTTCAAGCTAGTCCGTAGACACGGACGAGCTTTAAAGCTAGTCCGTAATAAGCGGATTGTGTTGAAGGAAAACTAGTCCGTTGTGACTGACTAGCTTTAAAGCTAGTCAGTCTGGGCATCACTACGACTAGCTTTAAAGCTAGTCGGTCTACCCGTTTAGGTTTTCAGTGTACAGTCCTCTTTTTCAGGGGAGCTACTCTTGATTTGGCCATGACAAATCTGACTGCATAATTACTGTCCTGTAGTTTCCATCTCAAGTACACACAGGCACCGAATGCTGCCTCAGATGCATCAGCAAATATGCACACTGTCGGTTGATCAATAGCCATTGGTGGAGTTAGACATCTCTCATATGTGACATCGTTCAAGTCTTGCATCGCTTTCAAGAACTTCACCCACCACTCCTGTTGATCGGGAGGAAGAAGTTCGTCCCAGTCGTATCCTTTCTGCCACAACTGTTGCATACCAATCTTTGCACGAACTATTACTGGAGAAGCGAAGCCTATCGGATCAAATATTCGTGCAACTCTGCTTATGATCCTTCTCTTGGTAAGCAGACTCTCCTTCTCTTTCCCGTCAGTGGAACTGGTAACCTTCTCCTTTACCTTGTAGAAGAACAAATCCTGTCGATTGTCCCATGCGATTCCAAGTACTTTGTCTTCCATGGCTGCTTCAAGGATGTTGGTTTTTCCTTCCTTCTTACTTTCTCTTCTCAAAGCTTCGTTGCTGGTCCAGCCTTTGACCTTGAAGCCACCTTCTTGAAGTACCTGATCGACATCTCTTGTTACTTGTTCAGTCTCCTTTACTGTTCTGACTGAATCACATATGTCGTCCATATAGACACTTTCCTCTAGAACTTGTGCTGCTTCTGGACATCTATCCTCTGCGGACTCTGCTGTCATTCTTAGCGCCAACTGGGCCATAGCTGGTGCTGGCCTGTCACCGAAAGTAACTACCTTCATCATGTAAGTATCTGGCTCTCTATCAGTCTGCATGTCCCTCCAAAGATACCTGTGAACATGCATCTCTCTCTCTGGAATACCAACACGATGATACATTTTGGAGATGTCTCCGCTAAACCCAACCTCGTTCATCCGGAATCTCAACAGCACTCCCAGTAGGTCATTGAGGATGTCAGGACCTTTGAGCCAGTAGTCATGCAAGCAGTGACAATGATATGATGAAGACGAATTGAACACTATACGAACAGGTGTACTTTTCTTCTCTGGTCGCAGAACCGCATGATGGGATATATAGTGTACTAGACCCTGATACTCAGCCACCTCTGCATCCGTTAGCTTTCTGGCGAATCCGTTATTGACCAGTTTTCTCATTTGCGTACAATATGCATCTGCATGTTCGGGATTTCTAGAGAGCCTCTTTTCATGTAGAACACAGTATTTTTTCTGCTTGCACTATGTTGTCAGGCAGGAGATTGGGATCCTTCCTCCAAGGATATGCGACTTCCCACTTGTCTCCAACCTTTCTGCTCGACTCTCTGATTACATTCTCTTCTATTTTCTCCTGCTGACTTAAAGGACTCGGCCCACAATGGCAAAAACTAGCTTGCACTCCCATTGATTCCGAGCTCCAAAAGTCGGTCAAGTTGATTGGGGATGTCATCTTAACATGCAGTACATTATTTCTATCACTGTTTCGCTTGGGGGACCCAAAGACGACCCATCCCAGTGGTGACTTCCGGGCTGCAAACCGTCCCTTCTCTTTAGTTTCACCAAGATGCATCTTTGGGTAGTCAATGCCTACGAGGAGATGAATTGACCCTTTCCCTCTGCGTAGATCCTCAGGCTTGAGTTTGAACTGCTTTGCTAGTTCCCCTACATTCACTTCTGCGATGTTCTCGCTGATACAGGGTAGTGCCACGGCCGATACAGAGTGAATGGCATTAGTAGAGAGTGACCTCCCTTTCAGCTGATACTGTTTCGTTTCCATCTCCTCCTGTTCTTCAACAACCTTGGTGATGGTGATGCTTATGTTGCTTCCTTTCATGTTCAGTTTTTCAGCAACGCTCCTCTTGATTAGACTCACTTGGGCTCCAGAGTCTAAGAGCACATTTCCCTCAATAACTGCTCCTTGCTGCCCCACTATCTCGGCAGTCACCACTGGCAGTAGCGTCTCTGAATTCCCTGCAAAAACAACATCCATATTGCCACCTCGAATTCCTGTGGGAGCACGTAGGAGCGGGTGATGGAAGTATTTGCAGATGATGATTCACTGCATTGTCCTTTTTGCTTACAGTCTGAAATCCTGTGGTCCTTCTTCAAACAGCTGAAACAAGCACGATGATCTTTAATTAGCTTGAGTCTTTCTGTTTGAGACATTCCTAGGACCTTACGACACTGGTCTAGCCAATGAGTACTGCTTTCACATAACCAGCACTTGTAGGGAGGTTTCCTAACCCTTGTCTCTGTACTGTTGCACCTTTTCTCCACCATATGAATTCCGCTTGCTCTGGAGTCGCTTCGAATTGGGGCGGACGCCCTCATACGGGATTTCAGTTCAATCGTTAGCCAACTCAGGAACTTCTCAAAGTCGGCTTTTTCGCTGGCCTCCTGTTGACGGAACCAGAGAAGTCGATCCTCTGGGCATAGCTTCTTCTCTAGCATTGCCAGCATGTGGCTGTTATTCAAGTTCCCTGGCTGATTAATTTCTGTGAGGGTATTGTAGCTTCTCCTCACGAGATGAACAAATTCGCAAAATCGTTCATCTTCTCCACTCTTCAGCGGCCTGACTTTCGAAATGTCATTAATAATGGCATCAGCTACAAACCGCTCATCTCCATATATCATAGCAAGCTGTTCCCATGCTGCTTGGTAGTCATGCCCAATTCCTTTGATGAGCTGTAATGGCTTACTCTGTAAACATGACCTTAGAATCATGAGGGCATCCCTGTCTCCATATATACTGACTCCCAACAGCATGCTTAAAATCTGCCTTGAAGATGCAGTAATCACGGATGTTGCCATCAAATGTGGGAAGTTTAGGCCTCTCCATCCGATAAACAGATCCTCCAATTCTCCTTTCTGCTAAAGGAGACTGACTCTGCTCTCCAGGTACCTCATCCTGTCGTTCATCAGCAGACTGGGTTGTATTTAAGCTCTGTTCCAGATTAGCTGATGCTACTCTCTCACCTTGCTGACGCTCCTGTACAGTAGGTGTTTTCATAAGACTGTCATCACCTTTGCAATAATCCTTTCCAAGGATTTGCAGCTTCATGAATGAGCTCTGGCATTCGTCCATCCATAGCTCCTCTTTGTCAAAGTCCTGATCCTCCTCGAGCATCTCTGTGTAAGCATCGTGCTTCGCTTGCAGCTCTTGAAAAGATCCAACATATTTCTCAAATACCTCTTTCACTTCCGGGATAGGGCGATGATCATCAATCAGACTTTGAAGGGCATTTCCATGACGGGACACTATTGCTTTCGCTCCCCTTCGTTTCAGTCGCAACTTCTTGACCTCGTTCTCAGCCATCTCTTGATGTCTTCCTATTTCAGTAGAACAAAGAAAGATATTGAATTGATGAATCAGTGAAGACACAGAGATCGGAACCAAGAAGCCGTTTTTGTATTGTATAGGTACAACCTGCTGGTGTTGTTAGTTTTTATTCAATCTGAAAAGAGATAAGAAAACAAAAAGGATCATAAACATTATGTCCAATAATCTGACCAAAATAAATGACCATAAGTTTAACAACAACTGTTCCTTTATTTATCAACATAAATCCAACATTCATCTATAGAGTGGACAATATAAACAAATGCATAAGTCCCTCATCTATAGAAGAATGGGCAATCCATGTTGAAATCCATATTTTGCATAATATAAAAGTCTGCAACAAAGACTACACAAATATTCTATTACTTTCTGAATGAAACAAGTACTAAAATATTCCCCCTAGATAATCAGAATTAGCTTTAGTTGAAGTGAAGTAATTTCTAACCATTCATAAACGATATACAGGTTTCCAAATGCTTTTAATTGATTTACAGTCCACATTGACTCTTTTCAACTATAATCCAAAAGTCTTATAAAAGAGACCAATATCTCAACAATACTGTTTATATGCATTTTAGACTTTCTAAAAATATGCAATTGCTATACTGAAATTAATAAACATCTGTTCCTATGCAATTTGATGCACACTAAATTAAATGCAACATGAACCAAAGGGAACACAAAGTGTAACCTTGATTTAACCTTCTATCATTTTTAGTCACTATTCAAGCACAAATCTATAATACAAGAAAGTTTCCTAAAGCATCGAATTTACTCCAATTAAATACCAAATTCACAACCTCTGTTATTTGATGTATACTTCATCTTGTATCTAATTACATCATATCTGACAAATTTATACCAGAATTAAACGCAAGCCAAACACTTGTCGAATTGGCACCCCAAATATCAAGCTCCTAACTTCAGATGTGTTTGCTTCAGAAAGTCAATAATTCCTTTAACTTTCCTTTTACTCTTGTTCAAATAATATATCCAAGTTTTGAACACATTAAATCTTCTATTTAACTTCATGTCATAGCTTTCCCGTTATCAAGTGCAAATAGCTATTTTGTTCATTTCACATCCACAATGCGTTCATTACACACGCGTGCCTTGTACATTGCACGTGCCGTGTTAATTACATACCCAACATTCTAACACACATGTAATTTGCACCTCAAGTTAATCTACGCTAACCTAAATGCACTATTTCTCATTTATGAATACAAAATAACCCAATCTTATAGCATCAAACACAAGTATAAGATTTTCATTGTCAAACTTACATCTGTGACGGCATTTCCTGGTTAACATCATACAAAACTAGAGACTTTCGTCTCAAAACGTCCTTTCTCGACTAAAGAAACGTGGCATCTGCAAATCGGCAACTCGATACCCAAATTAGCTCAACTTTCACGGTAGCAACTAATAGACAAATCGTAACTTGTAAAATACGAGGAATAAACTTCAACAAATTGATTAAACATATAAATTCACGGTTTGTCAGCAAACCAATAAGTAACGGTTAATATTACAACTTTTAACGTTAGATCTTACTTCTTAGGCTATAACTGTCGATCTATTTTGTAGACCTATCTCGATCTAGGCCTAGGCTATAGGCCTAGTCTAGATCTAGGCCTATATTCTCTAGATCTAACGTTATAACAGTTAGTGCCCGAAATTCGACCCTTGCCGAGATTTGACCGGTTTCAGACAAATATGGAAAATAGAACCCCAAAACACACTCAAAGACACTCCAATCAATTCATATCACACGCACACATCGTCACTGAATAAAAAAAAAAGTCATACTAAATACCTTAAGTTTGCTCCTAAAATCCCAGATTTTGCTCCAAATGTTGAAGCCCCTGCGCGCTTAGCGAAAAGCGAAGAAAAACCGATCGGGAAAAATGCGTTTAATCTCCAAAAATTTGAGGTTTTATGACGCAGTTTTTTTACCACGTTCGAGCCCCGATCGTAACTATCCTACTGAAGAAAAAAAAAAAAAAAAAAAAAAAAAAAAAAAAAAAAAAAAAAAAAAAAAAAAACCGGAAGTAACTCTACAGTGCTAGAGTTACAACACTGCAATCATGGGACTGACAAGATTTTTTCTCTCTGCCCTAGTTTCGACCGGGTATTCATGCGGCTCCGGTCCGTCGGCAGAGCGCGATGTGCTACCGCTGCGCTGCGGCGAGTGAGCCAAGATTTCAGCGGCGCGCGGTGCGTGCTGACTTTTCACGTCTGGTCGAATTTATGCAACGGCGGTCTAATCTCGGCAAGAAGGTAGGTGTTATAAAACTTTCGATTTTACTATCAAATAGTTTGTGATGTAAAAAAAAAAATCATAACAGTTATTTGATTTAGGATATGCTTCTAATATCTGTTGAAAATGAAAGATGATATATTTTTTATTTTCAAACTAAGTTAGAGCTGCAAAAAGCTTAAGTAGTCGAATTTTGGGCACTTTACTCTATTTATTTCTGTTGACTGGGGACATCACCTCAATCCCGGAAAAACAAGTCAAGTCCCAATTAAGAGTTTGAAAAAAAAAACAGAAAAGGTTCAACATCAAACTGTTCGTGTAGAACCTAGATTCAAACTATCTTACGTTAGATCTAGAACCTATATATCTGAGATCAAAATCCCTCCATCCGTTTAACAAGTTAGATTAGAGTCTATTCTCTAGACCCTAACGTTAGATCCAAACTTTTCTTAGTTTAGTTTACGGTTAGAATGATCTATGTTTGACTTTTGGAAGTTATGCTGCTGATAACACAGCAAAGTAACGGTTAACTTAAACTCTAAAAATTAGGCCTAAAAAAAAGGCTTGTCAGATCTAAAGTTAACAGTTTTAACTTAGTCTTTGCCTGGCTAGATCTACGAATCTAACAAATGACAATAGCCAGATCTAGATCAAGGCCTAATTTTTAATAATCTGAGGCTTTTTTAGAGTTTCTTAGCGAGGTCAAGGCCCGCTACTAGCTGAGGCGATTCAACTCGATAGACCCAATGTGAACATGCTAGTGCCGTGTGCCTAGCGCCTAGGCTTATAGTAGTCCGGCATCCCAGAAGATTTACTCAAGCGAAAAGCGCCGGAACAACTGACCCCATAGGGGGTTGGGATGGACCCTGGGCCTCACAAAAATGAATTGCTGCCGGGTCTGAGCT
>CALNVZ010001816.1:127381-141104 GCA_940671915.1 Paracentrotus lividus | reverse complement strand
GCAATGAATCAGGGATCAATAATATCAAATAAAATGGATTTCAAAAATCGCGAGTAGTCTCTCCTTTCGACGTGACGCATCACATATATTAAACCAATCATTTTACGTGTTGCTATTTATGACTGGAAGATGCACCAACTAATAATGTCAAAAAAAATATATGTATAATATAATATTTATTTCATTCTTTTTTTTATTTCTTTTTTTTTTTTTTGAGGGGGGGGGGAATTCCATTATGTGCTGCTGAACCAGGAACATGACATACAGATCGCCCGTGTCCAGAATGGCCATATTTAGAAAGACCAAATATTGTTTTAAAGATTTATCTAAAATTTATATGCATCACGGAGCATAATTAATCAAGGTGGACGAAATCACAGTTGACAGTCATTGATATATGAATTTAACTTCAACTCTATTGAATTATCGTGGGTTGAGTAAGAAGAAACTTCTTAATTTTTTCAAATGTTCTACTAAGTGGTATATGTCATTTACTTGCTAATAAATTGAGACAATAACATGTCAGTATATATACCTTAAACCCGACATTTTTTGGGTCGTGTTTGTTGGTGTGATTCCTATGATACCAAAGTAGAACAATATTGAAGTTAAGTAATGTTTCAATTCACCAGGATCTGCCTGCTGGTTAGCGGGGAGACGTCCCTGTTGCAACACAAATTGTCACCCCCAACAAAGGTGTGACAATTGGTGCGACAATTAACACCACAAATTGACACTCCACGACAAATTGTCGCTTAATTTAAACGACAATTTCTTGAGGAGGTGACCAAAGAAATTTTCTCCCCATTTCGATGCACATTATTTCTTATTGAACGCCATAAGGAAATGTGATCATTCCCAGGTGTCATTCCACACATTACACACAATTGAACTTTACTTACTTTTCTCCATAAATACAAAGAAAAAAAAATCATTTACAGTTCGTAATAAACTGCATGTGTATGTTTCTCAGCGTGTGTGCGGGTGTGTTTGTGTGTGTGCATGTGTATGTATGTGCTTGTTAATTAATTACACTTTATACTTTACGTGAGTAAATAATAAACTTATTGTGGTATCTCACGTTTCGGAGACTGTTTTAAGACAAATATGGGACTACTTTGGATCGGTTTTGAGATGATTTTGAAACTTGTCGCGAAGACGTCTTCTGACGTAGGTGTTAAAATTAGATAAAGTATTTATAATGCCAATTGCAAATTATACCAAAATATTAGTAGAGTTATGCCCATGTGGTATTATACAAACAGAGAATCAACCATTGTTGCACTAAGTGGTTTGAACCGAATTTTCAAAGGGCTCTCCTTCTATCCTCCATAAGCCCCCCCCCCCCAAAAAAAAAGAGAAGGTATATTGCAAGTTGGCCGTGTAAACCCGCTTTGAATGATGTCCGTTTGGCTCCATCCTACATTGTCTCATTTCATTTGGTCTATAACAAATTTGTCTACTTACATTTTGGTCTATAGTCATTTCGCCTATGCACCATTCCGTCTAATTTGTGTTTGGTCTACAACCGCTTGGTCGATTCTTGTAATATGTATGCCAAATTTTTATTTGCGAATTAGACGAAAAGCGATTAGACTAATTGGTTATTCGTCGATTCGGCAATTACCCCAAATGTCATACCCAAAATGGATATAAAAATCAACCTTAATAAATTGGTTATTTACATAATGGTAGTTTTATATTTATTTTGTGTGTGTGTATGTGTGTGTGTGATTCATGTGAGATGAGATTCTTTAATTCATATTTGAAGAGACATAAATTCACTATTGTGCACAAATTAAGAAAATGATTTAAGTAGGGGTTCGAAAAGAAAACTAACTATGTAAAACGTTATTAAAGGGATGCAACATGTGCATATGGCTTAGACAAAGAATTAAATTAACTAAAGTATACAACTCACTTTCAATGAACACTCAATTAATCTCAAACATGATATATCAAAAGCAAACATTCCGCACTAATAATTAATTAGCAGAGGCGAGTAAAATGATTAATTGACGTTTAATAAAGGTATAAAATACATGAATAATAAAGGAAACAATTACAAAGTTTATAAGTGAAAAATGTCATCAATGCAAACAAAACTACGTTTATTATATCGTCTTCACTCTCTCTCTCTCTCTCTCTCTCAGCAAACACAACAGAAATTTGCTGCTACTAGTACTGGTGTCGCATACCTAGCAGTTTACCTGTTAATAGAGTTAATATAGTAGCAGCAAACTGCCTACCGATCAAGATCGCTACTACAACAAGATCGCTACTACTGTTAATATAGTAGCAGCAAATTGCCTACAATTTTCTTCTTTTTTACTCTCCTCATCTTCTCCCTCTTCAACTCCTGTACTACTACTTTTTTTTTTTTCTTATTAATTTTTCTTTTCTATATTATTCTACGTTCATGCCAAATATTGACATTTACAACTTGTATGATTTTGATTGTATTTCTTCCATGCCCCCGTGAGGGGCCGTCCCATCATGCTTTCGTTGATTTATAATGTAAAATAAGTTGATTTGGTGCTATATGCTGGCTTGGCTATGGTGGCTGCTAACTTGAACAATCTAGGGGATTTCCCCTGTTTTATACCTACCACTAGATGGCAGTAGATATGAAACATTGAGTGAATCAGAAAGAGCTCTGTCTGCCTGTCAACCTCACACATACAAATTTTAAAAAAAAATATTGAAATTATCAGATTCTCAAAATCAATGCTTGATTTCTTTCTCAACTTAATCAATTTTTTTTATTATCTCGTCTTCTCTCTCTCTCTCTCTCTCCCTCTCTCTCTGTCTTTCAGTTAACACAACAGCAGTATCAGTTAACAGTAGCACTGTATTAACAGTAGCAGTTTGCCTAGCGATCATGATCGCTAGGCAATTTCCCGCTACTGTATTAACAGTAGCAGTTTGCCTAGCGATCATGATCGCTAGGCAATTTCCCGCTACTATATTAACAGTAGCAGTTTGCCTAGCGATCATGATCGCTAGGCAATTTCCCGCTACTGTATTAACAGTAGCAGTTTGCCTAGCGTTCAAGATCGCTAGGCAATTTGCAGCTACTGTATTATTATTAAGAGTAGCAGTTTGCCTAGCGATCAAGATCGCTAGGCAATTTGCCGCTACTGTATTATTATTAACAGTAGCAGTTCGCCTAGCGATCATGATCGCTAGGCAATTTCCCGCTACTGTATTAACAGTAGCAGTTTGCCTAGCGATCAAGATCGCTAGGCAATTTGCCGCTACTGTATTATTATTAACAGTAGCAGTTTGCCTAGCGATGATGATCGCTAGGCAATTTCCCGCTACTGTATAAACAGTAGCAGTTTGCCTAGCGATGATGATCGCTAGGCAATTTCCCGCTACTGTATTAACAGTAGCAGTTTGCCTAGCGATCATGATCGCTAGGCAATTTCCCGCTACTGTATTAACAGTAGCAGTTTGCCTAGCGATCAAGATCGCTAGGCAATTTGCCGCTACTGTATTATTATTAACAGTAGCAGTTTGCCTAGCGATCAAGATCGCTAGGCAATTTGCTGCTACTGTATTAACAGTAGCAGTTTGTCGCTACAAATTCATGCTCTTATATATAAGAGCAAGAAATCGCTATTTTTGCGATATTATTATTTCCCCTCTTAGTTCCCTCTGATCTTACCTTAAATACTGGGATGTCCTCATTGGGCTGCTCGATTACAACATGGGGATCCTTACCCCATATATCACCCAATTTATTCTTTCCTTTTACACCCTTGATCTTAACTAAGACTCTATCTCCTATTTCGATTTTGTTTTCTTTTAACTTCTGATCATACATTTCTTCTTTTTTTGGCTCCTACTTGGTTGCTCCTTTCAGAAGTGACTTTGTACGCATAGCCTAACCTATCGCGAAGTTTGTTCACGTAATCGGGTGTACCTGAAATGTCATCATTCTGTGTATTAAGACCTAGGTACATATCTACAGGGAGGCGGGGTGTCGGCAATACATTAGATAGAAGGGTGAAAATCCAGTCACACTATGTTTTGTACAATTATAGGCATGAACTAAGGGAGCTACATAAGATTTCCAGTCGGATTTCTTATCTTCAGTCAATGTGCCTAACATACTAAGAAGGGTACGGTTCATTCTTTCACAACTGCCATTACCCTGGGGGTGATAAGGAGTAGTTCTAGATTCATGAATACCTACTAGCTTACAGAGTTGTTGAATTACATCAGATTCAAAGTTTCTGCCTCGATCTGAGTGCAATCGTTCAGGAAATCCATAGTGGACTAGAAAGTGGTCAAATAGTACCTTCGCAGTGGTATGCGCTGTTTGATTTCTGGTAGGGATAGCTGTGGAATATCTAGTGAAATGGTCGGTAATAACTAGTATGTTACTATATCCTCCCTTAGACTCTTCAAGAGTGAGAAAATCCATACAGACTAGTTCTAGGGGCCTAGTGGTCTTAATGCTAACTAGCGGTGCTGTGTTAGAAGAGTTTGGCACACCCTTTCTTCGGACACAACGACCACAAGTACTTACATAGTGTTTTACATCCCTACTCAAATAAGGCCAGTAAAATCTATCCCTAACAAGTTCAGTTGTACGTTCTACACCTAAATGACCTATCTCATCATGCAAGGACTTCAAAGCTAGGGCACAATACTGCCTAGGTAGTACTAATTGTAAGAGCTCTTTCCTATCTATCACCCTCTTACGATAAAGTACTCCATCTCTTAGCACTAACCTATCCCATTCTTTGAGGATGATTTGAACATCTTTCCTCTCATCTTTCCTACGATGTGTGGATGGACGGACACCCTGGGTCAAACAATCTATTACTCTACGTATAGCTGGGTCCTTACCTTGCTCCTGGATCCAGTCTGGAGGTTCGTCAGGGAAGAGAGAGTTGGGTACTTTGTCTACGGATCCTACGTTATCTATTACAATGGCAGAATTCTGCCCTACAACTTCTACAAAGGGGCTATTATCTACATCTACATTAAGTGCGTAGTCTAGTACTGCCTTGAAAGTTTCCTTATCACATGTCTTGCTATCTAGGGGAGGATCATCAGAGGGGCGCCTAGAAAGAGCATCTGCATCGATATTAGACTTGCCTGATCTGTAAGATATGGAAATATCAAATTGGGCGAGGTCTGACAACCATCGATGACCAGTTGGGTCTAACTTAGCTGTGGTGAGAACATAAGTTAAGGGGTTGTTATCGGTAAGGACATGGGTCTTGTTGTCATAGAGAAAGTCGTGAAACTTCTCAGTCACAGCCCATTTTAAAGCAAGGAATTCTAATTTATGGGCGGGGCAATTTCTCTCACTCATTGTTCAAGGATCGACTCCCATACGCAATCACTCTCCCCTTACCTTCTTCATCTAGCTGGTATAAGGCTGCTCCTAGGCCGGTAGTGCTTGCGTCGGTGTGTAAATGAAGGGTTTCGAGAAGTCTGCATATTGTGACAGGGGAACTAATTACCTACTCTTACTTCTAAGAATGCATCTTCCTGCCTTCTAGTCCATTTCCATGAGGAGGCAAGGAATGAGATGGGACTTTGACTTACCTTTACCCTTACGTTTCTTAGGGCCACCTAAGAGTTCCAGCATAGGATTACATTCTTAGAGAGGTTGGGGATGAATTTCCTATAATAGCTAGCTAATCCTAAGAAAGATCTAAGTTCTTTTACGTTACTAGGGGTGGCCAGTCTTTGACAGTTTGTGTTTTGTCAGGGTCTGTTGCAATGCCTTCAGAGACAAGATGACCTAGATATTTTACACGCGTTTGGAGTAGTTTGCACTTGGAGGCTTTCAGCTTAAATCCATGCTCGACAAGCGTTGGATTACAGCTTCCAGCCTAGTAACATGTTCCTCTATGGTTTTACTATAAATGAATGATATCATCCAAGTAAACGACACAGACTCGAATGGTTCAAGTCACCAAGGCATTTCTCCATCGCGCGCTGAAACGTACTAGGTGCGTTACAAAGTCCGAAGGGCATGCGATTGCACTCCCACAATCCAGAGGAGGGGAAGTACAAAAGCGGTCTTATGTTTGTCGTCTTCGTTAATTTCCAGTTGCCAATACCCAGACTTTGAGATCAAGTGAACTGAACCACTTGGCACCCTGCATCATTTGTAGGGTCTCGTCAATCTGGGTAGGGCGTAGAGTCTCGTATGGTTAGTTGGTTAAGTCTGCGGAAGTCTATACAGAAACGTAATGATCCATCCTTTTTCCTAACTAAAACTACAGGGCTAGCGTATGGGGAAAAGGACTTCTCGAATTACCCCCGCTTCATGCATGGAGCGTATATGCTCGCGCACTTCAGCGTACATGGCGGAGGAGGATACGTCTATATCTTTCGGAAAGGTTGTTGTCATTAAGGGGTGATATATGAGTTAATTATGTCACTACGTCCTAGGTCGGTGTCTGATTGGCTAAATGCATGTGGATATTCCTGAAGGATATTCTTTACCTTGTCTACATCTTCACTTGAAGCAGGAGACTCTGAGAAATCTAATCCTCTCAATCTAATCCACCTCCTACTAACATCAACCTTATCTACACTCTGTCGTTTGACTGACAGGACCCTCAACAATTACACAAGTACAATTCAGCTACAATGCTATTACTATAGAGCCATATTGGCTCATCAGTTTGGTTTCTAACCAGAACAGGCACTCTACGGGTGGATTGTCTATAAAATCTACTGTTACAGTGTTGGAATCTACTAAACCCTTCTGGTAATCTATATATGCTACAGGGGCTCTACTCATTACATCATACGACCTACCTGAAACGAGGGGAGGGGACCCTTACTTACATATAATTAATTGCGTATGGCAGGGACCTTGACAGCCTTCTTGGAAGCACTCCGAACGTCACCTAACCTGCCATCCTCTCTTGACTGCACACGCATCTGCATACATATGTATACATTCTGCCATACTGGGTCTACCTTATTATTACGAACAAAGTCAGATCCGAACTTAGACGTCCCTATTTCAATACATGTATCTATGACATTGGTCCCTACACATAATGGTACTTTCCTATTATATGAGGTGTCACGCACTACTAAGACAGGAACGTCAATTTCAGGGGAAGAGGGGAGAGAACCGGGACAAAGAATAGATACTTCTACGTAACCTAAGTATGTAACAGGGAAGCCATTGGCACCTTCTACCTTGATTAAATTATCTATACTACGCATGGAATTGTTAGGGAGATGGGACATATAGTATGAGTGAGAAATTGTGGTTATTTGGGAACCACTATCGATGAGACATTTGCATTCATTACCATTAATCCTAGCGATTGATTCAGTTGCCTTACCTATCATTTTGTCTATTATTCTATTGGAAGGGGGACTCTTGGATTTTGTCTTTTGACAGGAAGATAGACCTACTGCTCTCCCCTTGGCAGAGGTCTTCCTTCGTTTAAAGACCTATTGTAGTGAGAAGTGTTAGAGGAAGAAGAGTGGGTAGGAGGAAAGAGAGGAGGAGGAGAAGGAAAGTTAGAGGGATGAGAGGAGTAGTGAGAAGGAGGAGGAGTGCGACACTCGCGCGCAATGTGTCCAGGTTGCCCACAATTATAACATGGGCCCCTAGGACCACGAGGATGGAACAGCCTATTGGGAGTGTCCCTACTGTTACTACTAACACTAGTACTACCATTACTATTTACCTCTATTTGTTTTAACTTATCTTTTACGTCCCTCAGTTCTTTGATAAGGTCGGAGTTGTCAAGAGTCTGGGCATGAGAACCGACTCTCTGACGAGAGCGCTGTGGGGAGGCGTGGAATTTCTGAAATCCCCCGTTCTCCTGCTCCTGTTGGCGGGCAGTACGAACTAGCTCGTCAAAGGACTTTACCAGCTCGTACTTATGTCGGATGGCCTGTTTTAGGGACTCATCCGACATTCCCTTCCAGAAGACAACTCGGAGAGTCTCGTCTTTGGCTGTTGGGGAGATGCCCTTTCTTTGTTCGACCTTGTCGACAGCCAACTGGAGGCGGGCGCTAAATGCAGTGATGGACTCATCCAATCCCTGCCTAGCAGAATAGAGTTGCTGCAGCAGCACCGCCCCAGACTCAACGGTTCCGTAAAACCCCTCTAGCTTATCTAATATTGATTGTACAGAAGTATCTACTCCCATATTAAGAATGAGTTGCCCCGCTTCCCCCCTTAGCGACCTCCTAACTAACCTAGCAAGGGACTGTGGACTACATTTATCTTCGGTTTCGAGGCATCTAATTTCGTGCTTCCACATTTCAAATGGCACCTCACCGCCTTTTGGTTTGGGGTCACCAGAAAACAGGGAAAGTTTGAGGGGATTTTGAATGATCGTTTGTGTTTTGATCACAGGTGTTGGGTCACTAGGGGATTCGGATTCAGTCTTTACATTAAATACTAGATTAGATTTAGTAATTTCTGTTATTTCAATAATACTTTCATCTAGGGTGTTTTTGTTTAATTCAGAGATGGCCTGGGAAGCTATACTACTACTTTTAAAGGCACAGTGGGCATTCCCAGTGCTTTCTCCTGTTAGCGAATCCCTACCGAATTTAATATAAGTTACTTCACCTGTACTTCACCTACTGTTTCTAAAAGTTCCTTTAACTTAGCTTCTGTGGTAATGGGGTAATATGGGGTGCTCAGGTGATTTAAAAGGGGAAAATTGTATGCATATTCACAGAATAAATAACTACTCGGAAACATAATGTGATTATATGTGAGTAACTCTTAAGAAATGATGCGAGCTGATGACATGTCTGTTATAAAGTAAAATGTACTTTAATAATAATAATAATGATAATAATAGTTACATTTAGGGTACATGCAGGTAATATGGGCCACCTAAGCTCATTTGCATGATTTACATAAAATTGCAAAATGGCACACAACCCAATCTTTGTTTATATGAATAAGCAACTCCTGCTCTAACTTTTATTGTGAAGAAAAACAATTATCAACAACCCCCCTGTCTGCAATATGCAAATGTTGACGTTATCACTAAAGTGCCCATATTACCAGCATGTGCAGGTAATATGGGCATATGTAGTTAATGTATTTTTTCTTTTACTAAAAGGACTCTAGTAACTCTGAAATTTGCATAAAATGTTGAAAATCATTAACTTTAAGATATCATTTGAAATTGTAAGACCCATGAGTAGATACTTTGATTATATATTTAATTCAAATTTTTGCTTGTATTTTGTTTATTATTTTTGTTAGAATAACATTTTCATTATATTATATATACTATATTAATAACATATTTTTCTGTTACTAATATACTGCAAATATAAAAAATAACACCTTAGCGAAGAGATTGATGCATTATCCCAATTCCAAGTACCAGAATTATTTCCGCCATTTTGGACTGCACATCTTACCTGCACTAAGTGTTGCTTGAAAAGCAATCATTCAATGCCACATTCCACCCCTTCATTACAACAAGTTGACTTGTAGACGATATTATGATAGAAATGAAGTTATAGCTTTACTAAATATACTAACAATTGAGGTTGCCCCCTCAAAACACTTTGTTCACCATCACATTATGTGAAATGTCAAATTTTACATCAGGATAAAAAAATGAAGTACTTTTTACCTACCATGTTGTTTTTTTAGCTATTTTCTCAAGGAAATTTTAGCATCAGATGCTCTCACGACGATATATTTTCGTAAACAGTTTATATGAACAAAATATGGCGCTACACACTAAGAAATAGAGGTTCAACTCTGCACCCTAAAGGGTGCACAGCTTTGTCGCTATACCTATACCCCTAGGGGTGCAAGTGTGCACCCCATGGAAGGGGTGCACAGGTTGCACCCCATAGTGGGGTGCAGAGTTGCACCCCAAGGGCTCAATATTACACCTTTAGGGGTGCAATTGTGCACCCTTTTTGGTTTTAATTTCTGAATTTAGGGTGCGACTTAGTACCCCGAGGGTTAAGTTCTGCACCCAAGGGGTGCGATCCTGCACCCTATTGGGTGCAAAGAAGCACCTAAGGGGTTCAAGATTGCACCCTTAAGGTTCAATTCGGGGTACCCGAGGGGTGCAATCCTGCCACCTCAAGGGTTCAAGAGACTGCACCCATAGGGTTCAAGAATTGCACCCCTAAGGTTCAATCCTGCACCTCATGGGGTGCAAAGACGCATCCATAGGGTTCAAAATTGCACCTCTAAGGTTCAATCCTGCACCTGATGGGGTGCAAAGACGCATCCATAGGGTTCAAAATTGCACCTCTAAGGTTCAATCCTGCACCTCATAGGGTGCAAAAACGCACCCATAGGGTTCAAGATTGCACCCGTAAAGGTGGAAAACTGCACCAATAGAGTTGAAAATTGCACCCTTTCGTGCAAATCTCCACTCCATTTAGTAAGTCATGGGTATGTGTGTGCACCCATATTGAACCCACTGGGATCTAGAATGCAAATACACGCACACATACACACACTACCTCCACACACTACACTTCTTCACCCTTACAGTCCAGTATGCTTAAAATATACAAATTAATATTCACATGAAATGTGTCTAAAATAACAATGGAAACCTGGAACAAATCGAACTTAAAGCAAGCTATTTCTTTTATAGTAAAGTTCTTATAATACATGTACTTGTTACAAAAAATTAATTAAATTTCTGGGATAATTTCGACATGCCATGTTAGGACCGGTAATGTTGCAGCGACACTTAGGGCCTATTGTCACATCAATGCATTACTTCCGTCTGGGACCAACCTTGGTCATCATCCGAAAGACGTGACTTGGATTTGACCTCCGTCCTAATTTTCTTTTCCCATAATGAAATCGATTCAAATTAGTTTAGTTATTTTCTCTAGATAGGCCTACTTACTGATAAATATCTAAGGTTCGAATCCCAACCACAGCTTTTGGATTGTGACGTCAAATTTTGGGCCCAGACGTAAATTATGCGCGACTGTTGTGATATTATGCGTCGCTGCAACATTACCAGTCAGTAACATCTAACCATCTAACCATTTGCTCGGAGACGTGAGGGCTTCACCCCATACGAAATTCCTGCGTCCTGTAGAAACCAAAAAGAAGTACATGTACTATATTCCAGTAATTCCATTGTAAATTAGACACACAAATATCGCAAGTGTTACAAAATGTGCTCAAAAGAATGAATTATTTGAAGTCATGTTTCAATGAAAGATAATATCAAAGATCTTATTTATTTTATCATGACTACATTTACCAGTTAAATTAAAGTCAATCAAATCCTTGCCATACAGAAAAGTTGAACTCTGGTATACTTTCTTTTCTAAAAACTATTTACTTACGATATTTACTGCTGCAACCCATACAACATTACACTCCTATGACCCATTACAATAAAAAAAAATGTTGGAAATGGTATTTTATAATATTACACATTCTAACAATTAACACTAATTGTGCCTTAAAAAAAACACGCAATGGAATACGATATCCTTTGAAAATTTATGTTTATGTGTCCAGTCCTCTATTTTTTGGAATCCACCAGTTGACTGTAAATGTTAAAACAGGCACACTTTCGCCTATGCACCCCTATTTTTAATGTTGTGGGCTGCCTCCCCCCCCCCCCTATTTTCCAAACATAGATCCACCACTGACATGACTGAATTTAATGTTAACTAGGCTGCAATATTTTTTTTTTGTACTTTTAAAAATAGGTAATCAAATCTTGACTTTTTAATCAAACTAAGAAATTAGTTCTGCTGTGTGATAATCTGATTATGCTAAAATGGATATCTTTACAACAAAATGACTGTCTTCTATATTCAGAAACATTTTATGAGAAACTTTTTGGCATGTTTAGAAAATAAGCACTTTGATGTTTGTAAAATGACAAAGAAATTTCACAGAAGAATCAATATAATGACATAATATACCGAGTGCAACTTCAAAACTGTAAGACAGTGGTATATAACTTTGATCAACGAAGGAAACTGACCAAAAAACATATAATATGAAGCAAATGAGCAAAGAAAATGGGATTCCATTGGATCCCGATGAAATACCATTTTCTTTGCTTATTCACAATGGTATCTAATTGAAACATACATGTACGACATTACACAGTCTTATTATACATATTGTGGTGGGAAGGGGGAAATGTGCACTAGTATTGTCTGTCACATAAAATAATTTAAACGTATACCTTCAAACCTAACCAAACTATGAGCTAACGTGAACGGCAATGTATCACAAATCATGGGCAAGAACATTTCAATACGAAGATTAATTGAGTATTCCACTTGAAATATCGTCAATAAATGTGGTTACGTAAGTAAATCAAAGGAAATGTATTATTATATGAAATGAACTTTGCATGGTTAGAATATCATTCGCCAAAATATAACAATAGAGAACATGTATGAATTCAAACTCATCCTTTTGTTGCATAACATGTGTTTATTTTTTCATTTTGATAAGTTTGAAGCCCAACAATCATATTTATTGCACGAATGTTCGCTGGTTTACTCGGCATGATATGACCACCTTTTAAGTGCAAATTGACGGAAAGTTTTTTATTTATTTATTTTTTTTTTTTGTTAATACTTTTTTAATATTATTATTTACACAAGTAAGAGGATCATGTTGAGTCCCCCCTTTTAACTAAAAGATACTATGTGGTACGCCCCGGTAACATGATTGTAAATGTGATGTTTTCCTTCAAACGCGACCAGAATGCAATAAAAACAAAAACAAAAAACATTGACGGAACCGTCAATAATTCAGACATGAATGACTTATAATAAAAAAGCTTCTAAGTAACCTCTTCCAAACGGGTCACCTAGACTTGAAACCAGACAACATAAATTTGTTTTCCTACCATATCGTAGGTATTTCACAATGAATATGCTGAAGGAAGCAAAAGTTGCAAAGCGGAATAAAGCTCGATATTGCATCTAACCAAGATAATACCAGGATGTGAATGTTGACATCTTTAGAGATAAATTCCTTCAGAATACTAGGATAGGGGTTGGCAACACCAGGTCCTGTGTACAAATGAAATAAGAAAAAAGAAAGACAAAACATTAGAAGTTTGAAGTAAATAACAACCACTGTCATCCACTAGTCTTTAATCATTCTTCATAAACTTGTTGAGATGTGCACTTACAAACCTTTTCAATCGTCAAGAAATAATGTAAAGAAACAAACACAAATTACTTTGCATTATACCATTGCATAATGTTTGTTGTTTTATCCATAATCATGATAATAACATAACAATAACTAGGTTTACTATATAATGGAGAAACTGTTTCCTTTTCCTTACCTTACTGATGACACCATTCACATCAAACATCAATGGACATTGATGGAATCGCCAGGTAACATGAAGCCACTGTCAACCCTGTAAATTTAATAATGGATAAACAATATTTGTGAATGTAAAATCGTAAGGTTCAGTCCAGATTCTGCAATCCTCAAATTACTATAGCTGGAAAAAATCTATATGAATAGCAAGCTTAATTTGATGATATTCTTAGCATACCCGGTGATTCTCTAAATTGTAAATCTCATAGCAATATTAGATGTTAAAAAGCAGTATTAATTAGAGACATTCCAACAAAAAAACAAAACCGCATCAAACTTCGCATAAGTACACAAATTTTATATATCAAAAATATTTTGACTCTGACTTTACATATACATTTACAATAATAAATCCCATCAGAAAAAATGGAATAGCACCGGTCT
>CALNVZ010001816.1:110680-121173 GCA_940671915.1 Paracentrotus lividus | reverse complement strand
GGCGCTCCCCCCCCCCCACCAGGCAGACTAGTAAGCCGGAGCGGAAATTTTGATGTTCCGAAGTTTGTGCATTCCTCGGAAACATAATAGGAGAACCCCTCAAAAAAATATGCGAGCGCGAAAGCGCGAGCGAAAATGTTTGCTACAATCAAGGCGTCTACGTATAGAGACCAGTTAAGTTCATTAATTTGGCTCCCACAACTTTAAAAATGAGGGGGCCAAGTTCTTAAAGTTAATTAATTGAGCATATTAGGTCCGAATAAATTAGGAATTTACAGGGATCTAAATGTGAAAAGTGAACCTTTCTGATTGAGCAAACCATTTCGAGCGCAAAGCCGGCCAAAAGGCAAAAAAAATCTGCAAAATTGAACCCCGAGGCAGTATATTTTTAGCTTCTAATGTCTTATTCATAATTCATTCTACTAGGTGATGACCACATATCCTTCATTTAAACAAAGATAGATTGTGAGCGCGAAGCGGTTTATCAGAAAATACCATTACATTAACATATTTAGAAGGTCAGGATCAGTAAATGATTTTTTTTTTTTAATATTGCGAGCGCGAAGCGCAGCCGATATTTGCTTGCAATCCATGACCTTTAAAGGTATAAAAATGGATTTAGTAACATTTTGAAAATTGACCAATCCCACCTTTGGCTTTTATAAGATGGAATGGCCGTATATTTACGCCACATTTTTCTTATTTCTTGTGCCTTTTTAGTTAAAATTCTAATAACAAATCACCTCCATAACCAAAAATAAATTTGCGAGCGTGAAGCTCGAGGCAGAAAAAAAAAGTGCATTTGTCTTTAAGTTGATAAATTGCTTTACCATGTTGATTTGTGGAAAATAAATGAAAATTAGAAAACTTGAAACTTATTTTGAACGCCAGGATCAGTTCAATGGACCTTTTTGAGAGTCCTTTCGAGCGCGAAGCGCAAAGGCCGGAAAAAAAATGGCTTATACGGAGACCCGAAGGTAATGTATCTATACCCATTTAAAAAAATATAAAGTCCATGTCTCTCAACTTTGGACATCTAGATCAGTCAATGGACCTTTCAGAGAGAAATTTTTGCGAGGCACAAAGCGCGAGCTGAAAATGTGATTATAATTGACGATTTGCAAAGAGTTTTTTTTTTTTTTAACTTTCCTTATTAGCTTCACGATTCACAATCCATGTTAACCACAATGAATTCCAGGTGGAGAAAATGCGAGTGGAAGAATTAAAATTATTTTACTTAATGAATTTCCCGGGTTTAATGTTGCCTTTTAATAACCGGCGAGCGCGAAAGCGAAGATCCCGAAAATGCTTATAATGAACCTAAAGGTATGTATTTTGGACCACATTTTGAAATTGACATCCAATCAAGTTTGGTTAACAATTGACCTGGCCTTATATTTTTACGCACATTTCTCATTCTTATGTCTTTTTTGTTAAATTTAGCAATTTAGCGATTTAGCGCCCCGAAATTTAAGTTTATTGCACCCCCTTATTTTACGTTCGGTTAGCGCCCTCCTTAATCTTAGGTCGATTTGCGCCCTAATTTCCAGGTCAATTTTGGCGCCCCTAAATTTCCCAGGTCAAATTTTGGCCCCCTATATTTAAGCTCAATATGGCGCCCCTTAGTTTACTCATTTGACGCCCTCTAAATTTAAAGAGTTGATTTTGGTGCCCCCCTGAATTAAAGATCGAAATGACGCCCCTTTTCTTCCTTCCCTTCTATTGTCCCCTTTTCCCTTCTCTTTTTTTTCTTTCCCTTCCTCTCTCCCTTCTTTTTGTTTCCTCCCTTTTTTCCCTTTTCTATTTCTCTCTTTTTTTTTCCTTTCCCTTTTCTCCCCTTCCTCCTCTTCCGGGGCCCCGGCCCCGAGCCCCCCCCCCAGAATACGCGCATGTACAATGCAAGGGGGTATTAGGTTTGGACAACGTGTATCGATCAGATTATGATTATTTAGGACCGACCTTTAACGTCAACCATCCCGAAAGACGTTGACTGGGTCCGCTCCCATTGTCAGTTTTGTAGGCTGATTCAGAAGTTGAAACAATGAACTTTACCGCTTGACCAACTCCGTGATTCCCAACATTCCTGAGTAGTGTAGTCTTATAATTCAGACAAATTGAATGATAAACACGCTCAACTACTCAATAAATTCTTACCATGGACAAATTATGTTTGCCAAGTTTAACCAAAATCATACTTTTTTCCCCCAACAAAAACATTTCAGACAAATAAAATTTTAGGTTAAATTTAACGGTCGTTTTTGTTTGATGGTTATCCCCATATTATATTATTTAGAATAGTTATTCACACTGTTGCTTATGCTTAAAGTCACATAGAACACGTACATATTAGTTTACGTCCAGTTGCGTCCAAAAATTATTTTCTTTCCTTGGATCCCCAGGATGTCTTCCCGTCATTAGTCAGCAGTGGGAAAGAGCTAATAATTCGTTCATCCAATAAAAACAAAGAAATAAAATAAGAAATGATAGAATAGGAAGATGAAAATAAGATTAAACAAACATATCCGACTATCGATCCGTAAAAGTGTCTGTGTGAACTGAAGCAATAGGTTCGGTCTCCTTTAACATTTATCACATATTTGTTTCCGAGTAGTTATTCATTCTATGAAACAATACATAAAATGCCCACTTTCAAATCACCGAGCAAAGAATTTGTTTGTCGCCTCTCGTTTATATTTGAAGAGAGACTAATTCCTTTCCAAAATTCAGCTGTAAGTTTGCTTAGCTCAATTGTGCCCCACAGAGTTCTTTTCTCCCATTTACATTTTAAAAATAATAATAGTTATAAAAAACTGCTTCGTTTTGCGCATACAACACTTCTAAAATGTTATCAAATGATATGCTGAAGATATTAATAAATATTCCATAATTGCATTGTTTCCCTAAAATATCACGTTCCATGTAGGCGTAACTTCGTATATATAGGAATTCCCGTTCCGCGCAAGTAGAAGGGGGGGGGGGCAAGTCAATTAGGACCACAGGAAGTTGTGGTACAAAAGTATTCTTTTCCAACCGAGCTACAAGTATTATAAATGATAAGGAAAATATTGTTAAATTGTCAGAAATCTTGGTCTTTTACTCGAATTATAACTTTCAAACAGCTGCCACTCAATTGTGTATCTATTATAACATATACCTTCCCCCCCAACCAAAACAAAAACGGTTATTCAAAATTTGAAAATTTGCTAAATATTTGTAAAAATAGTGGCTTTCATGTTATGTGTAATATTAGAAATTTTACTATATACTAGATATGTTTTATTTGATGTGTAATTATATTCATCGATAAAACAATTCCTTCTGAAAGTTATGTAAATAGGGGACAAGGGGCGAAAGGTCGCACCTTTCTCGTGTACCTGTAATAGGGCACTTTCAAAGAAAAAGCGCCCCGTCGCGCGCTTTAATTAGTACATTTTCCATAAAATTTACGAGTTATGAATTCCAATTTACGAAGGCGAACGTCATTGACTAAAATGAGTAATCAATAAAACCAAACACAAGACCTCCGGCAATGGGTAAATCCCAAAAGCCCCTTTTTGATTTCGTATGCCCCCCCCCCCCAGTCGCGCTCAGAAACAATGCGGTCATCTCTACCATTACTCCCACCCTCTCATCCCCCCGTCGGATCAGCCAACCCTTGACAAGGGTGATCTCTCCATGAATTCTCCGTGGCCTCGGTTATTACCAACGGTCCGGCCTTTACTGTAGTCACACCGGTGAGACGACTGCGAACCGACACCAGACCGACAATATATTACATTACCATGAATTGCGGTGCTAGATGTCGGTTTGGAGGCGGGCTCGCTGGTGTGACTACAGATAAAGCCGGACGTTGGTAATAACCGAGGCCACGGAGAATTCAATGAGAGATCAACCCCATTGTCAAAGGTGGCTGATCGATCGGGGGAGTGGAAGAGGTGGGAGTCAATGTTAGAGATGACCGCATTGTTCTGAAGCGGCTGACTGGGGGGGGGCATAGAAATCAAAAGGGGCTTTTGGGATTAACCCCCATTGCCGAGTTCTGTTTGGTTGTTATTGATTACTCAAATTAGTCACATGAACGTTCGCCTCTTCGTAATTGCGATCATAACTCGTTATTTATCGGAAATGTACTAATTAAAGCGCGCGACGGGCGCTTTTCTTTGAAAGTGTCCCTATTTACAGGTACACGAGAAAGTCGACCCTTTCGCCCCTTGTCCCTATTTACAATAACTTTCAGAAAAGGATTGTTTATCGATGAATATATTACATCAAATCAAACATATCTATCGTCATAATAGTAAATTTGCTATATTACACACTAACAATGAATAGCAATTTACAAATATTAGCAAATTTTCAAATTTGAATAACCGTTGTTTTGTTGGGGGGAGGTATATGTATATATAGATACACAATTGAGTGGCAGCTGTTGAAGTTATAATTCGAAGTAAAACAAAGATTTCTTGACATTTTAACATATTTTCCTTATCATTTATATTACTCTGTAGCTCTGGTTGGAAAAGAATACTTTTACCACAATTCTGTGTCCTAATTGACTTTGCCCCCCCCCCCCTTCTACTTGCAGCGGGAACGGGAAATTCTATATATACGAGTTACCGCCTACATGAAAACGTGATATTTTAGGGACAATGCAATTATGGAATATTATATTATATCTCAGCAATATCATTGATAACACTTTAGAAGTGATGTATCGCAAAACGAGAGCAGTTTTTATGACTATATTATTTTAAAATGTAATGGTGAAGAAGAAGAACTCTGTGGGGCACAATTGAAACATAAGCAACTTACAAGCTGATTTTGGAAAAGGATAGTCTCTCTTCAAATATAAACGAGAGCGACAACAAATTCTTTTGCTCGGTGATTTGAAAGTGGCAAATTTTATGTATTGTCATAGAATGAATAACTACTCGGAAACATAATATTGAGAGAACTGTTAAAGGGAGACCGAACTATTGCTTCAGTCACACAGACACTTACGGATCGATAGTTACGGATCTGTTGTTTTAATCTTATTTCATCTTCTATTCTATCATTTCTATTATTTCTTTGTTATTTATTGAACGAAATTATTACTTCTTCCACCTGCTGACTATGACGGAAGACATCCATGGGATCCAAGGAAAAGAAAATAATTTTTGGGGCGCAACTGGACGTAACTATATGTACGTGTCTATGTGACTTTAGCATAACAACAGTGTGATAACTAGTCTAAAATATATATATGGAGATAACCATCAACAAAAACGACGTTTAAATTAACCTAAAATTTTATTTGTCTGAATGTTTTGTGGGGAAAATATAATTTTGTTAACTGGCAACATAATTGTCATGGTAAGAATTTATTGAGTAGTAAAAAAGCGTGTTATCATTCAATTTGTCTGAATTATAAGACTTACACTACTCAGGAGTGGATCAGGAGTTGGTCAAGCGTAACGTTCATTGTCACTTTCTTGAATCAGCCCACAAACTGACATGGAGCGGGACCAGTCACGTCTTTCGGATGGTGACGTTAAAGGTCGGTTCCATAAAATCATATCTGATCGATACACGTCGTCAAAACCTAATACCCCTGCATTGTACATGCGCGTATCTGGGGGGGGGGGCTCGGGCCGGGGCCCCCGGAAAGAGGAGGAAAGGGGAGAAAGGGAAAGAAAAAAAAAGAGAGAAAAAATAGAAAAGGGGAAAAGGGAGGAACAAAAAAAGGAGAGAGGAAGGGGAAAGAAAAAAAAAGAAGAAAGGAAAAAGGGGACAATAGGAAGGGAAAGGGGAAAGAAAAAAGGGGCGTCATTTCGATCTTTAATTCAGGGGGCACCAAATCACTCTTAAATTAGAGGGGCGTCAAATCGACCGTAAACTAGGGGCGCCCATATTGAGCTAAATATTAGGGGCGCCAAATTGACCTGGAAATTAGGGCGCCAAATTGACCTGGAAATTAGGGCGCCAAATCGACCTAGATATGGAGGGCGCTAAACCGAACGTAAAATAAGGGGTGCCAAAATTGCCTTAAATTTCGGGCGCTAAATCGCTAAATTGCTAAATTAAAACAAAAAAAGACATAAGAATGAGAAATGTGCGTAAAATATAAGGGCAGGTCATTGTAAACCAAAAACTTGATGGATGTCAATTTTCAAAATGTGTCAAAAATACATACCCTAGGTCATTATAAGCAAAATTTTTCGGATCTCGCTTCGCGCTCGCCAGGTTATCTAAAAAAGGCACATTAACCCGGGAATTCCATTAAAGTAAAATAATTTTAATTCTTCCACTCGCATTCTCACTGGAAATTCATTGTGGTTAAAATGGATGTGATCGTGAGCTAATAAAGGAAGTTAAAAAAAAAAAAACTCTTGCATCGTCATATAATCAACAATTTTCAGCTCCGCCTTTGTGCTGCGCAAATTTCTCTCTGAAAGGTCCATTGACTGATCTAGATGTCAAAAGTTGAAGACATGACTTATATTTTTAAATGGTTAAGATACATTACCTTCGGTCTTCGTATAAGCCATTTTTTCCGGCTTGCGCTCCGCTCGCAAAAGGACTCTCAAAAAGGTCCATTGACTGATCCCTGGCGTCTCAAATAAGTCAAGTTTCTAATTCATTTATTCCACAAATCAACATGGTAAAGCAATTATAACTTAAAGACATGCACTTTTTTTCTGCTCGAGCTTCACGCTCGCAATTTATTGGATAATGGAGGTGATTGTTACTTAGATTTTAACTAAAAAAGCACAAGAATAAGAAATGTGCGTAAATATACGGCCATCCATCATTATAAGCCAAAAGGTGGGATGTCAATTTTCAAAATGTTTACTAAAATACTATACCTTTAGGTCATGATTGCAAGCCAAACTTATCGGCTCGCGCTTCGCTCGCTATTAAAAAAAAAATCATTTTACTGATCCCTGACTTTCTAAATATGTAATGTAATGGTAATTTTCTGATTTTCCGCTTCCGCGCTCACAATCTATTCTTTGTTTAAATGAAGGAATGTGGTCATCACCTAGTAGAATGAATATGAATAAAAGACATTAGAGCTAAAATATACTGACCTCGGGTCATTTTGCAGATTTTTTTTTGCTTGCGCTTCGCGCTCGAATGGTTGCTCAATCAGAAAGGTTCACTTTTCACATTTAGATCCCTGTAAAATTCCTAATTATTCGGACCTAATATGCTCAAATTAATACTTTTAGAACTTGGCCCCTCATTTATGTTGTGGAGGCCAAATTAATGATAAACTTAACTGGTTCTCTATACGTAGACGTGATGTAAAGCAACATTTTCGCTCGCGCTTCGCGCTCCATATTTTTTTAAAGGGTCTTCCTATATGTTCCCGAGGAATGCACAAACTTCGGAAACATCAAAATTCCGCTCGCTTACTAGTCTGCCTGGTGGGGGGGGGGGAGCGCCAAAATCACGTCGGGCCCACGGTCTGAAATCGTGGATACGCGCCTGTTATGGGCTATGTAATCGGGGGCAGAATCGAAGTAGTTGATGATTGAGTTTATGGGCTAGGAATCGGGCAGACGAGTAGTTGATGACTTGAGTGGTGCTATACGAGGCTAGGCTGTTAGTTCGTACTGGCTTTAAAAAAAAAAAATATGCCCTAATTATATAGAGTAAAATTACACAAATGTATTAAGTATTTCATTTCCAAGGCTGACTATTCGCAACCAAAAGAAAATAAACGACACTGTACGTGATATAATGTTCCTTTCATTCCATGCTAAGCCGGACGTTGGTAACAACGAGACCAGGGAGAATTCAATGGGGAGATCACCCCATTGTCAAGGGTGGCTGATCGGATCGGGGAGTAGAGAGGGAGGAGTCAATGGGAAGATTACCGCATTGTCTGAGCGGCTGAATGAGGGGGGCATAGAAATCAAAAGAGAGAGAAGGATTATAGAGCGCGTTACGCGGCACCGTCGCAGACGCCAGTCGCCATTTGGTTAGTACAAAGAGGTGTAAAAGCTTATCAACTATTTCATTCACGGTCCACACGTTGAAGCCATTGTTTATGGAATCATATTAGGCCTACAATGGAATATATTTTCTTTCCTCGATCACTCTTTCTTCTCTTCTTTTATCCTCTTCTCTATCTCTTTGTTCTTCTTCATACGAAACAAACATAATAGCTTTTCTGCTTTTCCGTCATTCCTCCTCGATATTTCTTCTCTATTCTCTCCCCCCCCCCTCTCTCTCTCTCTCTCTTTGTTCCACTATAACATCTGTTTTTCTCTCTCACTCACTTCGCAAGCTCTTTATTCAACCCTGTTTTCCGTTTATTCTCTCTCTCTAGCTCTTAATGTTCATTCTGATCGACTTCCCTCTCCCTCTCTTTCTCTCTTTGGTTACTTTATTTTTCTCACCTGTTATCTCTCTCTAAATCTGTTGTCTTCAAATCCATATTACATCCTTCCCACCTTTTCCCTGATTATAATCCTTAATTTCTCAAATTGCCATCTTCATATTAACTTTTCCCCCTAAATAGTTTTTTTCCTTAGGGATCATCCCTGAGCATTCCTTCATTTTCACAGCTTAACAGTTCTACTATCTAAGCTTTTTGAATAGATTTTTTATTTGCCCACCTGTCCAAAAGATGCAATGGAAATAAATGTATATAAATTCTTTGCTTCAGGTCCCTACGAAGCCAAGTTCTCCCACATCGCTGCGCGCTCGCATGTTATAGAATAATCGTATTTAGACCGGGATTACAAACACATATTTTATAAACAATAATTAATGGGATTTTCACTCGCGATTCGCATTTGTATTTTCATTAAGGGCAGCGATTATCAGCTAGTGAATACAATGATTTATTTCATTAAAATCAAAATTTTCGGCTCGCGCTCACAATAAGCAATACAATGATTAACGTGGTACTCATTCTTCAGGTAGCTATTATTATTCGTGAATGCTTATAATGTTATAATTTTAATTCTTAAAATTGTCATTTGTTCTCTGCATAATGTGCGTTGATCATTCTACAATTTCGTGTATACAGTTATACTTTATTCCGTTTCCGTACCCCATTCGTAACATAAAATCACCACCTTGCTGCATACAGTTGTTTTGACAGAAATCGCAAAATATTTTCAACTCAAGTTTATGATTATATCATAATATGATTTGAAATTATGGTAGAACAACAGTGGGTATCTAGGGGCACGTGCGGAGCTTAAGGCGGGCGCGAAAAAAAAAAAAGGAAAAAAAAAAAAAAAAAAAAAAAGAAAGGAAAAAAGAAAAGAAAAAAGAGATCGGTGACCCAATGCAAATTGGGGTCATGCTCCCTCCCGTTATTAATTTATCGCCCCCCCCCCTTGATAGCGCCATTAAGTTTAACTTTTTGGCGCCTCAAAGTTTCCAGTCAGTTTCTTGGTTTATTACCTTCTTGGTTAGGGTCAATTTTGCGCCCCTGTATAGGCCTATACTGAAAGATGAAATCGGCGCCCTTAATTTCAATTTTGTAGCATCCTCTATCATGTCTATAAAGATTAAGATCAATTGTGTGCCCTCCTAATCCTAATTTTAAGACCATTTGGCACCTAGAATCTAGAATTTTTCGCGCTGCATTAAATTAAAAAATTATTTGCAGAGGAAATAAAATTGATAAGCTACGTGTATGCATGGACAAGCAAATCATCCACTGGTCTGGGACATATATATATGCCACTCATAAACTAAAGCAATCGTTGAACAGACCGGGGGGGGGCGCAAAGTCAACATTTGCCCGGGGCGCACTTGACCTAGATACGCCACTGGAACTAGATATTCGGGGAAAAGATAATTATATGCACTACGAAATATTTCTATTCTTGTCCCTCACCCTCAAATCCAAAAAAGTCAAGAAAATTAAAGAGCGCGCAACATAAAATTGCATCAGCTTAAACAAGCGCCATCATACTCCAACCCAAGGTCTACGCTACGTCAGACCATAGAAATCAAAAGAGATGCGTCAGACCATCTTTATTACGATCATGGTAGACGATCTCCTTAATGTAAGCGGCTGGCCGGGGGAGGCTGCCCTGCCTACCAGCCGCGGCAAACGACGTCATTAAAACCAGGTTTTACTTGAAGTCATGCTCTGAGCGGCAGGCCGCGGCTAGCGCATGCTTATTTGCTATTTGCACTCCGCTAGCCTACTACTGGCCGCCGCCTGCCGGGGTTAATCCAAAAATGCGGCCCGGACGCGAAAGTAAGAGAGGCCGCGGTGGGCATGGTATCGACATTTTTGATCCCTCGCCTTAGTCAAGAGGTAGTTCAAGGACAATCATAATGAATGATCTGGAGAGGAAAATTCGATGACCTGACAAGAATCCCCTTAGAAATATATCTGGGGAGTTGAAGACTCACAAAATAGCTCAAAGACCTTGCAACCTTACACAGCCTGGACGTTTTCCAGAGGATGCATTGGTCAAAAACCACGGAAGACATGAATGATGGTACTGGACAGTAGCAAGAACTAAACACAA
>CALNVZ010001816.1:89772-103854 GCA_940671915.1 Paracentrotus lividus | reverse complement strand
CTGAAAAGAGGCCTTATTAATTGTGTTCAGGCAAATCTTTTGAAAAAAAATGGCAGGGAGGGAAAGGGGAACGAACAACAACCATCTAGTTGTGATATCTATGTGTCCATGTTCCCCCCTCAGTCTCGCTTCCCGTTCGGTTCGGCCCCTCCCCCAAAGTTCGGCTTACCCCCCCCCCACGCCTTCAACGCTAGTTCGCCGTAGAGGACATTTGCCTTTATTAGACCGTATACGGAGGGGGCTAACATTAAAATCCTCCTATAGTGCGTTAATCTTAATTAAAACAAAAAAACTTGCCATATTTCTTCTCAGTAGGAAATACTCTTTATTTTGAAAATAAATGAAAATAAAATTGACTTAATTTTGGATATTACCCTTAATAGAGTTACACAGGCCTAATTACTTCGAGACACCAAAATGTGAGTGCGAGCCAACCCAAAGCAAAATAACTAATTTCAAACGCCAGATTGACGAAAATGTATTAATTTGATTGGTTTAATGACACCGATTCCAGGAAAGCAAGACTTGGACACTCTTTGCCACAAATGGGAAATATCTTGGCAGTTGTTTTGGAACTATATGACGAGCGTGAATGTAGAAGCCAATTTACTGCCTCCCACTTCCTATCCAACAGTGTCCGCGAGAGAGGGCGCTATATTTCCTTGTTTAATGAAAAATCGAGCTGGCTATGCCATATGTTTTGAGACCAACAGTGACAAGATGAGTAAATTGTCTTTAAATTATACTAGACCATTAGTTAGCCCAATTTTCACCCTTTTCTCTGCTAACGTTTCGAAATCTAAAATTAACACACGAGTCAAGGGGGAAATATTTACCGCTGTGAAACCATATGGGTATGCTTGGTATTAAGTTGAAGGGAATTAATCTGGCAATTACTTAAAACTAAAAGAAATGCAAATGGTTAATAAATTTCTGAGTAATTAGCGTTTAATTAACTATGGGTAGCCATTTTTGCACGGTGGAGGAGGAGGAGCATAAATTTCTATTCTTTAACAAATTAAGCTTTTACTTTCACATTACCTAAACATTAAAGAGTTTAATTGGAATATCATCCATTTATGAGTAAAAATGGATCAAAGTTGAACTTCAGGATACCTAATTAAGCTAACTAAGCTAATTAATTAATTTATCTAAATGAGTAAAATGGTAGTCTAAATTTAAAATTGGTGTCAAACTTTAAATATGGATGTTATATGGGTAAATTGGTTATTAGTTTGAAGGGAATTAATAAAAAGGGTAAAGAAAATACCTGTGGTCAATTTATTTATGACCAATTAACGATTAATTAACTCCAAGTACCCATTTTTTTTTACAGCAGATGACGGAGGAGAACATATATTTTTATTTCTCAGTTAGACAAATGAGTTATAAATATCATTGAACATAACATGGAACAGTTTGATTGGATTGTAATTTATGAGAATTAATAGTGGGTCAAATTTACACTCATTAATAGTTACTTAATTATAATATATATTGCATTAACACATGCCTGAGCGTGCGTTAGCGGTGAATGCAGTGCACCACGAGAGATAGCTTTGGATAGGGGTCGCGCTGCAACGAGCCGCAGGCAAGTGTGCAGCGGCGCCCCATCCGAAGCATCGAGCGATCAGTGCATTTACGTTTTATTCGCACAATACAGGGAAGTGTGTTAACGCTTTTATAAAATTGCGAATTTTGCTAGATCTAGTAGATCTTGAGTTACTTACCAAAAAAATTCCAAGGGATTATCCCTTGGAATTTTTGGTAAGTAGTTCAAGATCTACATCATGATCGTCATCCAACTACAAGACACGGAAAAGACCCGGATGTATGTGTTATCACTTTTTTGGGGCAGCAAAATGCACCATGGTGCTTTGCATCGAAAATTCAGCATGCACACGTGACGCGTTTTGACCAACCACGATGCGTAAAATCACAGAGCCATTTTATAAAGCTAATTAATGGTATAACCTCATATGTGTAACTCTCAGAGATACACATGTATAAATAGGTCTGTTCACATGCCTTTGAACCAAGAAAAGTCAAATCCCTTGCTATAAACCAGATCGCATCATTTGTATCAACAATAAGAACTGTAAATATATTTTATTGAAGTTTTAAGTGTTTACAAGTAATTAGTGTAACTTCAAAAAGTTGTAAGGCAAGACTGAGTTACATTTTTGGGGTAAATAAACATCATAACACATATTTCCCTGAATTTTCCGATCTGAAATTTTCGCTGGAAAGATGATCGTGCAAAATTATTTTATCACAACTAACCCATAACAAGTTACATACATGTATTGTTGGAAAGGTCCGACTTTGAAGAGTTCAAATATGCATGTTATTTTCTTGTAGGGTCCTTAGTTTTTTACTGTGCCAAGATTTTTCTGGAAGTACTTTTTTCTCACTTTTTTCACATATTTTGATCTGTAACTTCTTATGACTTTAACCCTATCCCTTTTCAGAATAATTTTTGAATTCTTCAGACAATTCTCTTCCAGAATATGTATACTTTTATGGGTATAGGGTGTCAAATATAAGAATAATACTCTATAAAATAAAAACGGCATGATTTCTTTGAAAACATGTCATGTAACGGAAAAGGGCCCACCTCAAAACGCATGGCCAGAAAGGAAAGAAAGATAAAACAAGGAAATACATAAGAATTGTATGCAATCTTTAATTTTTATTTCTATTTCACTTTATCTGTCGACAGTATGAACTGGTACGTACAACTGAAATCGAAAATGATTTCAGCAGTGGACGAACGTGAGCAGTCAACGCGTAATGACTGCGCACTTCCGGTCAACTAGAACTACGTTCACGTCGACACGATCAAAAACTCCCTAATGTGACAAAATAGGCCTCGAGAGGGCGTTATCAGCTTTACTAGGATATTTAGTAGGGCCTGGCTGTTGGGTCAGTGGGGTATAAAAGAACCTGTTTGGTGGTGGCCATTTTAGTTTGTGTTCCAGTTCCAGCCAAGGGGGGTTCTCCTCAGAGAGTAACACCGGCTTCGGAGTCTCAAAGAAACTTCCATGCTCACCATGAGCGACCATTGATGACACCGGATCGATACAATGGCAAGATTGCTTGGAGAGAATATCAGCAACATTTTGAAGCATGTAGAGAAAAAAATGGCTGGGTTGAGTCACAATCAGCCATTTTCCTAATAGCTAGTCTACAGGGCAATGCTCTCAGATGTGTCAGTGATTTGACTCCTGATAAAAAGCAATACTACAGTCCGAGGGCAACGTGAGCTATAATGAGCCAAAAGAGCGAAATTTATACAACTCTCTCAGTCCTCTATCTGCACTCTGCGGTGCTGTGCGGACCTATGCGGGCTAAAACTGATATTTTGCAACTCTTGTAGATTTTGATTTTGTGAACGGAATTTCCTGATTCTTACATATTTAGAAAGAAGAAATTCTGAACCTACCTATCATGCACATTTTGTGGTATTTTATCATATCTGAATATTGTAAAAGTATTGGTGAAAGATATGGAACAAAAACATATGTTCAGTTCGGTATAAGTGACAAGAAAAGTAGTTATTTTTGCATGATTTGAAAAGAAAATTACATATTTGGAAAGAATGAAATCTTAGCTTTGAAACGTAGTAACTTTTAATATCCTTTACGGCCATGCGTTTTGAGTTGGGCCCTTAAAAAGGTGGAGTTGTGACATCTGCTCCTCAAATTTGATTTTGTTTATTGATTTACTTAAAAACTATACAAGCTATATAGCTGAATTTGCTCTTAAATTAAAGCTCTCATGTAGGGCAACAAAATACATGTTTTTAAAAATGTCACAATTTCATCATTGTCTGTTAATTAACTGTTAATTAACGAGAGTCAGGGGTGGAGGAGGAGTCAGCGCAGCAAATTTGGCAAATGTGCTGTAATGAGTTAAATCAAGTGCACAGAAGAATATCTTTGGATTGAAATTCATAAACCCTGCTGAAATAATCGATGTAGCTTGATTTTGATAGTTTATATGTTAGTTGAGGAATTTTGATTACATTAATTACAGTAATTAGTCATGCTTTTGAGTTCGGTAGGCCTGCAAAAAGTTGTAATTTTGACATCTGCTCCTCAAAAGTAGTGTTGTTTAGACAAAACTCAACACATATATACAAGGTACATGTATAAAGCTGAATTTTGACTTAAATCACAGCTATTATGTAGGGCAAATAAATTCATGTGTTCAATCATGTTAAAGATATTTATGTTCTCTTCATTTATTGTTAAACGAAGATCAGGGGCGGAGGAGGAGTCGGTGCAGAAAATTTAGCTCATGCGGTGTTGCATTAGTTAAATCAAGTTCATAGTAGGGGGTATAAATTTAATTGGAATGCTTACAACCAGGTGAAATACTTTAGCTTGTTTATGATCCATAATTTAAGTAATTAACAGATTTAGTGTTGTACACTGTAGTACATTGTGACTGTACTACATAAATAACAATTTCTTTACAGCCAAAGGGCTCTTATATGCGACATTATGGTTAATAATGTTTACCAAGACAAAGGGACATTCACATGTCAGTACTACTTTGCTACTTCTATCTGCCTTAGCAACTTATAGGATCCTTCATTATATGTCTAGTATCTTAAACAGGGAGTTACAGTACTTAGAACACTGCAACAAGATACATTTTCTTTAAAAAAATTGAAATTTTCGAAGTCATCATTCCAGCCTGGAGCAAAATGCGTTAAATTCTCCCAGGGTATAGAAAGATATACCTGTTTGGAAAGCTCTAAAAGTGACGAGTTCAAATCTGCAGTAAATAATGTTGTAGGGTAAATAGTATTTTTTTTGCAATTTTTTTCCAAAGCCATCGTTTTTCACAAATTTTTTAGGTTCTAAGATTCATAACCTTTCAAGGGCGCCACCTATGTTAATTTTAAGCACATTTTTGAACTCCTCAGACATTCAGCTTCCAGAAAATGTATACTTTTGTGGGGTTAATATAAAATTTGAAAAAGTTAGAGCCCCTTCATGGAAATGCGCACGATTAGTACAAATTTTGAGTGTGTCACACAACATGGGCCCAACTTAAAACGCATGGCCTTACTTTTTATACCAGTCAGGAGCTAGCAAATATAAAGCAAGTCCAAAATACAGAAAATGCGGCTTTCTGATTGGCTGCTTGAATCAAGGATTGATGCGAGCGGGGATTTCGAAAATCGTGGGAGCCGTTACCTGACCGCGCAGTGACCTTTGGTGCGTGGTGAGATTCGCATCAGCCAATCAAATCACACTCAAAATCAGACCAGCCAATCAGATCGCAGTTATTGAAGCAATTTTCTATTTACTGCACATTTAGCTAGCTCCTGACTGGTACAAATCTTGAAATACTATGTTTGGTGTATTTTTGGAAAGCTGAAGAGTTGCTGAAGATTATAAACCTATTTTCTCATCGAATCATTGAAAATAAAGCGTATTTGTGGCTAGTTATTCAAAAAATTCCAAAACGGATTTTAACGCAAAATATATTCCACAATTTCTACTATTTTGAAAGACATGTTTTCTTTCTATATTAAGGAATATAGATTTTGATATTATGATTTATTAATGCCAAAAATTTCATGTCAAATATTCATTTCTATGCAAAGAGAGGGGTACAAGCTGCTAATTACATATTCAAACACACAAACTCATGAATAGGACTTGCATAAATACGAGCGTTTTCAAAAGCGCTGCGGGTGGACTGACTATCCAGAGTTGCTGAGATTGCTCAGTCGACGTTTTGACACAGGACAACAAGCAGAGAATTTCTTGGCTGAGTTGCATCACAGGAGACAAGGGCCAAGAGAAACGTTGTCAGAATTGGGACTTGAGATTCATGAGCTTGCAATCAGAGCTTATCCAGATATTCCGGCACCCGCAAGAGATAGATTGGAGAGGAATCCTTTCATTGATTCAGTGGAGAGCCAATCTATAAGGGAAGGAGTTTACAGAGCTCGACCATCATCCTTGGATGAAGCGATACAAGCTGCTATTGAAACGGAGAGATGCAGAGGCGAAGTGAGCGCATGAGGCCTACACGATTCTCGAGGGCACTCAATCAAGGCACTGATGATCGCTTACAGCAGATGGAGAGCATCTTTGTTCAGCGATCACGACGAATGGAGGATATCTTGATCCAGCAAACGGAGCAGATGGAGGCCTTGGCAAAGGTTATAATGAATGCAAGTTCATCTGCAGGGAAGGGAAACGAAGAGCAGCTAACCGGAGGATCCACGGCCATGCTGGAGAGAACCCAGGATCCATAGAGTCAAATGACAACTCTAGAGAGTTGAGTGTAGAAGTCAATTGAAGACTCGTTCATTGCGAGTGTCAAAGTCACTGAGAGCAGACAGATACCAGCTGAACATGAAGCCATCATATCTGGTGAAATTGCAAAGAGGAAGGAAAACGTAAATGGACCTGCCTTATTGAGCCAATAGAGGGAGGTGTGGAGCGAAGTGTATCATCAAAAGGACTTGTCCTAGGTCGGACTTTGGTTGATGCGGATACTAATGTCGTCCCATTTATAGTTTGGATCCGTGAAGAAGCAGATTCTGAGTTACCAGAAGGTGTGTTGGAGGGATTGTTCATGGCAGCTGGAGTGGAAGATGCACTAAGTGAGAACATTGGCGATAAACAGGCAGGTCCACCAAAATATCGGCAAGGTGAAAGTGAAGGAGAAGTAACCACGGATACTAGTGTCCTGATCGATCCTGCAGTGTCTCCTGCTAAGGATGAATGTAGCATCAGGGGTATCTCATGTCAACCTTCACTAACACTTACTGAGTTGAGACAAGGACAACTGCAAGACGACACTCTCAATATGACAAGTACTACACCTAAAGAGTCGACAGGAGAAAGCCCCAATATGATGTCGGACAAGGAGTCGAAGATTCCAGTGGACCTGATGACACCATCCCTTCATGACGAGGAACCATCGAGTGATGACTACCATGCCATGAACTACGGGATCGGATGAAGAGAGGGATAGGATAATTAATGTAACTCGAAACTGTTTTGATTTCATGTTTATTTCATGAGATGTATTTTTGTTTTGAATGAACTCTAGGAATGCTCTTTCTTTTGTTACCTTTCCATTCTCTTCTCTGATGCTCCTTCTCCCTTCTCTATCTCGTATCTTCCTACTACTTTCTTCCTATTTCTCTGAGTTTCACTTCGGTATTCATGATCATGTTTTTTTGTTTTTTTTTGTATTATAAAGTACAGTACCTTCTGATTTTCACATACAACTGAAAATAAAACATTCATTTTATCTTTGAGGTCAAAAGATTAAGAAGCCTGATTTTCATGCAATTTAGTTCAATATACATTTGTATGCTTTTATACCAAAAAGTTTCTTAAATTGCAGCCAATGTTTCCTAATGTTTATATGGATACTTATGTATGTTATTTTGTTATATTTTAACGCGTTATGATTATGTTTTGAATATGTTATATCTTGTATCTCGCAATTTTGTCATTCTGTTTTTATAGTTGTTTTAAAACAGGGATGTTTTAATGTTAGTGGGGGGTCATGTGACAAAATAGGCCTCGAGAGGGCGTTATGAGCTTTACTAGGATATTTAGTAGGGCCTGGCTGTTGGGTCAGTGGGGTATAAAAGAACCTGTTTGGTTGTGGCCATTTTAGTTTGTGTTCCAGTTCCAGCCAAGGGTGGTTCTCCTCCCTTGTTTATCCAGTTTATTGTGTGTATATTCAAGCAGTTTATTGCTCACTGCTCATTGCTCCTTATACTGTGCTCACCATGTATTGTTTGTGATCATCATTGTTTATGAACATGTGCTGTTCATTGTGATTTGGAGATCTATATTAAAACACAAGTTCAAGGTATGATTGATTTACAAACTGTATCTTATTTTGCTGTATATTATCCGTAGATCAAGTGTAGCTAAGCCGATTGTTTGATTGCTCCTGATGATGCTTGTTGGACAATAGACCGACACGAAAGCCGTGAGGGAAAGTCGTGAGGGATAGTGCTATAGTCAAGGCTAGGCCCCATAGGAAAAGAGTCGAACCTTGTTTTTTGATATATACAATGTTTTTTGATGATTCTTAGTCAATTCGAGGGTGCTGATTCCGAATCCGATGAGTGCCAGACGCGAAACCTTGAGCATTTTTCACAAATTGCGAAAATTCAAAATGGCCGAATAATATTTGATAAAGGCTTCTAAATAACAAAAGTAACGATTTATTTATTTATTGAAATATATAGAGCAATAACTATGTCTAAATATATACACACTGTGTTAGTGACAAACAAGACTTCAGCAACACGTAAATAAATTAATTTGGGTGTTTTAATCCACTCAATTTATCTACTAAATAGTTCCGGATGTCATTTTGCAAACAACGTACAAAAAAGAAAGAAAACAAAATGGTGGAAAAAAACGATAGATATATAAAGGGAATGTTCTCACGAAAGTGACACATAGAAAATTTGGGACTTTTGGCTAAATTCACAACAGTTGCAAACAAAGTCTGGAAGAGTTGTGTCATTGTGAGTCTGTATAAAGGAGTTCTTAGATGCCTGTTGTTGTTGATAGCACTTGAGTTATTTGGGCATATCCACAACTTTGCATACATTCTCAAACAGTGATCATGTTCACGCATCAAAACAAGCGTGTTCAGTGAATCATTACGGTCAACACTTGGTGCGAGTCTTTGTGACCATTCCCCAACCGTATGCGACAAGTCTAAAACTGTTTGCGAAAACAGGAGGGTTGCAACAGTTCTTTTCACGACTTCGATACGGTTGGGAAAGTTCTTATGTGAACTTATGATTGAGAGTAACTCGAATATAGACAAGAAGATAATCGTTTTCGGAGACAGTTTCGATAGAAAAGTGAAACAAAATCAAACACTTTCAACGAAAAGTTACAACCGAAAATACAATATAAAGTGAGTACCCTTCTTCAGCGAAACAATATAAAATTTAAACTTTTAAATTACAGAGTAAAGTTTAGGTCAAATATGACTGCAAAATGTGCCATTAAACCCATAAAGTAAACTCATTTGCTTTCTGTAAATATTTTTTCCTTCCAATCATCTAGCAAAAAAATGATGTATATTTCTCTAGTTATAAATCTCATATTCTGTTTACTGGAGTGCTACACTTATCTGCTACACTTTGTATTCTTGTAAAATATTATCCGCTGCTGTCCAAATCACATCTTAGCATTTAGGCAAAAAAATGATGTATTTTTACTTCCTATTATAACTCATTCTGTTTCTGGAGTGTCAGATCTGTCAGATTTAGTTTCCCCTCAATTTCCATCATACACAATTGTGTTTTGTATACATAACTCATATATATTATTATTCATAAATATTATATATTAAATATATATTTTCTCACTAATAAAGGTATATAAATATATAAATAGTATATATATACACTAGAGTATATTATATATAATATAGTAGTCAAAATAAAAAAAGAGGAGATTGGCGTTGCCTGGAAAAAAAACACTCTATTTGCCGAGCTTTCGGCTATATAAAGCCTTCTGTGCAAGGCCTGTATAACAAAGACCAAAAAAAAACATATGAAAAACAGCGGCTAGGAGTTGACGAGTGCGTGACAGTTAGTTGGTTCGAACCAAAACTGGGGTGAATAGTAGTCTAGTTATGGAACATCTTGAGAAGCTTGTAGTTAAAACCGTGTCCGCTAGATGGACGCGGTTTTCCACTCATCCACTCTCCCAACACAATCAGTGTTTCTGTCACTAAATTCACCTATTATTGAGTAGAACAAAATGAATTGTGTGAGGGAGACGTGAGATGAGTGGGAAAACGCGCTATCTACGGATTATTACACTAAAGAATTCTCAAAGAGTCCGAACTAGACTAGGTGAATAAGATGGAAGAGGATATAGGAACTATTCAGTATGTTTGATTATTCTTCTAAGTGATATGTTTGAAGAAAACTAACTAATCCATATGATTAAAGTATGAGTAAAATATAAACATTTAACGCACTCTTGTCACGCCTATATTCACTCTAAGCGCTTCTTGTCACGTGCCTTACACTCATCTAAACATCTAAATCAACACTACACCAGTAACACAAACAAGTACAGAAACTCAGGTAAAATAACTTCACTCTTCATTTTACTTTTCTGCTTGTGGATTTATTATGAGTTTAAAAATTTTATATAAAACCCTCACAAAAGTTTCAGCAAATCGACTTTGGGGCCATGAATAACTTTTCATATGTACGCTCTTATTTATTCCTAGATATTCATACCATTGAGATAAGAATAAATTTATCCCTTTTTAATTGATAATCCTATTTGTAACTAGCATTAGGTATCGTGCTTCAATGACACAAGATATCAGAATATGGAGAAAAAGTAAAAAGTCAAATGTTGTTAAAATGTCTTTTATTTGATCACCATAAGTTTTCCTGCAACTTGACTTATTTACACTGAAAACTGCTAAACGGGATAGATCTTGACTAGGCGCTTTAAAGCTATAGTCACTGTAGTGATGCACAGACTGACTAAACTTTAAAGCTAGTCGTCACGACGCGGACTAGCTTCCTTCAGATCACGAGAGAACGTTTTATCGACTAGCTTTAAAGCTCGGAGCGTGCCTCTAGCGGACTAGCTTGATGGCTAGTCATGTCAAGTTAGTCAATTCAAGACGGATAGTTTTAATGCTAGTTCGGTCACCGACGGACTAGCTTTCCCAGAAGCTAGTTCATCGACAGAAATAGCTTTAAAAGCTAGTGTTATCGAAACAGACTATTTTAAAAGCTAGTCCGTTCGTGACGCTGACTAGTTGACGGACTAGCATAAAAGCTAGTAGTAGTGATGCCAGATCTACGAGCCTTTTGAGGCAGGACTAGCCTTTACAAGCTAGTCGGTCATCGGTGTAAAAGCTATCCGTGGCGAAAGGTTTCTCGTGCCGCGAAATGTTCTTGCTTCTGTTTTGACGCGACTAAGCATGTCGGTAGTTAATATGGCTTCACCAGCTTGTCAGAGACGTCAAATCTGAAATATTAGAAGACATTTAAAGATAACGATTAAAAAACATGTATTTGTACAAAATTCGAGCAAAAAAAGTAATTATTATAATGATGTGAAGTTCAGTAAGACAGGAATAATACAGGAGTTACAATCAGTTAACATTATCTTATAGCAATTATCAAATTGGGGCAGAGGCCCAGGGCCCCGCCAATCGGCTTGCATCATTATTACTTTTTTTGTTGAGGGTCTACTCTTATTTTTCATTTTTGGGGGCCTTATAGTAAGCAGCTTACCTTTCTTCAGAGGCCACTTCAGTAAATCCGCAAAGTCGTGCCTGCTAATCCAATAATTCTTTTCTTTCAGATACAAGAAATCTAAAGAAAAGTGGCACCTATATTTTATTATTAGAATAAAAATTTAATTTTCATAATTTAATGTGATTGTTGTTATCGCTGTAAATTCACAAAATTTTTAATTGATTTTAGCAAACCATAATTTTTCGCGTTGGTGATTATAGCATTAATTCTATGTGAAAATAACGAAGCTATCTGTGAACTGAACATAAGAAAATTCAAAAATAGTTTGGGCTGTTCCACATCAATCATTTCACAGCACAAAGGAGATCGCGCATTATAAATTTTAAAGCTTTAACGGGGTGTGTAATCGAGACGCGTCTGTACAGTTTTGCTCATTAAACGGATTTGCATAACAGAATAATGCAACTCATCAGTTTAAAGTCCTTTTCGGCAATGCGCATGGTCGAATTGTCCCAACTTCTATTCCCTGCTGTGCTTAGACGGGCCATTCCACCAGCAATCTGTAATAGATTAGACGGTCTATTGGGTTCTATAAGTAACGAGTATTCATAACCTGTATTAATTCGATTGTCCATTCCATTCACTGCTGTTGCTAAGCCGGGCATTCCACCAGCAATCTGTATATATAGACGGTTTCTTGGTTCTATAGTAACTGAGGTTTTTAATTAGCTGCAATTAATGAATGGACAATATTTTGAACCTAAACTTGTGAAAATGCATATCTTAGTAGTGATTGATGTTATGTAACTAATGCGCGGCGGTCAAATGCGTCGTAGGCTACGGGGCACGTGCCATCAACGTAGCCTTGACGTTGCATGTACAATGAATGCACAGGTCGTTGGATGCAATTTTCGTTTTTCTGCGAGTATCCTGGTTCTGTAGTAAGGGTATTGGAAAAAAACTTCTGCAGTCGTACATGCACAACGTGCTCCGAGGTAACATGCGCTGCACGATTTATTTACGGAATACATCGTAGGGGAGTTGCAGTCGAAGGTTAACGGTTGCCAATGTCGAAGCGCCGATTCCAAATCTGATGATTATCAGCCACAAAATCCTACAGGATTTTTGTAAACCGCTAAAATCGTCTGCCTGAAAATGAAAATGTGTATTATTTCAAAGGTTTTTGGTGGTTCTTGTCAATTTGAGAGTGCTGATTCCAAATCCGATGAGTGCCAACCGTGAAACCCCGCTAGAATCAAAGCGGCCGTAAGTGAAGTAAACCTGCGCATTTTTTTGTATCTATATAAGTTTGTTTTATAATTTCTTTCAATTGAAAATGTGATTCAAAATCTGATGATTTAGAGCACGAAACCCTGAGCATTTTTGCGCATCGTCAATATTGCTGCCATCAGCCCACATTAAAAAAATTCATGGCTCTGATTCCAAATTTGATGGGTACCTTCAGGGAATCTGATTTTTGTTTTTGTTTTTTGTTACGCAAAGCGGGTGAACAGGGCCGACAGTCATTAAAGGCTTAGGCCTATTAAATTCCAAATGAAAGCAAATTCGTGAAAAATGCCTATTTCATCGTATTTCTTACGTTATCTTTAGGCTCTTGTCGATTTAAGGGTAGCCCTAGGCTTACTCATTCAAAATTACGCGAGTCCTAGAAATAGAACATTTACCATTTTATGATAGCAAAATGAGTCATATGATTCAGTCTCGATTTTTTTTCTCCATATATTAGTATGTTTTTGTAAGACATCAAAAGTAATCAGTGATCTCACTGCACTATCTGACATAATGCATTATTTTTTATAATTTGAAGACTGGGGTTGTGAGTGATCCTGACATTAAAAAAAAAAATTCTTGATTTTTTCCCCGACAGAATTGATAGAGTGTAAATGAAAATACTGGGTTTCCCTTAGTAACCTTTCATGTTTATTGAACAACCAGAGACACTTTACATAAAATAAATGATCGACACGACGACTAAATAAAAAAATATTGTTCTGAATAGATGCCAGAGTATAGGCGTACATCTTCTACATGTCAGGGGCGGATCTAAGGGTGGAGGGTACGGGCACTCCCGTAAGATCAGAAGAATGATATAAAAGGTATTCCTTTTGAACACGAACCTTTGTTTATTTTGTGAGGTTTGATTATCCAACCCATAGGTAATGGTGACTTTCTTGAAGGCCGAAGGCCAAAAAAGAATTGACAACTGAGAGAAATAATTTAGATAAGGAAAAGAATCATGTTTGAAGAGCAATATTTCGTGTGGTGGTGGAGGACTCCTCAAGGGTTCAATGCTTGCAGCATGTTAGCTTGGGACCCTATGCAGTAAACGTCCAAAAGAGTCTCATAATTTATTATGGCAAGTATGGCCATAAAATAGATTTTACATGACTTGTTCCATTTCTTTTCAGTTTTCTTTTCTCTTTCTTTTCTTTCTTTTCTGACCGTGTATTTTTGTGGCTGGTACCTATCAGATTTTGTGAAGTAGCGCCTTCGAATGGCGAAGAAACCACCCATAAATACCTCTAATATACCTCATAATACGCATTTTCAGATGGGAGGCGCATTTTGCAGCCATTTTTGAATATTAGCGATTGCGAAAAATCTGTGGTTTGCGGCTTTGCACTCACTCGAATTCTGCGAATCAGAGCACCCCTCCGAATGATAAAACATCCAAAACCATACCCACAAATACCCTCTGCGATTATACTCGATTTCAGTTTTGGCGCGAATTTGGCGAGCCATTTCTTTGAATTCATTCTTAGACGATTTTTGCGTAAAATATTGGTTTCGCGGCTGCATTC
>CALNVZ010001816.1:59616-82508 GCA_940671915.1 Paracentrotus lividus | reverse complement strand
GGGGGGGGGGGGGGGGGTATAGGCCTACCAGCAGGGGAAAGTGAGGTAAGATGAGCCAGTTTTTACATTTTGGCTCCTGACTACCAATTATGGCTTACATTACTAATTAAGAACAACTTCTGTTCTCCATTTTCCCCCTGTGAAGCAATGCATTTTATACTTGTCTGATTTCCCGCCAAAAAAGTTGTCAAAAGGATCATTTTACCCCAGACATGACTGAGCCAGTGCCTGCAAGTTGATCTTATACTAAACGCGTGTATTATACGCAAATTAGGTAAATAGCTGAAATAAGTATTTTAAAAAATATTCAAATTCATAAGCTTGTCTTTTCTTCTTGGTTAAAACTTAAATGTCTAAGAACAAAAACAAAAGAAGCATCAAATAAAACTTACAACAACAAAAAAAAAAACTTTTTTTTAAAATTGGGATTTTTAAGTTAAATTTTATAGGTTATGGTATGGCTCAACTCAACATGTCGATTTGTTTTGGCGATGGGGGGGGGGGGGTGGGCGATCGTCGATATTTCCTCTTTTTCTCAATGAGACACATACGATGGTACATATGATCGCAGTGACCATTGGGGTGGGGTAATGCTTGTATACACACACATGCATATAAATATGGAAAATGTTTTGTATAAGGCGCGTGCGCAGCGCGAGCTGAAAATTTTCTCATCATAATGGGGCAGTGTAGCATAATTGAGCGCGAAACGAGGAAGGGGCTTTAACTGGTTTGTTTAAGGGGGACCATGATGATGTAATGGCTATAGATAGTATACACACATGCATGCATGTGAGTATCTGATACATACTTATCCATTATCGAGCGCGAAGCGCGAGCTGAAAATTTTCTCAATATTAGTGACATGAAATGGAGAATAATACGAACGCAAAACAAGGAAGGAGCTTTATCTGGTTTATTAAAGGGGCCATCATGATGTAATGTCTTTAGATATACACACATGCACATTATTATGCATATCGCTAAGCGCGAGCTTAAGATTTTCTCAATAATATTGAACTGAAACATGATATTTGTAGCGTTACATGAATATAAACGCAAAATTGATGGAGGGCTAGGGGCCAACTGGTGAGCGGAACATCATGACCAGGATGACGTAATACCAACAAACGCAAATGTATATAAATGTTTTTCAGTTAGGGCAATATTGTGCGAGCGCGAAGCGCGAGCTGAAAATTTTCTCAATAATAATGACCTGATGAAACAAGATACTTGCAGCCTCATGGGAGTACAAAAAAGGGAGGAGTTTCATGCGCGTATTTTTTTTTTTTTTGGGGGGGCTTTACGGGCCCGGGCCCCCGGGGCGCGCAGGGGGCGCCGAAAAGAGGAGGGAAAAGGAGAAAGGGAAAGGGGGAAAAAGAAAGAAGACAAAAAAGAAAGAAGAAAAAAAAAGAGAAGAAGAAAAAAAAAAGAAGGGAGAGAAGAAAAAGAAAAAAGGAGAAGAGTAAGGGGAAAGAGAGAGAGAGAGAGAGAGGAAGGGGGGGGAGGGGAGGGGCGCCCTTAAAAATTTAGGGCGCCAAAATTGACAGTAAATTTAGGGGCGCCAAATTGACCTTAAACTTAGAGGCGCCAATCGACCTTAAACTTAAGGGCGCCAAATCGACATTAAACTAAGGAGGCGCCAAATTGAACTTAAACGTGGGGGCGCCAATTGACCCGAAACTTAGGTGGGGGCGCTAAATTGACCTGAAGCTAAGGGGCGCCTAAATGATAATAATAATAATAAGGCCGAATCGACCTTAAACTAAGTAAGGGCGCCAAATTGACCTTAAACATAGGGGCGCCAAATCGACCTTAGATTTAGGAGAGGGCTCAAAATCATACTCAAACTTAGGGGTGCTAAATCGACCTAAAATTTATAGGGCCGCCAAATCGACAGTAAACTAAGGGGTGCCAAATCGTCCTTACATTTTTTTTGGGGAGCCAAATCGACATTAAACTACGGGGGCGCCAAATTGAGCTTAAACGTAGGGGCGCCAAATTGACCCGAAACTTAGGTGGGGGCGCCAAATTGACCTGAAGCTGGGGGGGCGCCTAATTGATATTAAACTTTGGGGCGCCGAATCGACCTTAAACTAAGTATGGGCACCAAATTGACCTTAAATTTAGGGGGGCGATGACTCGACCTAAACTAAGGGGCGCCAAATTGAGTTTAAACATAGGGGCGCCAAATCGACCCATGATTTAAGAGAGGGGCAAAATCAACCTTTAATTTAGGGGCGCTAAATCGATAGTAAACTAAGGGGCGCCAAATTGACCAGAGAAACTTAGGAGGGGCGCCAAATTGTCCTGAAGCTGAGGGGCGCCTAATTGTTATTAAACTTATGGGCGCCGAATCGACCTTAAACTAAGTAAGGGAGCCAAATTGACCTTAAAATTAGGGGGCGCCGACTTGGGTAAGCACCCGTTATTCCGAAGGTTCGTAATTCCGAAGGATCTTTATTCCGAAGATTCGTTATTCGAAGGTTCGTCATTCAGAAGGTTCGTTATTCGAAGGTTCGTGATTCGAAAACGAAGTAGGTTTCGTCATTCCGAAGGTTCGTCATTCCGAAACGAAATAAGGTTCGTTATTCCGAAGGTTCGTCATTCCGAAAACGAAATAAGGTTCGTTATTCCGAAGGTTCGTCATTCGAAAACGAAATAAGGTTCGTTACTCCGAAGGTTCGTCATTCCGAAAACGAAAAAGGGTTCGTTGTTCCGAAGGTTTGTCATTGCGAGGAGGGTGTCATTATTTTGGGGTATCGGGGGCTAGCGGGGACTAATGCCTCACACATTATATAAGTGTATGTACTGATGTGTTGGCTCAGTGGATAGAGCGTCTGCCTTACAAGGGTTGTGAGGTCGATACCAGGTGGCGTTAACCAAAAGTGTGAACCCCCACTTTTATGCATAAAATGCTCTGCGGATTCTTAAATATGCCTATCTACCTGATGGACAAAATGTTCCTGAGCTAAATTATGAAGTGCAGAAAAACCCCATTTTCAGATAGGTGTGTGCAATATTTTCGCTGGCGCTCGCATATATTTATAGACCGCGGTGCGTTTTTAAAAGAATTTGGGGCATGAATGGCGGGGGGGGGAGGGTACAAAGTTGATTCGCTGAACACACGGAAAACTATATAATCTTTTTCGCATTTTTGTAAGTGTCTACAGATAGAATTGGAGGGGCTACAGCCCCCCCCCGCTTATCCTTCATCCCTGGTTTTCAAGAGAGATTACAATAAAAAAAATGAAATTATGAGTCATTTAATAAGAGCTTTTCCTTTCGGCTTCATGCTCGCATATCAAATTCAAGGGGGTGAACATCATCTTGTTAGTTAGGAATATAAAAAAAGCAAATGTGCTTTAAATGCACAGCCTCCATGTAATTTTAAAAAATGTAAGCAAAATTTTCGGCTCGCGCTTCGCGCTCGCCATGTCCACTTGACCTCCCGTTCGATAGGCCGAATTATAGGTTAAAAAGAAATGTGCTACAAATTCACAGCATTCATATGATTTTGTGTTTTTTTCGCCCCGCATCTTTTGGAATTTGGTCATCTGTGTGTGGATGAATATTGAAAGTAGAAATCAGGCAAAAATATGCCTGAAATACAAGGCAAGTTCACGTTTTTAGAAAGGGAGGTGATCATTAACTTGTTAAGGAATTAAAAGAAAATAGAAAGATATAAGACATAAACTGTGCATATAACATACCACATTCAGGCCATTAAACAGCAAATTTTCCGGCTCGCGCTTCGCGCTCGCAAGTTACATCCTTGCGAAAAGTCTGCTTTCACATTTTTAAACACCTTATAAAAATCCTTATTACGGAACTGTAAAAATAAGAGGGAAAAAAGTAAAAAATACACTACTTTAAGGTCATATAAGCCAAATTTTCGGCTCGCGCTTCGCGCTCGTAGAGTTTTCGTAAAAAGTCCCATTGACTGATTCCTGACTCCAAAAGTGAAGTAATATAATGTTCAATTTTCCGCTCACGCTTCGTGTTCACAACATATTTTGCTAAAAGGGATGTTATCATCACCTCGTAGAGGAATTAAAAAGAAAATAAACTGCCTTCGGGTAATTATGAGCCAAAATTTTCGGCTCGCAAGGTTTGCTGTTTAAGAAAAGGTCCACTTTTCAATTTTCGAATCCCCCCGGAAAAATCCTAGTTACGGGCCTGAAGCCTATGATCACCCGTTTGAAAGAATTCTTAAACGCCCCTGGTAACGATAGATCAACCCCTTTCCACCCTCATAACAATAATTGAACTCTTAAAGGTGATACCCTTCCCCCTCCAACACGCCTGCCCTCCAGTTTTCCCGGCTTCGCCACAGATTATTTCAGTTTTGGACTATTTACAAAACTTATTTTATTTTCGGATTAACGAACCTTCGGAATGACGAGCCCTATTTCGTTTTCGGAAATACTACCCTTCGGAATGACGAACCCTATTTCGTTTTCGGAATTACGAACCTTCGGAATGACGAACCCTATTTCGTTTTCGGAATGACGAACCTTCGGAATGACGAACCCTTTTTCGTTTTCGGAATGACGAACCTTCGGAATAACAAACCTTCGGAATAACGCCACAAATGTTCGGATTAACGAACCCTTTTTTATTTTCGGATAAACGAACATCGAGGTATAGGCATTTTACGTGTTTCGGAATGACGAACCTTCGGAATAATGGACCTTCGGAATAACGAACCTTCGGAATAACGAAGTGTAACCGCCGACTTGGCCTTAAACTAAGGGGAGCCAAATTAAGCTTAAACATAGGGGCGCCAAATCGACCTTAGATTTAGGCGAGGGCGCAAAATCAACCTTAAACTTAAGGGGGCGCCAAATCAATCTCAAATTAATGGACGCCAGATTGAGCTCAAAATTAGGGGAGCCGAATAAATCTATTTTAAACTTAGGGGTTCCAACTATACACAACAAAAAAAGTAAGTCCCCCCCTAATCAACATGGTGTAACTTTTGAACGAGTATGTTTTGGGTACAATAATTTGGAGGGAAGTTTTACCCACTTATTAAGTACCTTCTGTGAAAAAATGACATCGATCGCTTGAGACATGCATGAGTGATCAACGTTTAAAGCAAAAATGGACATTTACAAAAGTCACAAGGGTCATTTTGGAGGCTGTAAAAATAACAATTTTGTAAAATTTTCTTTTTACCTTGTTTTTAATTGTTTTGGTGGATTTATCATCCAAAAATTGATCATCCAACACCAATCCCGATACATTTTAATATTTTTCATGGATGAGTGAGCACAATTTTAAGAATTATGTTCAGGCCTCCAAAAATTGTAAAAATTAACAATTCTATTTAAAAAATTGACATCAGATATTATCATTAACATTATCGACACATTTTGTGAGAAAATGAGCACTATTCGTCGTGTCATGGACGAGTGAGCACACTTTAAAGGTGAATTTTGTGACATTTGTAATGACAATTTTGCCTTTAAAATGTGTTTATTCATGCATGACGCAACAATTTTATCTCATATTCGCACATGAGTTAGTCGATGAGTGTATAAACATAACCGCCAAACCATATTACTCAACATCTTTTTGTTAAAAAGTTCCAGCATGTTGATCTGGGACCTGTTTTTTGCTTCGAGATTGTACACTATGTCAATGGAGCCGAAATCAAAATTTTAACAAAATTGAAATTCGGCTTAATTTCATTGATGATTTTTGTTAATTCTACTAGGAGTTTTTTCACGAAAATTGGCACACAACTTCAGTGTGGTGCTAACTAACAGTAACAAACGCTAAATTGAGAATCTGATAAGGCACGGGGTGGGGCCAAAGCTCTGAAATTCCTTCTTATTTACATATTTTTCTAATAACTTCTGCTCACTGAAGCATAAAATACTGGAATTTTCGTGAAACTCGAAGAAGGTCTGTGACAATTATCGAAAGTAAGCGATTGAATTTTAGTCCACAAACGAAAAAATGGCTTTTCATGAATCACGTGTTCATTGAAGCGTGAATTTTAAAAAAAATGCCATAGCATCATTTGAAAAAAAATTATACGACATACATATGACAAAAAAATGTTGATAAAATGATTTTATTACACAAAATGGAGCAATACTTACCTAAAGAATTTGAAAATATCCCTTTTTGCTTTTATTAAGTGTTCATTCAACCGTGAATTGATGAATATTGTTTAAAACACTCTTCCTGATTGCATATTCCGTCATAATCAATCATTTTTAATAGTAAAAATGTGTGAAAAATGCAGTATTTGCAAATTTTACCTCATGTTCATCCAACCGTGAAATTTAATGCAAAAGACGTTTGACGTGTTAGAATATAAGTGCAACAACCCTTCTGAACATATCTTTTGTTAAAAAGTTTGAATTTGTTCCAATATTATTGATTTAAAGTTATGAAACTGACCTTGTGACTTTCGAAAAGTGACATTTTCGTCGTTTGACCGTGCTCGTTGAAGCATGACATAACGAATTTCAGTAAATTTCACCAAAATGGAAGCTGATAAAATTACCTACAATCACATGTAATAACATTCGTGAAACTCCTCTTGGTTCAAAAGTTACATCATTTTCATTAAGGGGGGACTTACTTTTTTTGTTGTGTATATATCCTAAACTTAGGGAGGGTTGCCGAATTTACCAGAAACTAAGGGGCCCCACAAAACACACACAAAAAAAAAACCAGAAGGGTCTTTAAAATGGTCTATATCTGGAAATAGCAAAGTTTTAAAATTCCATGCCTCCTGGTTTGTATATACATAGCAAATTTTTAGCTCGCGCTTCGCGCTCGCATCATCATTTCACATTAAGATATTACATTGTCAGATTGTGTTATTGAGGAACCCATAAAATGTCCTGTTTTCTAATCATTCGAATATATCAAAATTTCCGTTTCCTCTTCGCACACGCCTATGTTCAGGCGCGGATCCAAGAAAATCGAATTGAATGCATTTCGGGGGCCCAATTGTCTGGGGACAAAAGCGGCTCTATTATGTTTACGCATGGGCCCGGTAAGTTCATTGTGTGACTCCGGTCTGCGTCCGCTACTGTATGTTTTTCATCTTTTACCAGAATTTACATAATGGGATCCTAACCGTCAAAACATTTCAATTTATTTTATTTCACGTTACATTTTCTTCAACTTGCCCCAAATTGAGCTAATGCGGCGGTCACAACTCGTCGTAGGCTACGGGGCACGTGCCATCAACGTAGCCTGCGTTGCATGTACAACGCACGCACAGGTCCTGGGTCAAATTCTGCAATTCCTGCGTTTCTGTAGTAAGGGTATTGTAAACACCTCCTGTACATCGTACATGCATTGTACCTCCGAGGTACCTCCGCTGCACGAATTTTCTACGAAATCCATCGTAGGGAGTTGCACGTCGATGGTACGGCGAGTTGTGACCGCCGCATTACACGTACGGGCGCCAAAATGACCTGAAACTTGTGGGGGCGCGAAATTGAAGTTAAGGGGGCGTCAAATCGATTTTAAAATTAGGGGCGCCAAATTGAGCTTACGCGTATAGGGCGCCCAAATGATCTGATACTAAGGGGCGCCGAATTTACCAGAAACTAAGGGGCCCCACAAAACACACACAAAAAACCCCAGAAGGGTCTTTAAAATGGTCTATATCTGGAAAATTAAAGTTTTAAAATTCCATGCCTCCTGGTTTGTATATACATAGCAAATTTTTAGCTCGCGCTTCGCGCTCGCATCATCTTTTCACATTAAGATATTACATTGTGTTATTGAGGAACCCATAAAATGTCCTGTTTTCTAATCATTCGAATATATCAAAATTTCCGTTTCCTCTTCGCACACGCCTATGTTCAGGCGCGGATCCAAGAAAATCGAATTGAATGCATTTCGGGGGCCCAATTGTCTGGGGACAAAAGCGGCTCTATTATGTCTTCTTCTTCTTCTTCAGGGTGATCTGCCTCCTTCACAGTTGAAGATTCTTGCAGATTTGTGTGTGTGTGCGGTACATGACGATATTCATGTTAACAGGTGAAAGGTGTTTATTTACATAGTGCAAGTAAAAAGTGGCCGGAGATTTACATTCCTCCTCTCTTTAGTTGCCGCTGGAAGACATTCACTGATGGAGCCAGGACAACCTCTAGGGGGAGGGCATTCCACTGTCTAACAGTATGAGGGAAGAAGGAGTGGATATGCTGTTCTGTTCGTGACTGCATGACATGATAGCAGTGAGGACGAGATGATCTAGTTGTTCTTATCACTGTTGCCGGTTGGATGTAGTTTTGGATGTCAAAATCAACCAGTGAGTAATGCATCTTGTACAGCAAGATGACGTTGGTGCTCTCTTCTCTTTTGGAGAGAGGTCCATCCAAGCTGACTCAGCATATCAGAGACGCTAGATGTATGATGGTAGCGGTTGAGAACATATCTCGCTGCTCGTCTCTGGACCATCTCCAACTGGTTGATACATCTGATGGTGTTGTTTACGCATGGGCCCGGTAAGTTCATTGTGTGACTCCGGTCTGCGTCCGCTACTGTATGTTTTTCATCTTTTACCAGAATTTACATTATGGGATCCTAACCGTCAAAACATTTCAATTTAATTTATTTCACGTTACATTTTCTTAAACTTGCCCCAAATTGAGCTTACACGTACGGGCGCCAAAATGACCTGAAACTTATGGGGTGCTGAATTGAAGTTAAGGGGGCGTCAAATCGATTTTAGAATTAGGGGCGCCAAATTGAGCTTACGCGTATAGGGCCCCTAAATGATCTGATACTAAGGGGCGCCGAATTTACCTGAAACTAAGGGGGCAACAAATTGGTCTTTAAAATATGGTCTCTACCTAGATAGAGCAAAATTTTAAAATTCTTGCATCCGGATCTGTATATACATCGCAAAATTTTTGCTCGCGCTTCGCGCTCGCATCATTATTAATAATGTATTACATTGTGTTCCTGAGGAACGCATGAAATATCCTGTTTTCTAATCATTCGAATACATCAAAATCTCCGTTCGTTCTTAGCTCGCATGTGTTTTTCCTCTTACCAGAATTTACATTATTTTTGATTTTCAAATTGACCTGAAACTAAGGGGCACCAAACTGATTTTGAACCCAGGGACATCAAATTGACCTAAATTATTCATATATGGCGCCAATTCAATCTAAAATTTAGGGGGCGCCAAATGATCTTTAACTTAGGGAGAGAAGCAGAATTATAAATAGATAGATAATTAGATATATAGATATTCATCTTTCTTTCATATGTAAAATTACTGGGCAACATATTGGTCTTTAAATTATGGAGGCCAAATTGATTCTAAACTTCTGGTCTCTATTACATAGAGAAAAAAATTCGCTCGCGCTTCGCGCTCGCTTCATTTTCCAAGGAGTTATTACATTGTGTTCCTGAAGAATGCATAAAATGTCACGTTTTCAGATCATTCCGATACATCAAATTTCTGCTCGCGCCTCACGCTCGCCTATTTTTTTTTTTTTTTCTCTCTTTCTTGTAAGCAGATTAAATTACGGCTCCCGTTCATATGATATTCTGATGAAGAGCTAAACAAAATTGAAACCCCTAAATTATTGCTTAGAATTCTTTGCTTTCTGATCGTAAAGTAGAGGGGGATAAATCCGATCGCGCTTCGCGCTCGTATTTAGAATTATTAGTATTTTCATTTATAGCGGTAATACCTCAAATACATAGAAATAATTTTCCATGAACTTACCATTAAAAAAAAACCTTACCATTAAAAAGAAAAATCAAATAAATTATTCTTTAAAATCCTTCAACGTGCATTTAAGCCGTATGCCCATGTTTGCCTGGCGTGGGGGGGGGGGGGCATATTTTGAAAAGTACACAGGGGCGCCAAAATCACGTTGGGCCCCCCGGGGTGCGAAATCCTGGATACGCGCCTGGAGTTGGTGTTTTAAACGTACTATCGTGACGTTAATACATGCATAAAAGCTGAACAAAGACAAGTGCTATCTTTTATTATGCGAGCGCGAAGCGCCAGCTGAAAAATTTTCAGGCAACTTTTAACAGTTATAATTGAGAGCAAAGTAGAGACTAATTTGAAAAGAGGGCATTTAGCCCCCGGAGAATAGTGAAAGTGTATTATATAATCAATTGTCAGAGTCCAAAAATGTTACCCTTTCGATGAAGAGCCGAGATAAGTGTTACAGACTCTTCAATATTCATAAATTTTATCAAAACCATCGTGGATATTTGAGGGGGAATACTTATGCCTTCAGTTTTGCACCTGTCCCCTATGCACCCTGGGATCGGTGCCCTCGATTATAATCGATTAGTTGATTAGTTGATTATTCGATTATCATCGATTTTTTTATTTTTTTTTATTTTTTTAATTGTGAATAGTGAAATATCTGCGCTTCCATTATCCACGTTATCTACACGATGTATTGTGTATGACATGATTACTAAAGTATATCAGGCACACACGAGGAAGATTCACGAAAAAGTGAGAAAATTTTGGATTTTTGAATGTCAGAAATATATATTTTAGACTGCAAAATATAATAATAACATCAAAGTGTTTGATATGATAACGAATATGTAAAAGATATATTTGTATGCACATAATATGATATTTTTTATTTTCTTGATATCAAAATATTTGGGGGATGATTGTACACACCATCCCCCCACCAAAATTATTGGGGGAATCCATCCCCCATCCCCCCACAATCGACACCCATGGCTCAACTTACCCCACCAAAAAATCACATCTTATCCCATACACGCCATTTAGAAAACTTTTTATGTATTTTTTAATTTAATGTTAAATTAAGCATAAATGCTTTTATACATGAATCCACTATAATAAACACAACACAAAAAGAAAATTCCCCCTATTTCAGATATCAATAATTTTTTAACCAGGAGGAATTTTAAAAATCGAATTATATGTCCATGTAGGGAATAGATTTAGCAACAATGGGAGCGAATTTTAGGAAAAAAATCATCAAGTCATGCTTCAGTGAGTAATGGTTGAATGCAAAAATTTCATTTTTTGAAGTTCGCAAGCCTAAAATGGCAACTTTGATTTAATGATAACGGACCCATTTTCAGATTTTAAACATTTTACACGTCAGAATGTATGCAAAACGTGCTTCCAAATATACGGAAACGAATTTTGCGTCAAATTTTACGGTTAAGGGAGCATGCATGCATTCTTTGCCATGGTATCATCGAACAAATACGAGGGAATTCCTGTTTTGGAAGTGTATGCAACCAATATCCATTCATTCACGGTTGAATGAACCCATCAAACAACCAAACAATAGGCCATTTTAGAATTACGAAAATGCATTGCAGTAATTTTATGCACTAGGAAGCATCTCAATAACATTTTTGGGGTTGTATTTATATTCTTTGGGCACGTGTCAATGATCCTATGGCATTTATTTACAAATTCATGCTTCAGTGAGCACGTGAGACTGGAAAAGCCCTTTTTTCACGTATGGACTAAAATTCAAATTCTTACTTTAATTGAATGTAACAAATCTTTTTGGGGAGTACTTTTGATTTTATTTTCACAAAAATCCCGATGCTTCACGCCTCAGTGGGCACAAGATAAAAGACAATCATGGAAATGAGAAGAAAATTTGGGGCTTCGTCATGGTTCAGTGACTTTTCGAATACGTAATTTGAATCAAGATCATGTTAGTTCGAGATCAGTTGAAGCTGTGTGCCAAGTTTCGTGACATAACTCATAGTAGAATTAATAATAATCATCAATGAAATTGGCCGAATTTCACATTTGTCAGGTATTGATTTCCTCTTTCATTGACTTTATGTACAGAGGTTTAACATAAGTTTAACAAAAGTAAAATTTGGCACATTTTAATTGTCAGTGTTTGTCCATTTGACGGTGAATTATTTAATGAAACTTTGCACATAGCTTCAACTAGTCTTTAAGTAACATGATCTTTATTCAAATTACGTATTCGAAAAGTCACTGAACCATGACGAAGCCCCAAACTTTCTTCTCATTTTCATGATTTTCTTGTATCTTGTGCCCACTGAGGAGTGAAACATCGGGATTTTTATGAAAATAAAATCAAAGGTACTCCCCGAAAAGAACTGTTATATTCAATCAAAGTAAGAATTTGAATTTTAGCCCGTACGTGAGAAAAGGGATTTTCCAGTCTCACGTGCTCACTGAAGCATGAATTTGTAAATAAATGCCATAGGATCATTGACACCTGCCCAAAGAATATAAATACAAGCCAAAAAATGTTATTAAGATGCATTCTAGTGCATAAAATTACTACAATCACCAGGCGGAAGAGCTGCGTAAATCAGCCAACGGCTAGGGAGTTGTACTCAACGCCTAAGTGTACGGGACCGGAGGCGATCCACATCTTCGTGATCTTCGGCTTGCGGTTAACGACTTGGAGAGGAGATGGGCGCCACCAAGTTACTAAGCCCACTGAAAGAATATGAGAAATGAAGAAACATAGAAATACCATGCCGGATCGGCCGTTGCCCGGATTAACAAAGGCCGCGCTACCCATTGACTCCCTCCAGGATGGGCGTGTTAAGTTGACTACTGGAGCGATAAACAATATCAAGTTATCAACCGAGGCTACATCCATTGGAACATGGAATGTTGGTACCCTCTATGCTTGTTGAAAAGTTCATGAATTGACTCATGAGCTCGAGCGCTACCGCTGGGACGTGATCGGACTGTCGGAAGTCAGGTGGGCTGGCTTCGGTGAAACATCAACAGACGATGGACACATGATCTGGTTCTCAGGCGAGGAAAAACTACACCAACGTGGTGTCGCATTCATAGTAAGGAAAGAGATAATCAACAGTGTCATCAGTTGTACCCCCGTCTCGAGCAGACTCATCTCTATCCGTATTGCTGCACAGCCACACAACTTAACTATCATACAGGTCTATGCCCCTACTACTTCACATGACGACGAAGAAGTAGAGGAGTTTTATGAAGAACTAAATTCCATCATAGACAAAGTACCAAAGAAGGACATACTAATAGTTTTAGGTGATTGGAATGCTAAAGTTGGCGCAGATTCCTACCAGGACTTGGCAGGAACAGCTGGGAAATTTGGCTTTGGTGAAACCAATGACAGAGGTGTCAGGCTCCTTGAGTTTGCTAGAAGTCACCATCTAACATTAGCAAATACACTCCACCCTCATAAGCCATCTAGAAACTACAACTTGGCACTCACCGGATGGGAAAGTGCACAACTAGATCGACTACATCCTGGCTTCACAGCGATACAAGTCCAGCATCAACAAGGCAAATACAAGAACATTCCCTGGTGCATAATATTGGCAGCGACCACGACCTTGTGATGGCAACATTCAAACTTAAGCTGGACTCAAAACGTCGCCCAAAGAGCAGTCGTATTTGTTTTGACTTGGACAAACTGAAAGATTCCCAAATTGCAGAGGTGTTCCAGGCCCATGTGGGTGGGAAGTTCGCAGCCCTCAACATCATTGACTGCGACATTGATACACTCTCAAACAACATCAAAGAAACCTTAATCACAACAGCTGACGAGGTGCTGGGTAAGAAACGGAAGAAAATCAAGCCTTGGGTCACAAATGAAGTTCTTGACCTATGTGACAACAGACGAGAGCTGAGGAAAGAGAAGCATAAGAACATCGAAACGAGGAAGAAATACCAACAAGCGAACAAAGAAGTTAGGAGGAAAATGAAAGCAGCGAAAGAAGATTGGATAGAACAGCAATGTTTCCTTATGGAGAGGAGTTTGGAAACAGGGAACAGTAAGGAGGCCTATGAAACCCTGAAGGCTCTCACAAAGACCAATCAGCCAAGATCGACTGTCATCGAAGATAAAGATGGTAATCTCCTAACAAACAACGATGACGTTCACAAGAGATGGACAGAATACTGCAACGGTCTGTACGACTATGAGCTTCATCCAGATACCTCAATTCTCAAAGCTAACGAAGCCCCTGCAGTACAGGAAGAAAGCCCAGAAGTACTAAAGGTGGAAGTAGAAGCAGCAGTAAAGAGTCTCAAAGCAGGCAAATCACCAGGCGTGGACAACGTACCTGCTGAGTTACTGAAAAATGGAGGAGAATCAATCACAGAAGCCCTTACACATCTCTGCCAAAAATCTGGAAACAGAAGAAATGGCCAAAGGAGTGGACACAGTCACTGGTGATTCCGCTTCCTAAGAAGGGCAATTTAAAGCAATGCCAAAATTACAGAACTATAAGCCTTATTAGCCATCCCAGCAAGGTCATGCTCCGTGTTATCCTTAACCGACTGAAATCCAAGGCAGAGGAACTACTTTCAGAAGAGCAAGCTGGCTTTAGGGCTGGTCGGAGCACTGTGGAACAAATTTTAAACTGTAGGGTCCTCATTGAAAAACACCTACAACATCAGAAGGACCTGTTCCATAATTTGATTGACTTCAAGAAGGCCTTCGACAGAGTTTGGCATGATGGTCTATGGCAAGTCCTCAGAGGATTCAACATCGACGAGGGGCTAGTTCAAGTCATCCAAGCCCTTTATGAACACTCAAGCAGCTCAGTTCTTTTAAACAACACGGCAGGAGAGTTCTTCCCAACAACTGTTGGTGTAAGGCAGGGGTGCCTCCTTTCCCCTGTTCTTTTCAATCTCTTTCTGGAGCAAATTATGTTGGAGACCCTCGAGAATAGGCAAACTTCTATATCCATTGGTGGAAGGCCTGTCTGCAATCTTCGCTTTGCAGATGACATTGACTTGATGGGCAGTAGCAAGGAGGATTTGCAAGATCTCACCACCAGACTTGACTCGAGAGCCAGGGCATATGGCATGGAAGTCAGCACAGAAAAGTCAAAGGTCATGGTAAACAGCACTAAGAACATTAATGTCAACATCACCATGAATAGTGAATCCTTGCAAGAAGTTACCAGCTTCAAATACCTAGGAGCAACACTATCGAAAGATGGCACATGCACAGCAGAGATTCGCATCAGGATTGCTACAGCCACTGCAGCTATGGCAAGACTATCCAGGATCTGGAAGAGTAATATCAATTTTCCTGTCAAGTTCAAGCTGTACAAGGCCCTTGTTGTCTCCATCTTTCTTTATGGTTGTGAGGCATGGACACTTCAGAAGGAGACCGAACGAAGAATACAGGCTTTTGAAACTAAATGCCTGAGGAAGCTACTTGGCATCTCCTACAGAGAGCACAAAACCAATGAATATGTATTAACCACAGTCAGAAACCTAGTGGGCCCCCAGCAACCTCTACTCGCAACCGTGAAGCGACGTAAGCTAGCATGGTTTGGTCACCTCACCCGACACAACAGCCTGTCAAAAACCATTCTACAAGGCACAGTTGAAGGTGGACGCAGAAGAGGACGTCAAAGGACAAGCTGGATGGAAAATGTAAAGACATGGACAGATATGACAATGCAAGAACTGCTGTCTACTACAACTAACAGGAAGGCATGGAGGAAAAAATGTGCTTCTTCGGCTCTCAAATCCCCCCAACGACTCCGGAAGAGTCAAGGGATTGAGTGAGTGAGTGAGTGAAATTTGTCATTATAGCACAGATATTCTTTTAGATAAAGTAAATTTTATGATGCTTGGCAAGTGCACAATTTTCATTGAATTTCCTGGGTGTATGTGAACGTATGGCCTCAACTGTATTATACAAATATAATGGGCAATAATCGTATTCATGATAAGAATTTAAAAATACATATTCAAATCACAAAAATTTGCTAGTATATATTATTATTTTGTTTTTAGAGGAGTAAAAATAAATTTGTATATTCCTCGATTTACGTATTATGAAGAGTTTGATTCCAAAAGGCGCTAAATCCACTTTTAGTGTTTTAGAGTAACAAGGTTTTTTAATTTACCACTTTCGCTTATCCATTGTAACTTTATTTTGATATATATGATTAGGCTATCGTATTCGATTGATTAAATCATGTTATTAAATATCTAGCTATCATTTTCAATTTTTAAGAATTTTTTATAATTTTAATTTTCATGGATTTAGCTCCTTTTGGAACCTTAGTCAAATGTCAATTCTAGTTCATTAAAAGCCTATAGGGTAGATGATGTAGGGAATACCGGCCACTTAAGCTAATTTGCTTAATTAGCACATGAAAACAATAAAATCACAAAAGAAAAAGATTCTCATTGCTTAGTGCAAGCTATCAGATTCATTCTAACTTATTATTTTTAACTAAAAAAAAAATTTTTTGGATATGGTTAATCAAATAATTTTGCTTGAGGCCAGTTAATTATGCCAAATAATGACGGTCAATCCAGTAAAATTGTCCGGCATTCCCTACAGTGTAGGAAATACCTGACAGTATGTTTACTTCCTTTTTTTTGTATAAGATATTCTTCTGGAAAGCACTGATTTGAATGTAAACCATCATCTTAACATGTTTGTATTGATTTTTTTATTACATTATTCATTTTTAGAAGAATTATATGCATTTTACTACATAATTTTCAAAAACACTTCAGATAACTTTTATATTGCTTCATGTAGTATCATGACATATTCAGCCAAATAATAAAAGGAGTATAATAGAATTTAGACAATTTTCAAATGTCAGAACAATTGATTGAATACAATATAAATTACATTATTAATATATGCAACTTCACTATTTGATTCTACATGCCTCCTTAGCAACTCAACCCGTGAAGTAAAACAAACAAAACCGTCCATCATTGTGTGTCCGGTATTCCCTACCACAAAAAAAATGACTGACTAGCACTTTTCAACACACTGCCACCCAATACACAGGCTTTTGTACAGTGCAAACACTCCATACCACGTTTTGGCCCACCCTCCACACATGTCCATAATGCATGAAATAGCAAGGTCCAATGCCTCCTAATTCATTTTTTACTACCTATCACATTCTCTAAAAATGTCAATTTTTTATCATCAGGGCCTTATTTTGTCACGGCTGCATAATTTTCCTACTTGACAGATTGTATGGTAGTTTTTCTCGCGAGCTTTTCCACTTGGTTTGTCGGAATACAGCAAATTCAACCTCTCCAGACAGACCACCTGAACCATAGCATGCCGGTTATTTAAACTCCAGTTGATCTTATGTTGGGCAGCATGGGCTGGACATGTTGTGACCGCTGCCGCATTATTCCACTAGCTGTCCGCTGGTATTCCCTACTTATCTTACCCCTAGATAAATTAAATTTCAACACGAAATTACATTAATATTGCTACCAGAGTATAGTTACAGTCTTTTCTGATGTTTAAATTTTGAGAATTAATAATATATAATGGAATTTTCCCAATCTTTTCTTAAGACCGTGACATTTTCGATGTTTTTATCTCTAAAATAATGAAAAACTATGCAAATTTCTTTTCAAAATTTTTGCACTGATGCAGGATACTGGTAGCTACAAAATGTGCTTAAAGATCTGACTGTATATTGTTAGGTTAAAGTGGTTTTAAAATAAACAAATTTTTAAACGACCCATAGTGGATTTAGGCGCTTTTGGAATAAAAAACCGTTTTGATTTTCTACCTTTTGCGATAAAACAACATATTTGTAATAAATTTTTTACTTCCAATCTTTCAACAAAATTATATATATATATATGTTTTATCCGATATGCTCGCATTTTTGATTCCAGATGCATCTTATTTAGCTTATAAAATCCCATTTGGATCAAAATAAGTGTGGATTTAGCACCTTTTGGAATCAAGCTTCCTTTCATAAATCGGGGAATGTTTTAAACTCGCGCTTCGCGCTCGTTTGCTCCGCTCCGCTCGAAAGATTTTTTTTTTTTAAAGTTGCCCCCCCCCCCCCAACTCTGGAAAATCCTGCGATCCGCGCCTGGTAAGTAGGAATAAGAACAATAAAAAAAAGGAAAAGGAAAAGGGGCTTGAAAAAGGGAAAAAGCAAAGGAGAAAATGGCTAAAAAAAAAAAAAAAAAAAAACAATGTCAAAAAACAACTTAGCCAAGATGAAAATAAAAAAAAACACTGCTAATAAAATCACACCTGACACAAGGGGGGTGGGGGCAATGTGGTCATCATCCACCTATTGAGCCTGAATGTGCATGCCCCTGCCTACGGTTGGAGCGCAAATTGACTCGAAGCTTATGGGCGCCAATTCGACTTCAGGGCGCGAAATAGATTTTGGTGCGACATATTGATCTTGAACTATAAATTGACGACCAATATTGATCTTAAAATTAGGATTAAGACCTTAGGAGCCTAAACTTAGGGGGCGCAAATTGATTTTAAATTTTGGGGCTCAGATTGATAGAGGAAACATGCGTCTTGTTTGCCCTGATGATTACCGAGTTTCATTATTTTTCCCCTTTCTTTTTCATCTGTTTGCACCCAATGAAGTGCCATCCAGGGCCTCCTTAGATACGCCAAGGCTCATAACATGCATAATCTTATCTCTTTTCTATATATAATATACACTGTCCGTCATAAAGGTGGAATATTTTTTTGCCGCTAGAGCGACATGATTTTGCTCTGACTTTAATTTCTTGAATATGTTTGTCCCTGCTTTTACTTTTTGGGACCCTGGCTATATCTTGGACATTCTCCCAACCCTTCACGTGGACCTTTTTCCAAAAAAGTTTTGTCAGCCCATGTGATGCCCATTTTTGTCAATTTTCCTCATTTTGGGGCCCCTTTTTGTTTTCCTGGCCGATCAAGCCCCCCTCAGTGCTACCCCCAGGAAACGCGACTGAGGTGTATTGTTTTATATTGTTCTTTAAGTTAAATCTATATTTCTGGGGACAGGCTTAGGTCTCTTGTCTAGGGGAGGGGTTCAAGTAAAAAACGAGATTGGTAAAAATTCGGAATATTTTATTCCATTTTTATGCTGAAAACAAAAGAAATGAAAAACCACCTTTAACCCTTAAATATCATCATTTTTCCCTAACATTTTGTTTAGCCTTGATGACAAGGTTGTAAATAGTCATTATTGATAACATTTTATTTTGATTTATGTTTGGTTGAGATTTTACAATAGAATTTAGGGAAGATAGAAATTTCCATGGTGTAAAAATGAATAAAATGAATGTTGAACCCCAATCAAAATAAATTTTGACCCCTCCCCTAGACAAAAGTGTCGAGCCTGTAACCATAAATCTAGATTTAATTAAAAGAACAATAACAAATCTCCACCTCAGACGTGTTTCCTTGGGGTAGGACTGAGGGGCCTTGGTGGGTCGAGTGAACAAAAAAGGGCCCCAAAAATAAGAAAAAATGACGAAAATGGCCATCTTCTGGGGGTGACAAACTTTTTTGAAGAGAAATCCCCGGGAAGGGTTGAGGGAACGTCCAAGATATACCCAGGATCCCAGAAAGTGAAAGTGGTGACAAACACATTCAAGAAATTAATAACGGAGCAATATAATGTTGCTTGAGCCAGAAAAAAATATTCCACCTTTATGACGAACAGTGTAGGTTTTCCCGGTCAAAATCAAACGTTCACTTTTTTATTTCTTTCAATCAATTTTGTCCGAAATGAGATCGCGATAACTCATTAACGAATATGAAAGAACAAAAACGAAATTACTTGCTCGACCTGGCTCGGCCAGGTATTGTTTAGGAACATCAACCAATTCAATTGCAAAGAGTCTAAAATTCACCGGGAAACCCTATACTATTGTACCAATGCATGAAATTTTGGCATAGGGCTATATTTGCAGCTGCTATAGCTGCTGCTTATAGCCCTTCACGACCCCCCCCCCCTACCTCTTCTACCTCTCTCTCTCTCTCTCTCCCTCTCTCTCCCTCTCTAAGTTACTGCTTATATGTTCAGGCTGTAGACACGCCCTCACTTCAGTGCGTGCAATTTTTTTTTTTTTTTTTTTTTTTTTTTTTTTTTACAACAGAATCAGACGATAGACTTAGAATTTTCTAGTGACTTTAGGGGGCATTTTATTTAATCAAGACAAAATTGTGGTAGTAGGCCTACATTCGTAGAGCAAACTTGGTTACAATCAATGCTAAAAAATACCATTACAACCCCTGTGTCAGGGACCGCGGAGCCTTCCTAAAAGTGGATTTTAATATGCGATGGAAGTATACACTGTTGGTCAGAAATGTTAGATATTTTTTGTGCTCCAGCAACATCTTTTTCATCTGGGTTAAGGAACTTTTTGGGGAACCTTCAACTCATGGCCAGAATCCTGGCTGGAGCACAAAAAACAAAAACAAAAATCTAACCTTTTGGAGCAACAGTGAAGATACTAGAGTTTTTCCCGCTCAATTTCATTTTACGTTCACTCATTTTCACATTTGGATCAAACGATTTAACGCAAGTTGCGATCGCGGTACCGCATCATCAATCAAATTCACTTTTATTCACTCATATTCCCTATATTTGTAAACGATTCTACAAAGCATTCGCGTGAATTCATATTAGGAGCATACAATTTCAGGAATGTGCACTCATTTTAATTTACAGTTGGCTTCGGCATAATTTGTCTTCCTTCGTTCAGACAAATTCACGAATAGGCATTCGAATTGTAAATAACTGCATGCAAGTTGAAATTTTAGTGATACTTCAATGAAAGCTTGTGATGTATATCACTTGTCATGAGACGGATTTGAGTCTAGTTTGGGACCGTTTCGAGACGATTGCGGAAACATTTCGTAGACGTCTTATAGAGACGTATCCCGAGTCTCCGAGACGTTCATGAGTCTCGAAAAATCGAACATGCTTAAAACTGTGAAATTTTCCGTCGCGAAGGAAAAAAATTCGGGGACGTCGAGTCGCAGAGACGTCTCCGCGAAAAGAGATACTTATCATTTGTGGTCCTTACAGGCTTGTAAAATAGCCTTCATGTTTATTTTTCTTTTTTGTTTACAAGTCTTCATGCGGAGATGCCTTGCTCGTCAGGAGATTGATGGCTAGAAATTAATAACCCGTAACGACCAAAATGAACCTGCTCAGAAGGATTTTCAAGAACAAAATATCTATTGTTCTTGTAATGAACTATCGTATTTATATGTATTGCGTAAAATACAAAATGAATACACGTAAAGAAAAATACAAACACTGTCTTGTCTGACGATTTCATGTGATGAATTCGTACGCTGCATGCATATGATTGAGTCATATTTGGTTTTGAGTGCTAGTTTATGTGTTAAATTACAAAATTAAAGATAGAAAAATCAAATACAAAACATTTCAAAGAATAGAAACTCAATTGAACATTGAACATTTCGTACATGTTAAAAGCGCTAAGTGATGAAATTGATACCGAATACTTGTTTTACAATTTTAAAAAAATTTTAAAAAAGAAAGACAAAGAGAAAGTTTGTGAATGGGACAAGTGCTATCACGGATAAAATAAAAAGAAGAGTCTAAATAAAGCGTTGATATGTTAAGACCACAAAGTGCGAGATAATATACCTATACAATCTCACTTTTAAAAGTTGAGGTGGGTATAAAATTATGGTCATATTCCTGAAAATTAAAGAGTTTAATTAATTTAAGTGCACAAAGTAGGAAATCGGATTCCTATTAATGAAATTGTTTGTCCCAAAACAAGCCCGTCGCTGTTTCGTTTTAAATTGAATAAACGAATCAGGAAATTGGTGCATGAAATTGACAATCGAATAAAAATATAGTGAATTCGTTCGCACCGAACAAAAATGTTGGAGCCGATAAATGCAAAACTTGCGTGCACGAAATGAAATTCATTGCTCGAATTAAAAATTTGTACGACCCAACAGGCATGAAAGCGGCAGCTGCGTGAATTTGAATGCACATAAATGAAATAGAGTGAGGAAATGATGATCTTGAGCGGGAAAACCTATATTAGGCCCGAACGGTTAGTGGGGGAAAAAATGGGGCTGAATCCCGGCCCGCCCAGCCCCTCGCCGCACCAGCTCCGCGAAAATGAAACTGTGTAGATAAGAAGGCTAATAAGGATAACACATGAAATTTAAACATTATTACGACAAATTATTATGAAGCAATGCGATTTGAAAATATATATAGGTGCTATTGTTTAATATTAGTTGAAATTGCTCGGATGAAGTCATTTCAAAGAAAGTTCATTAATCACAAGTGACAGCTTTATCACAATTTTTAAAGAAGAAAACCGTTCGTAGAAAGATTTATTTAAAAAAGGACAATGAACATGATGAATAAAAGATAATGATCGTTTCGAATTTGAGTGTAACAAGTTGTTTTATCATAAATAAAAATTCGCCTTACTTTTGTTTTGCTTATGGTGGAGGTATAATATTTCATTTAAACATGAGGCATGTTTCTATAAGTAATAACAGGAACTTAAACTTTCGTTAGTTACATTACCAAAAGTGGACATGGTTTTTTGAGGACACTCGAATCTGTCCCTACAGTTTCGGCAAACTACGTTCAACTGAACTTGACGAATTGTGATATCCATGTTATTGCTGATGAGTTGGCAAGTCATTTGATATATAATATTTCTTGAATAGCTTGATATTTTTTTTTCAGAAACGACGAAAGGGTGGTTAGTTTAATACGTTACGGCTAATTGGTTACGTTACATTTTGTCCGATGAACTTCCAAAGGTCTTTACACCCTCTTGTAATCGATTAAATATTTTGATGGCCTCTGAATTATGGATATGTATTCATATTTTAACTTTTAGCGAATTTTTTTAGAAGAAACATTAAACGAATATTGTGTAATTTGCATTTTAGTGAAATTTATTCTCCCAGTACAGTTTTAATGATGGCTTGAAATATTGAAGAAGTCAACAAAAATTATTATTATTAATATTTTTTATTATACGTTTTCCCGCTCAAGTTCATCATTTCCTCACTCTTTTTCATTTATGTACACTCGAATTCACGCAGCTGCCGCTTTCGTGCCGGTTGGGTCATACAAATTTTCAATTCGAGCAATGGACTTCATTT
>CALNVZ010001816.1:44011-57156 GCA_940671915.1 Paracentrotus lividus | reverse complement strand
CCCCCCCTCGATTTTTAAAGCTTAACATATTTTTATGTAGTGATTAGCTTTTAAAGCTAATAAAGAGGTAAAATGTATGTCAAATACACTACTAAATGTTTTTTTAAGGCAAAATTTTCGGCTCGCGCTTCGCGCTCGCAAACATTTTCGTTAGTTTCTGCATAATGTGCGGAGTATGCGAAGTTTTAGTGTATTTTTTTTTCACTTCGCTTTCGTCCCCCCCCCCCCCCAGTCGTGACATGAAATCGCCGCGCTTGTATACATGTATATTTATATATATATATATATATATAAATATATACATGCATAAATATATATATATATATATATATATATATAATATATTATATAAATTATATATATATATATACAATTAAACAAAAATTCTGGAAGAATAGTCGTGTAGGCAAATCTTTTTCACTTTAACCGGTTTCTTTATTTTCTTCAAAGGTGAAACACAAATCTTTTAAAAATCATAACAAAACATTTAACACTTGCGTGCTGGCGCTAGATGAGCGCAAAACAAGCGCGTTGCTTAGCAACCTAATCATTATACAACATATTGTTACGTCATAATAAGACACCTCACAATCATTTAACAATATTTTGTACATATTTACAATAGATCATTTGGATTGTCATGAAATTTAGAATTGAATATATAAAAAAACTTGCTATGGCCTATTTAGTTTTGGCTTAAATGAATCAATGAAATATTTTTCTTTTGCTTTACGTTCATTTTCATTATCCGTTTTCAATTTATAAAATGGTACAACTTTAAATTCAGGGTATATTCCTTGAGCACACTTTGATATGTGTTTACTCACATTAAGAACTTGATATTTTTTCTCTCTTACGTGCTGACGGTGTAATGTCATTCGGTTACGTAAAATATCACCCGTTTCTCCTGTATATTGTTTCCCACATCCATTGCAAGTCATACAGTAAATTAGGTTTCTTGATGTACACGAAAATGATTCTTTCAATATAAATGTTTTTTTGTCACCATTATTATAAAACTCCAACTTATCTGTGGTAGGCATATGAAGAGGTCATTTCCAAAAGGTACTACATCCATATTTGTGAAATCGGAGAAAAACACTTTTTTTTATTTTTCATTGATAGGAGTGTCTGTTTGGAATAAAACTTTTACAGATTGTTCTACTCTATGATGCTAAATGGAAACCAGTCTAACAAAAATCTAGGTCTGCAATTTTTTCTGTAAACGAATTTTTAATTTTTTGTTCTGATGGATGTAGTACCTTTTGGAAACGAAATGTCTCAGAGTATGTAAATTGCCATGTATCTCAGCAATTTTTTGTTCAAAAAGGAACATTTTGTACTATTTCATATTGCTTTAAATAGATGCCATGTTTAAAAACAAACAAACATTGAATTGAGTAAATAAATTTTCAAATTTTCACTAATACTCTGGCGAACCCAGCCAATCTCGCACTATTTACATGCAATAAAAACAAATACATGGGACTACATAAAAGTGGATGTAGTACCTTTTGGAAACGAACTGAAATGGATGTAGTACCTTTTGGAAATGATATGATTTTTGAAATTAATTTTTTTCACCCTTCCCATTGAAAATTCATGTTTCTGTTTGCAACAGTGTGTAGAGGTACTAAAAATGAGTAGATTAATGCAAAAAAATGCATTTTGATGGAAAATGGATGTAGTACCTTTTGGAAATGAGCTCTTCATATATGGGCACGTTTTTACATCTTTTGTCTTTACATTTTTTTGTTCCCCCTTGTGTTTTATCTAATGATGCTCTGGTCAACAATTTTTTCAAATTAGGAGCTTGCCTTCTACTTGAGACATAATGGCCCGAATTCACAAAGGAGGATTCTGCAAAACCCACGGATCCATGGATCCGTGGGTTTTCGAATCGATGGCCCCACGGATCCACCAGTTTATGATTCACCAACAGTTGGCCCAAATTATGACGTTTTATGACATTGTGGATCTGTGGATTCAGTCGATTCCACCTTTGTGAATACCATATTGAAAATCCTAGGTCAAACCCTAGGTTGAACCCAGGGTTGAAACCATGGATTTTGCAGAATCCACCTTTGTGAATTCGGGCCAATTTGTTTTATCAAATATCTTTTTAAGATTAGCATCATTATTCAAAAGGGGCATCGATTGTTTTATAGTATTTGAAAAATCCCCATTATTAGGATTATATGTAGACACAAAAACAATATTCTCTTGTTCATCTATCTTCTTTTTTGTTTGTCTAAGAATATTTTGTTCTATAAGACATGCCTTCTGTATACCTACTTTGATAAGGTCCTTCGGATATTTCCGAAGAATAAGCATGGATTCTAGTTCTCTTAATCGTTTCTCTCTAGTTTCTTCATTTGATACAATGGTACAAATTCTCCTCGCCAAATTATATGGCACATTTCTTTTCGTATGTCGTGGATGACATGAGTCGAAATGCAAGTATTGGTGCGTATCTGTAATTTTATAATATATATCTGTTTCTAATTTGTTATTTTTCTTGAGTACATTAATGTCCAAAAATGAAACGTTCTCGTCAGATACATCTATCTGAAATGATATCTCTTCATGTAGATTTTGAAGAATATCATAGAATACTTTTACATCACCAAATTCTTTTTTCCATATAATGAAACAATCATCAAGGTACCTAAGCCAATTCTCCTCCACATATAATCTGGCTTCTTTAGAAATATTTTCTTCTACTTTCTCATACAGTTGTTTTTCCAGATAACCTAGAAACAAGTTAGCATACGTCGGGGCCATTTTTGTGCCCATTGCTGTTCCTTTGATTTGTTTATAATGGTCACCATTGAATTGAAGTATGTTATTTTTCAATATGATTTCTATTGCTTCTAAAACAAAATCTTTACTTATCCTAGGTATTAAATCACCAGGATAACTTTCTAGCCAATACTGAATAGCTTTCAATCCAATCTGATGATTTATATTGGTATATAAGCTGTTCACATCAAAAGTAACTAATATACTATCATCATCAATATCTTCAGGTACATGGTTTAAAAAGTCAACATCTCTAATAAAACTTTTCTAATAAAACTTTATATATGTATATATATATATATATATATATATATATATATATAGTGAAATGATGGACAAACACAAACAACCTTGGCAACTCCCTTTTTTCAATAATAGAGCGAAATAAATTGGTTTATAGAGAAATATAGTGACGTAGCTTCACCCAATGCACAAAACATAAAGAATTTCACGTTGTAGGAAGGTTGTAGGAATTGTCTGTCGGTCAACTGAGCTCGGTCACGCCTAGCCTGCCTCTGTGGTCTAGCGGTTAAGGCATTGTAGTTCAAATGCAGTGACCCGGGTTCGAATCCTGGCGGAGGCAATTTTTGCAACCTGAAATTCAAAATGGACGACAGCTCTGGTGGTCATTGGGTCAAGCTACGTCACTATAATTCTCTTTATATATATATATATATATTTCGACTAAATTATATTAGTCGAAATGAAACAGAGGAGATTGGCGTTGCTGTAAAAACCACTCTATTTGCCAAGCTTTCGGCTAAAGCCTTCTTCAAGGCTGTAAACAAAACCAAAACAAACATATATATTACACAAGGAACAATTTCTTTTTACATAATTATAAACAAATGTATATATATATATATAATATATATTATATAGATAGATAAGTTACGTAACACCCTATATACTTATACATGCACATTTCAACTATATAAATTCTAAACATAATCAAATCAAAGCAGAAAAATAAAATGAAGATAATTAATTTACCAGAGTTTCTGTACTTGTTGTGTAATTATCTTCATTTTATTTTCTGCTTTGATTTGATTATGTTTAAGATTTATATAGTTGAAATGTGCATGTATAAGTATATAGGTGTGGTTACGTAGATTATATATATTATATATATATATATATATATATATATATATTAATATATATATACATTGTTTAATTATGTAAAAAGAATTGTTCCTTGGTAATATTTATATGTTTTTGTTTTGGTTTTGTTAACAGCCCTTGAAGAAGGCTTAGCCGAAAGCTTGGCAAAATAGAGTGGTTTTTACAGCAACGCCATTCTCCTCTTGTTTTCATTTCGACTACATTTTCCAACAAGAACAGTAGCCATGTTAAAGAGTAGTTCCCTTCTCACATTTATATATATATATATATATATATATATATATATATATATATATATATATATATATATATATATATATATATATAAATATATATACTGTCGCTCATAAAGGTTGGATATTTTTTTTGTGTGCTCCACCAACATCTTTTTGCTCCGGCTTTAAATTCTTGCAATTATTTGTCCCCGCTGTCACTTTTCGGGACTTTCGACATATCTTAGAAATTCCTCAATCATTCCCGGGGGATGACAAATAAAACAAGGTTCATCAACCCCCACAATGCCCATATTTGCCAATTTCTCTAATTTTGGGGCCCCTTTTTTGTTTACCTGGCTGACCAAAGCCCCCTCGGTCCTACCCCCGTGAAAGGCGTCTAAAATGTAGGGCTGTTATTGTTCTTTACGTTAAATCAAGTATAAGGTCACAGGCTTTGGTCTCATGTCTAGAATGTCTAGGGGAGGGGTTGAAGAAAAAAGTGAGATCGGTGAAAAATTGAAATATTTTATCCTAACTTTATGGTAAAAACAAAGGAAATAGAAAACAATCATGAACCCTTAATTATTATTGTTTTCCCCAAACAAAATTTTAGCCTTAATGACAAGGTTGTAAATGGTAACCATGGTCTATTTTTCATTATGATTTTTGTTTGGCTGATATTCTACAATACATTTTTGGGAAGACATAAATTTCCATGATGTAAAAACGAATAAAATCTATTTAAAACCCAATTCAAAATAAACTTAACAAAATAAACCCTCCCCCTAGACAATGAATCTCAGTCTGTGACCATAAACCTAGATTTAACTTAAAGAACAATAACAACCCCATACTTCACAAGCATTTCTTTGGGGTAGGACAGAGGGGGCCTTGGCCAGCCGGGTGAACAAGAAAGGGGCCCCAAAATGTGAAAAATGGCAAAAAATGGACATTGTGGGGGTTGACAAACACTTTTTATTTTTCAATACCCGGGAATGGCTGGGAAGACTTCCAAGATATAGCAAGGGTACCGAAAAGTGAGAGCAGGGCCAAACAATTTCTAGAAATTAAAGCCGGAGCAAAATGATGTGACTGGACCGCATAAAAATATATCCAACCTTTATGGGCAACAGTGTATATATATATATATATATATATATATATATATATATATATATATATACAAACATACATACATACATACATACATACATACATACATACATACATACATATATATATATATATATATATATATATATGTATATATATACATATTTTTTTTAAACAAAGGGGCGACAAATGAACAAAGGCCCCTAAAAATGAAATTTTACGAGGTGGGGATTATCAGTGAATAAAATTATTAAGGAGGAGTCGAATTTCTCAGCAAACCATTTACATGTTTCCATTATGCTTGTGGCAAATTAAAAATAGTCATAATGAAATGAAATCTCATCAAATCAGAGATGAAATCGAGAATTATAACTTTACTTTTGTACAAACATTTGTGATTAATGCAGTAACATTGAATGATATCACATTTTATTCGATTAAGCTTATTTTGCCAACATAATTATAAACACTTAGATCACTCTGGTATCTCTTCAAAATTGCAAGCTAATTGCTTGCTTTACCTTCGAGATATCAATGATTTCATACTCAAATTTTATAAACCAACCCCGGTTGGTTTATAAAACCATGTGCTTTTCCGCATATACACACCCATTTCCTGTTGTATAGTCCCCGTCCCTATCGGCCTGCTGAGCTAGCAGTAGAGGGTACTGGTGTTCGGCTGTATGCTTGGCATTGTTTGTTACATTGTTTTAAGGTAGTAAATGACTTCCGTTTGATTTGAAACTTTCAGTAGTTTGTTTTTACTGTTGGAACAGTATAATTTTATTAATCTTGATCTAATTGCTCTTGTTTTTGAAAGTTACTAAATCCCTTTAACTATGACCACAGTTAATGTTGCACAGATAGCATTTAATTTTCTATGTTTATAAAGTGATCATTTCGATGTGGAAAAATATTGAATTATTTTCTTACCGCCGACATTCATATATTTATACATTTATTTATTCCTATATATTAAACCATGAGCACAACAACATTATCATTTTCTTAAGAGCTCTAAATTACCTACTGTAAAACTAATTTTTACAAAATTATACCCATTCTAAAGTTATGGTATGGTAGACAAAGTAATATTTCGTGATTTGTCCTCCTACCACCATTAATTTACAATATTTACAATATGCAGTTACATATCAATTCTAGTTGTAAACTTAAGGGATAGCTGACGCTACCATTCTACTCAAAGCAATTCTTTATTGCGGCGAGCAACTACATTTTAAATCAATGTTCACTGTAATGAAGTAAGCTAAGATTTTGAACTTTTTTATAATAGAAATAGCGTATTGCAAAGGGAAAAAAAAGTAATGTCAGTTTTGTGAAATCGAAAGCCATGTCAGATCAAATTCCTGTACAATATGATAAATTTTGCTCTCAAAATAGCTCATGCGCTGCTTGTTTTGATCCTCGTTGCCGCATTATTTTATTATAGCTTATTATTCGCATGGCAATTAAAAGCTTGAATTCTCAGCTTTCTCATGATGGTACATTAATTGTGATTGATTTTTTTAAAGTCCTGTCGCTTTGAACATAATCATAAGAGACATGCGTTTCCCCTCCGTAATAATGGACGCGCCTTGTTTAGTTACGATTTAATGCCGCATAAAGGTATACGTTAAGTTTACATTTTTACAGAGAGTAGAATTTATGTGGACCGCATGAATATTAAATATTTCATACTGATGAGCAAAATAATTTTAATAATTTATGTACATATATTACAGTAAATGTAATGTATAGGCCTATGTTTTTTCATAATGGAAATTTGTATAAACCAATTCAAAATATGTTGTCATTTTCTAGGCCTAACTTTTCTCTCATCAGCTCATCGACTCTTCAATGGGTATATTATCAGTTTCATGGATCACCCATTCTTGTAAAGCAAACTGATTCATTTGTGAAATTATTCAAAAGTATTTGAAATCCTTTGGATTTTTTTTTTTTTTTTTTTTTTTTTTTTTTTTTTTTTTTTTTTTTTTTGTTGAAATTGTTCAAATCATTACAGCATGCAAGAAAAAAAAAAGAAATCTCCCTCCATCTAGTTTGTTCTCCTTTTTAAACCAAGTAAGTGCCCTTACAAGTTTTGAATGTCAGTAATCTGTACTACATTATGTAATATCTTACAAAATTGACAAAATAATTCATGATTTTTTTATTTTTTTTTAATCTTAACATAGCGGTTAGGCAAGCTTCCGTTATCATACACTAAATTGGGCCAATTTGCATCAACTTTTGGCAACACTTTCTGATGAAAATATAAAATAATGTGCAAGTGCGTATACAGTGTCTCAAGGAATTATTTGTACACTATACATTAACACTGTAAAAGGAGATGATTAATTATGCTGGGAATACAAAATTCCCAACCTGGCTATCGTCAAATCTATTGAATAGTGTATCATATGAAAGAGAAAAGTATAGCAGTAGCAGATCCAGGATTTCAGGATAGGGGGCGCCCGGCCCGATAAGGGAGCGCTGCCGAAATTTTCACATTATGTACCAGGCGCGGATCCAAGAAAATCGAATTGAATGCATTTCGGGGGCCCAATAAAATTATTGTCTGGGAACAAAAGCGGCTCTGTTATGTTTACCCATGGGCCCGGTAAATTCATTGTGTGACTCCGGTCTGCGTCCGCTACTGGGTACGTACGGTCAATCAGTGGTTTTCAAATTATACACACGTCTGTTGAAACCTTAAAAGATAACCCTTCTTATACGACAACCGTACCGCCTATAGGTTAGGGTAAGGGTTAGGGTTAAGGTAACGTTACCGCGTCTCGCGCGCTCTACTCTCTGAACTCTTTTTTTTTTTTTTTTTGCCCTACTTAGGCGGTGGGGTTATCGTATAAGAAGAGTTATCGTTTAAGGTTGTAACACACGCCCCCTGCGCCCTGCCTGGATCCGCCACAGTCTGTGTTTTTCACCTAATTGCAAATTTTGGTCGGTCATGCATGGATGATTATGAAGAAATAAATGCAATCATGCATATTTTCAGACCATTCTGGGGTCATTTAAGCGTAACTCGCAATTCTCCAATAATCATGATTGATTTTTTTATTTCTTTTTTTGAAAGATGAGATGATATGCTTTCTTTTGATAATAAAGTTTGATACTTTTCGTTGGTTTTATTCATTTTGACAGGAAAGGTAAAACGAAAAATAATCTAATTGCAACCCTTAACAAAAGTCAATGAGACAACCGCAGGAAGACATCCATCCATCTAAAATCGTTTGCAAAAGGAGTAATAGTGATTGAAATACTAAGAATTAAATTTGAAAAAAAAAAGTATATTAATAAGAAGAAATCAATTGGCTTCGATGACGTTATATAACGAAATATTGTTCCCGTATGATAATGCACTTAATAAGTATGCAGGAATATGTAGGCATATTGTATTTCTCATATCATTACCATCAAATATTCTGAAACGGGGAAAGAGATAAATAATGAGGAAGTTATGAGCATTTGATATACCCGGTCACCGTGTCTGATGTCATACAGGGAAAACTGCTCATATGGTGTGCTAAAAAATTATCCAAAATGTATCTTTATTCCCATGCTAATGGTAGAAAAGATTTTGTGTGCATGATGTATTATGTTTTTCAGCTCCTTGGTTTCATACAATAACATGTCATCCCATTAAAGATTCTCTATTCTTCTTTAGAATCGGGAAAATTGATGATTTTAGCGTTACATCACACATCATGGTCGCATTTACAATTCGAGAATCTCCATATCATAAGTGAACTCAAGTTCTGAAAATTTATATCTCTCTCATTCATTTTTCTGAAAATTTTACCATTATGTTTCTTTGGTTTGACTCCATTCACTGAAGCCAAATGTCATTGGAGGGTAGGTAAACCTGATTGTAGTCTCCTATTTACACTATTCATCCACCTCAAATGACGTTCAAGATTTTTATAAATAAATTCAGGCTTACTGCATATTATTACTTTAATTTATAGGTACGCCCTCGAATTAGAATTTTCATACAGATTTGTTGTAAAAAGCCTGCACTAAATGAAGAAAGAGAAAAAAAGTTCCATTTTACACCTAAAAAAAAAAAAAAAAAAAAAAAAAAAAAAAAAAAAAAAAAAAAAAAAAAAAAAAAAAAAATCAAATTTGCTGCACCTTTAAAGGTGGAACTTTGTTCCTTTACAACTGACAGCATCTTTAAAGTGCAATATTGCACCTTCTACAACTGGGACTACCTTTAAAGTTAGAAGATGCACTTTATACGTACAAAGTTGTACTATTTGGCATTGGTCTGCACCTACAATGGGCAAGATTGGCATTGAAAGCAAAGGTAAATAAATACACATGTAAATGAATAAAAATGAAATGTTCCAAATCTTATGAGAGACTGTCATGCCTTCCGAGTAAGTTACTTATTCACTTTGCCATAAAGCTTAGAAATATCATCTTCCTTTACCTCTTCTCTTCCCGGCCTTTTACGGACAGGAGGACGTGTTGATTGAACGGGAGGACCCTTTCCTAGGAGATGCTCCCCGACTTCAGCATATTCTCCAAGATCGTAGGAGCACGTTGCATTCTCGTTTGAATCCCCTACTGTTGCGTAACCTTGCCAGAGACTGTCCTGATCCTGGTCCAGTGTCGCAGGGTTGGCGTCACCGGGGTTCCATCTTGGTGCCGAGGCCCTTCGGAAAGACGCTGAGGGTGATTTCTCCAGGGTAAAGTACAAGTGACTATTACCTTGACTTTGGCGATTGAGTGTATCTTCATTACTATCGTCCCTTTCGAGGACAGGAGTATGGGCGCTGTTGTTGGTGTTGGAAATGTCAGGATTTGTTGCTTCGGTCGTAACCCTAACTAAAGGAGTCCCATGTTCACCTGAACCTACATTTGCGTTTGGCTTTACATTTGAAGAGTGGTTTGAATTTGGTGATCTTGCATTATCAGAAGTCGAAGGAATAGCTGATAGAGAGGTTTTACACTTTTCCTCTCGGCAAAACAAAACGATTCCACCCACAACAATGGTAATGAGCCATAGTGCGAGGAATAGTAATGTTAAAACAAAGAAAGGACCGTCGTCACTAGATGGAGCAGTGTTTGGATCTTTAGAGTCTGCTTCATTAGTACTACCTCCTGAAATGTCCGAGATAACTGTGAACCCAATGGTACTATTGTGGGTCTCATTGTCCGCTCCTTTGGTTCGCCAAACAATTACTTTTCCTACGTCTTCTTCAGATATCCCCAGTATCAATAGAGATCGACCATGATCTCGAGTCCATGAACGATTTGGTATGTATTCTTTTATCCCATCTTTACCGAAGAGATGCCATTCAACATTTACTGCAACTTTACTTTTAACGATAATTCCATTTCCTTCGACAACGTATTGTGATTTTCTAATTGCCGGATAGGTGCATGTTCGTGTAACATCAATATCAGGAAAGTATATATCACAGTGAGCGTCATTAATGTTGTTGAAATTATCATCTAACGGAAGACTTCCATCAATAGTTTGAGATGAATTCTGAACGTTTAAGTTATTTGGGCCAAGTCCATCAAGTGTTAACTTGCCGTTTAGAGTTGATGCCCTTTCGAAGTTATATCCACATGAAAATTGAATTTGAAGATCTTCACTATTAATGATATGTTGCAACGAATCATTACAATATTCTTTGATGTCATTTAGGTCAATCAGAATTATATTATATGTCTTAAACACGGTCTTACCTAAAAGACACTGAAAAGTCTTGTCTTCAAATGGGACTAGTGACAGAAAGGAAGCTTCGTTGCTGCGATTCACCTTAACTTTGCCTCTTCCATAAATTTCGAAACGTTGGGTGCACGGACTTGTTTGGTTGTTCAGGCACGTGTAGAAGTTAATAAAGTCGGCATTATTGGTTCCCAAATCAATTTTCCATGTAACATTTTGTGTACGGTTTGACTCACATTTCAGATCCACCGACTGTCCAGATATCGCATTTATTTTTTGCACATTTCCTAAAACACAAGGTAAAACGAAAAACAGAATTAACACGACATTTCTATTGGCCATGGCTAAGAATTCAAAACGGTAGATGCAAATCGAAATGTAGGGCCTATGATGATTATTTTTTCGCTGGAGCTCGTTTTTGTGTGCACAGCGCGGGTCAGGCTATTCTTCACCCACTCCTCGAGACTGAAGGCAGCCAGCGTCAAAATTTGGAAAACGAGCATTTGCCGTTTTGAAAATCGCACCGAACGAGCGCCAATATAATGCACGTGCATTATGTATATAGTGTACACATGTTCTGTTCCATCACCCACATACATGCATGCTGCTTTGTGTGTATAGCAGTCTATAGTGTGTATAGCAGTCTATAGTGTGTACGGCACCAGTAAAGCGCAACGAACAAAAGTTCGTCTATTTCTGTTCTTTCTCTCTCTCTCTCTCTCTCTCTCTCTCTCTCTCTCATGCTGCAAAACTAGTTCGACAGCAAGTTCCAAAATCCACCGAAATTTCCCCAAACCGGCAAAATGATGAATACGCACCTTTACTTTGGATATTGGTGTATTAAATATACCAATTAGCTCCAATTCTACAAACAATTGGGATTTTTTTTTTTTCTTCAGTTTTATGCATTTCAACGAAGTGTTCGTTCACTCCTTTCCATGTTTTTTCTCATGCTGTAATACGAGTTTGACAGCAAAATTCTAAAATCCACCGAAATACTCCAAAAACCGGTGTCGGAGGCGAAAACATCCGGGCAGGGTAATCCGTCCGCGCGGACTCAAAAACCTGGTGTATTTCAGGGTATTTTGTCCGCGGACAAAATATCCTTGTGAAGCGGACAGATTCCACTCCGAGGGTAGGACGTTTTTTCCGTGCGTAGTCTTTGTTTTCAGTCATCAATTGCTTCATTTTTTTTTTCTACAGTCTCTCTTTACGGAAACGGGGGAGGCAGGGGGCAATGTCCTCTCACGGCTTGGCGGACATTTTTATACTTTTTAGTGAAAAAGAAAGGAAAGAGAAGAATAAAATAGAGGAAAGGAAAGAAAAGAGGAAAGAGCTAAGAAAGAAATAGGAAAAACAAAGAAGGAGGCCGTGCGTAGTCTTTGTTTTCAGTCATCAATTGCTTCATTTTTTTCTCTCCACAGCCTCTCTTTGTACATGAGCGACGGAGACGGGGGAGGCAGGGGCCATGTCCTCTCACGACTTGGCGGACGTTTTTATACTTTTTAGTGAAAAAAAAAAAGGAAAGAGAAGAATAAAACAGAGGAAAGGAAAGAAAAGAGGAAAGAGCTGAGAAAGAAAAATAAAGGAGGCCACCTACAGGATTTAAGATTGAAAAGGCTTATAGATACCGTTTATGACTGTAAAGGGAGTGGGGACTCGAAGAATTAAAATAAATAAATAAATAAATAAATCAGAAATATAAAAATATTTTACTGGCAATTCGGCCAATACTTTGGAAACATAGGTCACAGTCATGGGGGAGTAGGCCTACAGAAGTCCCGTGAACGGAATTCAAACGACCCATCCTCCTCCCACGAAAAGAAAGAAAGAGAGAGAGAGGATAATATATTTAATATATATATATTTATATATATATATATATGAATAGAAGTGGGCTATAAATAGGTGAAATTCAGTTATACTTTGGAGTTTGGTTGTTTTTTTTTGTTTTTTCCACATTACGTGTAAATAGCTGATCTCAACATACAATGAGTTACATCCAGTGATCGTGGTAATAATATACTGTAAATCGCTTTGAGCAGTGTGGGAAAAACGCATTATAAATAATAGGTATTATTATTATTATTAATTTAGGTTTTGGCCTAGAATGAAAATGTGCGCTGGGCAAAAATCGAAGATGGCCGCCATTTCCCTGAAACATCACATTTTTAGCCACAACTTTGCAA
>CALNVZ010001816.1:0-34160 GCA_940671915.1 Paracentrotus lividus | reverse complement strand
ATTTTAGGGTCTTGGCTTTCTGGGTTTGGTGTCCAATCGTATGTTTTGGGTCAGTGAATCTGCTTAAGCAACAAAAAGAAGAGTTGAACCTTGCTCTGCCGATTTAACCTTCAATTTATACCTGGGGCATTTCATCAAAGGATTGTCGGACGTTTTATCCGACAAACTGTTATAGCTACTGAAATGCTTGCATCTGATTGGCTGAGAGCAAATTTGTCGGATAAATGTCCGACAAGTCCTTGATGAAGTGCCCCCAGATAGTGACTTCACCCCTCTCGTTTTTTTTTTATTTTTTTTTTTAATATTATGTTTAAACTTAAAACGACCTTCTGCAATGTCATGACCTTTCATTTTTAAATCTTACGCTCATTGATCCTATATGGATTTTTACCCTGCATAATTTTGTCTTGTTTTATATGGAGTAGGAAAACTTGTCCTCAATGTGTGACCAATGTAAAGCCCACTTAATGTGAAAGCAATGAAGTCATTTTACAGATATTGTTTTTTATTGTGTTCTTATTCTTCTACTTAAAAGGTGATTATGATAGAAATAAGCAAATTTGTTATTAATAATAATGAGAGTACATGGTATTTCTATAGCGTATTTAGAATTTAGATATTAATTTCGGCCTACATCCACAACTTCATAGAATTTAGTAAGACCAAGTGGATATAAACCATTGTGAGGTTTGTATCAAGCACCTCTCATAAAAGGGAGTGGACTGTAATGCATTCAGTGACTTTATGCAACATATTTGCTAAAAACTTTACTTCATTTAAAGTAGATCAGGTCTTCTGCTGCATTTTTAAGATTATTACATTAGCTGTGTCCATTTACCTAAAGCAATCTCATATTACATTGATTTGTAATTGCTTTAGGAATGAAGATTGGAGTCAACATATCAAACATCACATATGCAGATGATATGATCATGATTGCTGACTCTGAGGAGAAGCTGCAAAAACCTCATGGACAGAGTAGTCTTAGAGAGTGAACAGAAGGTTTTATAAACCGTAAAAAGTTTTTTGTCTTGTCTTCTCAAAATCATCTCCAGCTCCACGGTGCAGGGTAAGAGTTAATGACAAATTCTTGAACAGGTCGATGAATTCACATACATGTATCTTGGCAGTGTAGTCACACCAGATGCAAGGTGTGATACGGAGATCAAACGATGAATTGGCATAGCAAAATCTACCTTCAAGAAAATGGATGGAATATTGACAACCCGGTCTATTACTCTTCCCACCAGACTTAGACTGTTACGCTGCTATGTATGGCCTACATTCTATATGGATGTAAATGCTGGACTATAAGTAAAGTCATGCAGCAACGCCTGGAAGCCACTGAGATGTGGTTTCTCCGTTGAATGATGAGGATATCATGGACTGAACATATTCGAATGAGGAGGTACTGGAAAGGACAAGGTCATCCCGAACATTGCTTAAAACATTGCATCCAGACAGATCTGTTTTTTAGGCACATACTTCGCAAGAATGCCCTGAAAAAGTAGCTCTTACTGGTGCTGTCGAAGGACGTAGGGCAAGAGGACGACAAAGACTGACTTTTCTTCTTGGCTTAGAGATGCCACTGGCACCAGGCCTCTTGATATCATCCGCCGATGCCAGCAGAGAGATGAACTCCACCTAATACGCAATGTCAGATTCTGACAAGCCACCCAAATTGATTGAAAGTCCTCTTCTACTCTGAGTTGTGTCAGGGAGCCAATGAAGATTTCCATACCTGTATGACAAAATAAAACAAAACCAAAAAACAAACAATTAATAGAAGAAACTTCTACTTCAATTACTTTGAAAAATAGCTGAATCAACTTTGAACAATCATAGATGTTCTATAACATTGATATCTTTTTTATATTCATGTTCAACTTTTGTTTCACTATAACATTAAACGGGCTATTTCTTCGTCAAATATAAAATTCATCACATACTCTTTTCTAAGATTTCTTTTTTCTTAACACTATGCATACAAGCATATATATATATATATATATATATATATATATATTATAATGCAGTAATTAAAGTTCTTTTAGTCTTAGTGAATTTCGAAAATATGTTGCAACATTAGATTACTATAGTGCAATTGGCCATGTTTGCAACCAATTATTTTTTTCTTATGAGGCTTTTAATGAAAGATTTTTTTTTTTTGCACTTACAGTACTTTCCAGAGAGAAAACTAGATGAATCCTCGACCGCGCACGGTCAAAATATATGCCTCCGCCATTGCCAGATCAGAAATATATGACACATTCATCTATTCACTTTCATTTATACACAGACACCTTTGACCTTGACCTTTGACCTTGTAACCACAAAATCTAATCAGATAATTGTCACCCTAGTAAGTATGTACAAAGTATGAAGATGATCTGTCAATTTGTGGTTGAGTTATCATAAGAACAAGCTTTTTAAAACCTATTTGACCTCTGACCTTTGACCTTGTGAACCCAAAATCTTCTTTGATCATTGCCACCCCAGTATGCACACATGTACTAAATAATAAAATGATTAGTAAAACTGTTCTTGAGGTATTGTGAGAATTAGCTATTTTCACCTATTTATTGACCTCTGTGACCTTTGACCTTTTGACCCCAAAATCCGATCAGATCATTGTCATTTCTGTATGCACTAATGTACCAAGTATAAAGATGATAAGTGAAACAATATCTGAGTTATGTGAGAACGAGCTATTTTCACCTATTTATTGACCTCTGTGACCTTTGACCTTTGATCTTGTGACCCCAAAATCTAATCAGATCATTGTCACCTCAGTATGCACACATGTACCAAGAATGAAGATTATCTGTCAAACGGATCTTCAGTTATCGTGAGAACGAAAGTGGGACGGACGTAGGGACGGACGTATGGACGTACGGACGGACAACCCGAAAACATAATGCCTCCGGCAAGACTTCGTCGCGGAGGCATAAAAAAGTTAATTTCCACATCCAATTTACATGCTGTGTTCCATTCATTTAAAGTGCTAAGCAATGTGAACGCTGTTATACCCTCCATTCAATATGATAAATTAGAAAACAGATAAACCCCATTCTATTTTGTATGTTTTATTTATTTATTAATTTTTATTATTGAAGGTGGTGGTTTTTATTGGCTTCTTTTTTTTTATTTTTTTTTTTTTAATTCTTACCATCTTGACCCTTCTTGCCACTAAATTTCTGCTTCTTGTCTATGCACATGTCGTCCAGTGTGTAACTGAGTTCAATTTATCCTCTCTGGTTAACTCTGACCTGCTGTCCTTCGGTACCTGGTTTGGTGGCTACAATTCATGGTTGTGGTGCCTTGAATTTCTCAACAGCTGCCTGAGCCTATGTATAGGAGCAGAGGTCAACAACTTTACTTAAGTTTCAATTCTTGTATACATGGTCATGTGTTATGAACTCGCCACCCAAATTGGGTGGTGCTGTTACGCTTTTTGCCATTTTCTGCATTAATTTGTCAATATTTTTCAAAGTAAGAAAGTTTATGTGACAAATTTGATCTCATTTTGAAGCTACGTTACTGTGCTAGCTCCCTGTGAAGTTTCATTGTTCTAGGTGATATACTTTCGGAGTTACAATGGTTTAAGTGTGGGACAGTAGGGGTGGTGCCAGAAGCGGTGCCGCCTGTACAAAGTCAATGGAAATTTTACATTTTGGGGTTGATTTGGGGAAAACTTGAATTTCTTTGCCAAATTTTGCCTTATAACTTTAATTTTGGTACCAAACTAAAGTTAATAAACTGCTTTATACCATGAAATCACTGAACAATAGTTTTGATGTTACAAAAGTACCCAAGAAGATTCAACGATTGTTATTTGACCTAAAAAAAGTGATGCCTCCTATACAAAGTAATTAGGAATTAGAGATATTGTACTACTGTGGGGAAAACTGCAATATCTCTGCTAAATTTTAACCTATAATTGTAAATTTAGCACCAAATTGAAGCTTTTAAACTGCTTTATACCATCACATCACTTAAACAGTATGTTTAATGATGCAACAGTACTTGGCAGGACCCCACCCCCTCATGAATTTGAAAAGCGCTATTTTTTCAGGGCAAAATTTCAGATCATTATTTCTCATTCTAAAATTGTAAACCATAATAAATTATACCTTCTTTGAAAGGTCTGAATATTCTCTACCAGAATATGATAATATTATTAATATTTGGGTGATTATAGATGACTTGACAATAAAAACAATGAAAATTTGAAAAAATCTAAATTTCCTGAAATAATAACTTTTTTCTCTTGCACCTGTAATTTTACAAGGCGGATTTCGATTCCTTGAGGAATTTCCTTTCAGAAAATGTACAGTTTTGATATAGTAGGGTGTATACTTTTCGAGATACAGGTCCTTGAATTGAAAAAAGTGCCGTTCGTAGTCAAATTGGCATGTAACGCAAAAGGCGGCGAACTTATAACACACGGCCACATACGAGATATAAAGTGATATTATTACAAATTTTCCAAGCATAAAGACCTTATTTCATGCATGGAGAACTTCCTCACTGACGCATAGAGACCTTATGGTGATTATGTGTTTAGTGTTACTATTAATATTATTGTCACCAAAGTTCTCACATTTACTTTCTAGAGCAGAAAACTGTAAATTTTTGCTATTTTACTTGCTGTGTCCCTAGAGTTATTTAATTTAAAGGGCTGAGCCTTATGCAGCAGGGGCTGCGGAGTATATTTTAAAGTAGAGGGGCCAAGTCTAAAGTGGAAAAAGGGAGGCTGAACAGGTTAAATATCACAAATCTGCAAAGGTATGGTCATTTTGGCGTTTTTGTACACGATTGCAGAAAATAGGGGGGGGGGAGGGAGGGTGAAACCCCTCTACATTTTCCCCCCAGTGAACATGTACAAAAACACTGAGGCCCCATTTTTAAATTACCATCTTGACCCACCTCCTCATTAAACTTCAGCTTCTTGCATAATTAATAAAGCTTGAACTTGAATTTGTCCATTTTACATACTCGTGTGTATATCAAAATTATATATAATTATGGCCTTCCTTTTATAAATCAGTTAAAAGCCCCTCCCGTTTTATGCTTGCATAAAGCTACCTTGTTTTAGGTCATTATTATTGATTTTGTATTTTAGCTCGCGCCTCACGCTCACATAATCAAGCTTGTACTTGAATTCACCCCTTTTACATGCTTGGTATTTTAACATTACATCATGATGGTCCCCCTTTTCAGAAATCAGTGACCCCTCTCCCCACAAATTTTGCACTTGCATAAGGCTACCCTGTTTCAGGTCACTATTATATTCTTTAGATCGCACTTTGGATATTAACAGTTTAACCCTTGCTAAAATATGAGTTAAACTAGTTTTGTTTCATTCAATTTACTGTTATTTATTTTATTTTTTTTAAATTACCATTATGACCCACCTCCACATTAAACTAGTCCCGTCTATCTCATCCTATCATCCTAACTCTGACTCCGTCTCTGTCTTCTATCAGGTTTGGTGGATTCCAAGTTCGATGCATAATTGTGTTGTCTTGATTATCTCAATGGCTGCCTGCCTGAGCCTGGCCCTAAGGAAAAATGGAGAACAACTGAACATAATTAGGCCTAACATTTTTAAAACTACAAAGTGAATTTCAGCTGTCTTACATGTAATCATCACAACTTTACATTTGTGCGGCCATGTATAAACCAATGAGTTCCTTGTCTAAAAATAGATTAGTTGGCCTTGTCTTGTAACGATTGTTAAACGTAGTTCAGCAAACACTATATCCAGCAAGGCTAGTTTTGTCTGTAGTATGACCACATAGGCCTACAGCATTACTACCGCAGGCTGTGAGTTGACTGGAATGAAAACATGAGGTGCCTTCGCTCTTCCAGGCTAGTTTCAAAATTATGGAATAACAAATTTATTTATTATTTAATGTACTTACAATACTAGACTATCCTCATTCTTGATTTGAATTTATTCAGACAGAAAAATAAAATATTTACATGTCTTGGGATTGCTAAACAAGGTTTAGGAAAACCCATACAAGTGGCATCCACAGATATATAAACACAGTACAAAATATCGATGACATTAACAAGACAAATAGGTAAATATCATGGCAGAACAACATAGGGGAGACAGAAAATAATCCTTCAAATACTAAGATTCTGAAAATAATAACTCAATTTTGTCTAGTTGGAAGTTTTTAACAGTGGATGATTAAGGTATTGAGCGTCGGTCTATTTAACTACTGTTTGAGGAGTTTGTTCCAGTCATTGATTGTTTGAGGATAGAAGGATTTCATATAGTAATCTGTTTTGGCAATGGACATTCATCTTAAAAGTGTTATCGTTCTTCCTATTCTATTCGCTTGTGTGTGCACCTGTTTATTTCTCCTACATTAATCATCTTGTTTACAATCTTATTAGAAAAAACAATTCTGTGGTATTTACGGTCTTTTTTCTAATGAATTCAGTTTACTTTTTTATAATACGTTATAGCTCGTAGTCCAATCTTTACAAATATCCTTACGTAAAGTTTTTGAATGCGTTCAATTGTCTTTTGTGTTTCGTAAGGATCCCATGCGTACAACAATATTCTAAACGTGAACGATTAGTGTTTCAAAAGACTTTTTAAATAGATTTTGGGCAATTAACAAATTCCTTCTAATAATTCCCATAATCCTGTTACTTTTGTATATAAATCCATGGCCAGTGGTCCGTTCCCGTTTAAAGAGCGTTTATTGTAAGACCTAGATATTTTCGACTTTGACATTTGTAATTCGTTTTAATAGATACATATATATTATATCGTGCTTTTTTCGTGACATTTATAAATTTTACACTTTTACATTAAAATCGAGCTTCCACGCTTCGGACCATTTGTTTAAAACTTCTAAATCTTTGTTGTAACATCTTGCATCATTTATGTTAATATGGCGGCTATAATATACATCATCCGATATAATCGAATAGTTGATGAAATATTATTAGGCATATCATTTAAAAAGCATTAAAAACAATACCGGACCTAAAATTGTCCCTTGAGGAACACTGATTTAACTTTGGACATGAAGAACATTCGCCATTTATAATCTCTTTTGATATCGTTCTGTAAAAAATTCATATCATTCTAAATTATTAGAAGTACACCGTACATTTTCGAGTTTTGTTCTTAAAAGATGGTGAGGCACACTGTCAAACGCCTTGCAAAATGCAGAAAAGCATATGGACGCTTGAACCGGATTCCTATATAACCCAATCATTAATTGCTTTATAAGTTGTTGTTTCAACTTCTTTTTTCACGGAAAACCATGTTGATTATCACATAATATGTTATTTTTCGTTAAAGTGTTCAATAAGATGTTTACACACGATGTTTAGACTTTACATGTAACGGACGTAAGGGATATCGGCGATAATTACTGGGGTCCTGTTTGTTACCCTTTTTTACAGTGGCAACATTAGCTCTTTGCCAAATGATCTGGCAATACACTGATGACTAAGACATGTTAAAGAGCTTGCAGAGAACAGGTGACATTGTTCTGCCACCTTCTTTCACAATGTGGGGGGCTAATTCATCGGGTCCTTGCGCTTTTGATACGTCTGAATTCCTTTAACAGGTTAAAACTTCTGCTTCGGTTCACTGAACATCCTCACTAATAGGAACTTTGCTTTGTTAGGTTGAGATACTAACATGATTACTGAAGTTTGAATTAAATTGTTCATTAAAACATCAGCTTTGTTGTTATTGTTATAATTGTGCCGTTTATTTAACACTCTATCGTACCACGGTCACTTTCTAGATTTAATAGTTCCAAAAACGTTTAGGGCTGTTTATGATTATCTTATAATTTCGCAATATTTTATAATTTCTTTCACTTTCTTTTTATTTTTTTCAGCAGTCTATTTTTCTCCAATGGGTTTTTCTTGTTGTTCTTTTGGCTTTCTTGAAAGATCTATTTTTTTTCTCATCAATTTTTCTTAAGTCTTTTATCTACCAGGAGCATGTGATCCTTTTCTTAAATTACCATGAGGTTATTTGCATCACAAATTTTTTTTACAGTGGATTTGATAACTGCCCATATTCCTTCTATCTCTTCTTTCTCAGAAAATTGAGTTGTCTGCTAAATCTTGTCTGAAATTCCAAATTAGCTTAGAATAAAAATTGTTGTTTCTTTTTAATTCACATTATCTGTTAACAAATTTCTAATTATAGCCTGTGGTCACTTATCGGGGATGATGAACATAAGTTATCTGATGATGAGACTTAACTAATTAAATCAAGTTGTTAAGTCTATCGTATCTTGTCGGTTGACTCCATGATAAGAAAATTATTTTCAATATGATATAAAACATTTTGTTAACTTGAGTTTTCGGTGTTAACATTATATCCGTTAACCCAGTTCAAACTTGGTAAATTAAAGTCTCCGGTTAAATAACTTTGCATATTTTCGTAATTATGTGTTATTAAAGACATAGATTTATCAAGTTCATATTACAATTCTATTTTTACTGCTCGGGGTCTATAATCAAACTCCAAGAAGAATAGATTTCGTATTTTTAATATAATATTCGCCAAATAATTTCACAGTTAGTCTCGAGGTCTTCTCTATGGATTATCGACAAATCTTTGGTAAGCGATGAGAATTCCTCCACCATGTCTATTTCTATCTTTTGTATCACGTTTAAATTATGAGGAAATATTCAGAGGATATAATTTCCGGACATATGAGTTTCAGTAATTACAAAAACATTAGGTTTTATCATGTTCAATAATTGTTCTTATTTCGTCGATTTTGTTTTAAAACACTCCTTGCATTAACGTTATAATTTATATTGATTATTATCATCTTGTTAAAAAGTAAGTAATGTTAAAGAATTTGGTTCATCGAGGTGCACAGGCGAGTGTCCATCATTGGCACTCTCTTCTTGGCCGGTTTCTCAATAAGTGCAATACTTTTCTTTATGTCTAGCTGATTACATCGGCGACATTGGAGCTGGATTCCGTGTCGACATGTGTGAGCCCTATGATTCGCTTCGCCGCAGTATTCGAAATCTTCCGTACATGTGGGCGTGTCGCGACTACTGTGCATAGGCTCTGTTTTCATGGGGACCGAAACGCCGTCGCAGGAGGAGTCGATCGTTGCCTGATGTTTGTAGTTGTACATTGATGTGAATGTAGGGCGGGGTGGGTGGTGTTCTGGGAAAATCGGTGGTTGATAAGTATGCGATGGCGCGTAGGGGTACGGATTGAGGTTTTGGTGGATATGGAGGATTGTAGAGTTAATCGATGGGCGTAACGGAGGGAAGGCGTACTGGTAGAGCTCTGAGGTGGCATATTGCGAGGTGCAGGAGCTGGGGCTGTCTGAGAAGAGAAGATTGAGATTGTATCCTAGGGGTTGAGATGTGATGTCCTTACGTGGCCTTGGAGTGAACTGGTAGACACGATGTCCCGGGGGTGACGGTTGGAGTTTGGCGAGTGTCTGAGGATGGAGGTCGTTGAGATGATGACGAGAAACTGTTTGGCGGATGATGAGATGAATGATTGAGATGATGATGAGATGTTGATGACGATGAATCTTTCCTTTTGATTTCGGATTGTCGAGTATAGCTTCGATAGCGTGTTTGACCTGTTTTCATATCAAGTGACAGTTGGTCGATACGTTGATTGATGCTTGCATCTCATGCAAATGTGCTCCGTGACGTCGCACGTCAAAATTGCCATAACATGCAGTTGTACGTGAGGATCGTGGTCTTCAATGGAATACTTTCATCATTGTTAATACTGGCAATGAACTATTGAGGTCATTGTTAGCGTTGATACATTGAGTGAATCGGACGTTCATGTCGCCAATGATGACAAAATGGCGACATATTTCGATGTTTATTCTGGATAAATTTGTGATAGTTCGCCTGGTAAAGTCTGTAGGCAAAGTCCCTCGGGTACAGATTTATGGCATCAAAAATAAGGCTGAGTGAAAAAGAAATACTATGGCGTGTAACCTTTAGGCAGTGTTGTACTTAAAAGTTTAGTTCCAGGTTTGCCATGGTATCTGTTAGAACGAACTCCGTTTGTCATGTCTGGGATATGGGTACGGGAAATCGTTGAACAACAAGTATGTGACTTACGATATAATGTCTGCCGAAGTAGTAAAATACAGAAAGTCACAATCAGCATGAAATCAGTATATATTGAGTTGATCCACAAAATGTATACAGGTTCAAGTGGTAAAGATGGTAATATCCAAGTAAAAAGTCGTTTTAAAAGCGCACATAAATCATCCGTAAATCATCTGTTAGCTCAGTTCTTTCGCTTCCATTTGTGTGACGTCATCTAAGAGATGATGATGATGATCATAAAGCAAAAAAATAGCATCTAGATCTACACGCTGTAGAGTTGTTGTATAAGAAATTATCACATTCACTCCATGGTTCATTAAAGTTATTAAGCCAGTGATACAGTGCACTCGTTTTATTGAAAGATCACGATGCTGCCATATTGTACAATCTGCTTGTGTGTATGGAACGCCAAGTGTACATTGTGTTACAACACTACACACGCTAGTATTGTCACATAGATCGGACAAGACACGTTGAAATTTTTACTCCACAAATATGAACGAAGCTCGAAGTTCGTTCGTACAGAGCTCGAGCTAGAGGATTTTTGGGTGCTCTGATTAGCTATCGCGTGAAGCACCGCCTCCTGGTTGCGATGACTGAAGTGCGTTGACCGTAACTGAACAACGCGATTCAGCTGTTCCCAAAAGACCGCTTTTATCGTGCGCGCTGTCAATCATTACCAAAGTGGACCCATTTCGCAAGAAAAACGGCAAGACTCGACTTCACAAAACGTGCGGCGGAAAGCCACTCTTTCAATACTTTTTAGAATAAAGAAGAGAAATATAAATAGGAACTTCAACGAATCCACTGTCGGACTCCGCCCGACAATTGAAAACGTATGAAAAAATGAGGACTTACCAAAAAAATAAATGACGAGTCTAAATTTTATTGTGACTATTGTTCATTGAAAGGCACAATGAATGGTAGTGTATATCATATGCTAATGTGATCATTCGAGCATCGTGCATATTTGTGATGTAAAAATTTCTGCGTGTGCGAGACTCTGAATGGAATACAAGATTTCTGAATGGCATAGGCGGCGATCCGGGGGGACGGGGGGAGACATGTCCCCCCTCGATTTTTAAAGCTTAACATATTTTAATGTAGTGATTAGCTTGTGAAGCTAATAAAGAGGTAAAATGTATGTCAGATACATCATACAATGCGAAATGTTATTATAAGGCAAAATTTTTGGCTCGCGCTTCACGCTCGCAAACATTTTCATTAGTTTCTGCATAAGGTGCGAAGTATGCAAATTTTGAGTGTATGATGGCGGTGCCCAAGTCTGCGCACCTAAAATTTGACCTCAACTTTAATGAAAAGTAAAGTATTATTTTAAGATTCATCAATATTATTCCATTCTTCATATTCTATTGATCAATGAAGCAAAAAAATCTCAAGAATAAATTTACAAGAACAATGTTTTTTTACGATTTTTCGAAGGGCTGTCATTTTGTATTGCAGAATTGAATAGTGCCCATGTCTGGGCACTAACTCATTTTGCACGCAAATCAAGCGCACTTAAGTTTTTGACTTTCTTTTTTTGAGAATGGTTGAAATTTTCAGGGTAGCAAATATAACTTGCTGAAAACCATTTTTAATCAATTTTTTTCGCAGTTTTTTGTATCAAAATGGATTGTTGAGGTTATGATTGCAGGTTGATATCAGTTAGGGGTTTGTTCTATAAAATTCGCGCATTTACATGGGTGCGCAGACATGGGCACCGCCCAATAGGCACACTCACCATACTATTTTTCACAGTCGTGACATGAAATCGCCGCACTTGCTGAATGGAATACAAGTGCACGCAATTTTTAGGAAGATCTGATTTCCGAAGGGTCTGTTTAGGTTTAGACCTACTCCATAATTGAATAATTTATGCACGACGCTCGAATGATCACGTTTAGCATATGAAATACACTACCATTGTGCTTTCCAATGAACAATAGTCACGATAAAATTTAGATTCGTCATTTATTTTTTTGGAAAGTCCTCATTTCTTTACACGTTTTCAAATGTTGGGCGTTGTCCGACAGTGGATTCGTTGAAGTTCCTTTTTATATTTCTCTTCTTTATTCTAAAAATTAGAGTGGGTCTACGTTTAACCTTTTGTGAAGTCGAGTCTTGCAGTTTTTCTTGCGAAATGGGTCCACTTTGGTTATGATTGACAGCTGGCACGACAAAGCGGTCTTTATCGGGAACAGCTGAATCGCATTGTTCAGTTACGGTCAACGCACTTCAGTCATCGCAACCAGGAGGCGGAGCTCCTCGCGATAGCTTATCAGAATGCATTGTTCTGTATTTCTGTAAAAGCGGAATGGAAGACTTTTCTCCGTGCCCTAGTTTTTTAACCATTCCAAATCGAACTCTCAAAGTTTGAGGGGTTTATCTCGATCTACAGGCTACAGCACAGCACAGGCATGAACAGGAAGGAAGCACTACACAGTCACAGGCCTGTATAATAGTGCATTAAGTTCATTGCTTAACGCAATCCAGTCATATATTAGTAGATCCATGGCAATGGTAGATCTAAACAGTTGATCCTTAGATTTGGAAAGTAGAAAGTAACAGGGAGATGCACTACGTGGGACCAGTATAGATCTACACGGTCAGGACAAGAGCTGAAGCATACACAATACCAAGCAACAGTAGAAGTTTATTATTTCCGCAGATAAATTTGATAAGATTATACTGCAATATCGAAAGTATCCTTACCTGAAGCGAGGTTACTAAGCTGAGCCTTCGGGTAGCAAGCTCAGTCTGTAAAATATTCAATTATTATCTAAGAAAGTTTTCTCTCCGATTGACAAAATTTGTCGCAAGCGATGAATGTCACCATTTTTTAACTAGCCTTTATTCAGTCACCAAAAAATATCGTAGCCTGCGATTCAGTCACTGAGAAAAAGGTGGCGGACGGAAAACCCGGAGTTCACGGACGTTTTCTGCGGAAAAAAGACGGAGTTTTAGTCCGGCGGACGGAAATACCTGAACGTCATCAGGTTTCTTTGTCCGCTTTTGCATTTCCGGGCGTTTTCCCCGCACGGACATAAAAACCTGCTACACCGGCAAAACGGTGAATATGCACCTCTACTTCATTTACTTTGGATATTGGTGTTTTAAATAAACCAATTTAACAAACAACTGGGAGATTTTTGTTCCGTTTTATGCATTTTGAAAGCGTTATCAAAATGATCATCGAAATATAGAAATTATGTAAGTTTCTGTCAAATAATACTTTTTCAATATCTGGCATACTTTTTAATGCTTGGAAAATGTTATGACAATGTGATTTAGAAGAAAAACTTCTAAATTAATTTGTCGTAACATTTTCCAACTATTATATGCCAGATATTGAAAAAGTATTATTTTACAAAATATTATCTTACATAATTTCTATATTTTGATGATCATTTTGATGACGCTTTCAAAATGCATAATACGGAACAAAAATCTCCCAGTTGTTTGTTAAATTGGTTTATTTAAAACACCAATATCCAAAGTATATGAAGTAGAGGTGCATATTCACCGTTTTGCCGGTTTTTTGGAGTATTTCGGTGGATTTTAGAATTTTGCTGTCAAACTCGTATTACAGCATGAGAAAAAACATGGAAAGGAGTGAACGAACACTTCGTTGCCCACAACAACTAGCTCCAACCACTTTCCCCACCAAGATACAAGGACGAACATCATACGTGAAGCTGATTAGCCAATGGCTGTCATGAGGCCGACAGCCAATATGTAGTTTGTAGGCAAAACCCATGTTGTTCGCTTACTAGGGTCTGAAGTAAAGAACTAGATACACTCGTGTACTGTAGACACAGACAGTGGCCCGTCCTCTACCAAAGAGTCTAGAGTTGTGCTGTCGCACCAAAATAGTACGGATTTTGAAACGAGAATGTGTCTAACTGTACAAATTTAGTCTCGGATGACGTCATTCGAGACCAGATCTGTACGGACATTTGTAAAGAATTCTAAACCAGGGGTATAGGAGGTTTAGAATTTGATATGGCTTTGCGAGTTTTAGGTCAGAGGAAGCTAATTTATCTATTTTCTCGTTAACTTGAAGCTAAAGATTGTTCAAAATTTGCTTTAAAATGAGGTGCATTATTGCCTTATCCACAACGATTCGATTAATTGCATGTATCATCAAAAATGACATTTTCCAACACGATTGACGTGTTAGTTTGGCCTAACATGGTATTCAAAAGGACAACTGACGCGAAAACCAATAATAAACTATTGGTGGCAATTCTTGTCATGAGACGGGATAAGACGGATTTGGAATTAGTTTGAGACTAATTTGAGACGGATTTTAAATGATTTTGAAACTAGTGGTGGTGACGTCACAAAGACGTCTCATGTTGTCATGAGCTGAGTTTCCGCGACGTCTCATGACAAAAATAGAAAATGTTTAAATCACATGAATGATTTTTGGTCGCGCAGACGTCTCCGAGATATTTCCGCGACAGAAAAAAAAAATTATAGAGCGCACACATCGTCCGAGGACGCTGCATGCTTGGCGCTAGCTCAGCAACAGTTCTCATTTATACCCCCGTCCCCTGGGCAAAGACAAGACGCTGAAGGTGAATTTCGGGATTTTTAAGCCATTCAGCGGTCCATCCGCTTGTATTGAAGGCATATTGAACGCCACTTTTTATTGGCGTTGTCTTGTCTTTGAACCTACCTCGTCTTTCAAGAGATTAAATTGTCCGCTTCCAAATTTTAGTCGAGACTAAAATCTGGACGCGGAAATGGGCTGCATGACACCTTCATCGCCTTGGCTGCAAACATACTCCAGCAATACCAGCTGACCGTAAACGCTCTTTAAAGCTTCTGCTCCAACAACAGCTTCCCTCATCTCCGGAGAAGGAACGCGGAGAGCAGTCAAACAATAAGACAATACACTGAAGCCAAAAAGAAGGATTCAATCAAGCGCAAAGTTGGTTTGGGTCTATATAAGTGAGTTTGCCGAGTACCTCACGACATCATTCGTCGACAAGATGTCGAAGAGTTAACTTGTATCCAAGAACGCCAAAAAGGAGGGGGAAGTCTTTTGCTTTTCTAAAAATGAACTGAATAGTTTCCAAATTAAGCACTAGAGCATGGATCCTACTGTCAAGCTAATTGTGGATGTTGTTTATACTTGACAAATCAATAAAATCAAATCAAATCAAAATTTTACAAAAAGATATTCAGTTTCAGTTCATTCAGTTTACTGAAATATTTTAGTAATTAATTTGACTCTCATTTGATTTCGATCAAATCAGAATCAACGTGCAACATTAAATCTATCACTAAAGTTTATAAGAATACAATGTATATGTCACTGAAAATGATTATTATCATTACACAACGAATATTATTTGTTTCAAAAAGTATTATTATTTTTAAAGATCGAATGATAAATGTTAAAATAAATTAATATGTTTCATCATTGAACAGTAGATATTATTTGCCGACGATATCATGAAACAGATTAAAATATTTATTCAGCAGAATGGAAATTTATTGAAAAACATAAATAAAAAAAGATAAGTAACAGGTTGTTTAGAGACGGGGAAACTAATTTAAGAGTGGGGTCACAGTGGACAGAGAACATTTTTTTTCCTGAAGAAATGGACACTTTCTGTCAGTGGCAATAAAGTGCAAAAGTGTAAATTGGAGAAAAGCATGAAATCATTCTTTTTTCAAGCACTTAGACCTCCATGTAAAAAATAAAAGAAATCATATTTAAACAGATTCAAATTTAGAGGTTGTAGCCCTGAGCCAACCCAGTGCGAATCTTTGCCCCAATACTTCCATTATTAGGCATATGCTTCAGACAACACTATTTCACAATATTTGAACCCAGGATTAGAGGGTTATTTTATTCCTACCATAATTTGGTACTCTTTCTTTTAACGCGATTTATTAGTTATGAAAAAAAAAAAAAAAAAAAAAAAAATCATTATTATTCTATGCTCCCCCTTCTGCAAAAAGAATTTCACACGGGGCTTTTAATTTGTCTAAATGGTTTATTTTTAGTTTTTTAGCTACGAATAGGGGAACTTTTAGAATGCTTGAAAAAGATAGAGGCACGTTGCCCACTTGATCCCTGGTTCTGCCACCCCTCCATGACAGGTTGATTGTGCCGACGATGTTGGCGTTGGAGAGCTGAAACATAAATTCTACCCTGCCTATTCTGATCATTTTAAATAGATTTATCATTCAAAAAATCTGCACCATGTTGAATATAGATCAATGGGAACTTTTAAGCCCCGTCTTAACAGACCCTTATTTTAGTGTTAACCAAGAAAAACTTCTTCTTTTTTTAAGAAAAAGAAGGGGTAGCATAATCATAAATATGTATAACTTTATTGATAAATTAGTGTAATATTGAATAATGCAAAAATCCCTGTACGTTAAATTCTGCAAAATTATACAATTATAAGTGGCAAGCGTATCAAATAATATGATTTATTGTTTTTAATTCTATTATCATAAACATTCTATAAAAATGCAAATAGACGTGTGATTTTCAACATTTATAACACCCCAAATTGTTATTGTGTTTCATTTAGAAGAAGTGCATTGTCTATAATTATGTAGTATAAGCCGAAACAAAATATTGTAATTTTATTCTTTTCTTGTTCCAAAATACCTACTTTTGGACGTTTGGTTTCCAATTCTATTTAAATATGAATTGGTCAAAAAATCTTTAAAATCTAATTTTCTATTCCCTTAAAACACTGCTTCATTTACAATGTTTGTGATATTTGAAATAATTACTTTTTATAATGGCGATTGGCGTACATTTTGTGAAAAACCGAAAATCGGAGACTTTTTTTTCCCCACCTCCCTGTTTATACTTTTATTATTACTTCATACTGTCTGCATAGCTAAATGGGATCTACCGTTTGTCTTAGACCCTGATTTTACCACTCCAATAATGATAATAGACGTATCCGTAGTGTTGTTTCATGATAAGCGTTATCCTGAAACATTCTCGGTTGATTGCGAGGACATTCTCAGGTATGTCTGCAGACATGAATAGGTATGTCAGCAGAGGTTAATCAAATTGCCAAAATATTTGAATTTTCGCCTTGGCTGACGCGGATGCGGTGCTGATATTACATAAATTTCGTCTTCGACCCTTCTTGGTCTTGTCTTTGCTCCAGTGGACGCCCCCCATAAGGAAGGTATGTTACAAATCAATATTTAGTGTGTATACTTACAAATAAAAACCAAGATTACATTTCATAGGCCTATAATTTGCATCACCAGTCGATATTCTCAGCCTCGCCAGGTGGGGCCTGATGGCCTCTTGCTTGCTGCTCCTTTCACCAACAATTTAACCCTTAAAAAAAGGTCCTGTGGTAATCCTGTGGTAATGTACTGTGGTAATTACCACAGGGCATTTTACCACACGAATCCTGTGGTAAAATTCGGACATTTACCACATGAATTACCACACGAATCCTGTGGTAAAATTCGGACATTACCACATGGATTACTACACGAATCCTGAGTAAAATTGGGACATTTACCACATGAATTACCACACGAATCCTGTAGGAAAATTCGGACATTACCACATGAATTACCACACGAATTCTGTGGTAAAATTGGGACATTTCCACATGATTTACCACACTAATCCTGTGGTAAAATTCGGACATTACCACATGGATTCCCACACGAGTCCTGTGGTAAAATTGTGACATTTACCACATGAGGGTGAGGGTTCGGTAGTAGTAGCACAGAAGCTTCTGCTTTCAGCTCTATCAGGCTTCAGCAACCGTCTTCTCCGGACACTGCTGTAGTACGGGCTAACATGTGTTGCTACTGCCAGTGCACGCAAGGGTCCCCGTCCCACCTAACCTGGGGAAACTGGCCTTGCGGCCGGGAGTAGCAAAATGCAGCAATGCAGACGTGTGCTCGGGGTGGGAATCCCTCAGTAGTCTAGAGTATGTATGACCCACCGGCGTGTGGAACACGCTCTTCTACCCAGACAGTTTCCAGGGAACCATCCCTAATAAATGGTCTCACTTATGGGTTAAATAGGATTCCACATAGTGGTGTCTACACTGCGGAAGAGCTGCGTAAATCAGCCAACGGCTAGGGAGTTGTACTCTAGAAACATGATAAAGGCCTCGTCACACCGAGTCCGGTCCGGGTCATGGCACGGGCCCGGTCCGGTACAACAATGGGCAAAAACGGTCGAAATGAATCGGCCGTGTACTATTGCAATGAGACTGGTCACAACAAACACGGGCTGTGCCGTACTAGGCGGAATGGCAACGTACCGGTACGGTTTTTATGGGATCGCTCTTGGAGCGATTTGAGACGGTTTGCCGTACCGGTTACCGGACCGGACTCGGTATGACGAGGTCTTTATAGTGTACGGGACCGGAGGCGATCCACATCTTCGTGATCTTCGGCTTGCGGTTAACAACTTGGAGAGGGGATGGGCGCCACCAAATTACTAAGCCCACTGAAAGGATATGAGAAATGAAGAAACATAGAAATACCATGCCGGATCGGCCGTCGCCCGGATTAACAAAGGCCGCGCTACCCATTGACTCCCTCCAGGATGGGCGTGTTAAGTTGACTACTGGAGCGAAAAACAATATCAAGTTATCAACCGAGGCTACAACCATTGGAACATGGAATGGCAAAATTCATGAATTGACTCATGAGCTCGAGCGCTACCGCTGGGACGTGATCGGACTGTCTGAAGTCAGGTGGACTGGCTTCGGTGAAACATGAACAGACGATGGACACAAGATCTGATTCTCAGGCGAGGAAAAACTACACCAACGTGGTGTTGCATTCAGAGTAAGGAAAGAGATAATCAACAGTGTCATCAGTTGTACCCCCGTCTCGAGCAGACTCATCTCTATCCGTATAACTGCACAGCCACACAACTTAACTATCATACAGGTCTATGCCCCTACTACTTCACATGACGACGACGAAGTAGAGGAGTTTTATGAAGAACTAAATTCCATCATAGACAAAGTACCAAAGAAGGACATACTAATAGTTTGGAATGCTAAAGTTGCTAAAGTTGGCGCAGATACCTACCAGAACTGGGCAGGACCAGCTGGGAAATTTGGCTTTGGTGAAACCAATGACAGAGGTGTCAGGCTCCTTGAGTTTGCTAGAAGTCACCATCTAACATTAGCAAATACACTCCACCTTCATAAGCCATCTAGAACTACAACTTGGCACTCGCCGGATGGGAAAGTGCAAAACCAGATCGACTACATCCTGGCCCCACAGCCATGTGCGTATTCTGGGGGGGGGGGGGGGGGGGGGGGGGGGCTTTACGGGCCCGGGCCCCCCGGGTGGGCGCCCGAAAAGGCGCCAAAATGACCTAAAAGGGGCGCCAAATTGATCTTAGGGGGCGCCAAATCGAGAAAAATATAACAAAATTAATTAAAAAAAAAAAAAAATTGAAAAATGTACGCGATTTGAGCCAATTGACATATGAAACCTACCCCTACTGGTGATATATGACATTTTGGTTGGCCGAAGGCCGAAAAAAATGTCAACACCTAAGCATGACGTGAAAAAAATAGAGTGTACCTTTTGGCTCGTCCGGTGTAACGGGAAAAAAATAGGATGTACCTTTCTGAATCCACCACTGGGGGGGGGGGGCGCCAAAATCAAAATCACATCGGGCCCCCCGGGGTGCCAAATCCTGGATACGCGCCTGACAGCGATACAAGTCCAGCATCAACAAGGCAAATACAAGAGCATTCCCTGGTGCTGATATTGGCAGCGACCACGACCTTGTGATGGCAACATTGAAACTTAAGCTGGACTCAAGACGTCGCCCAAAGAGCAGTCGTATTTGTTTTGACTTAGACAAACTGAAAGATCCCCAAATTGCAGAGTTGTTCCAGGCCCAAGTGGGTGGGAAGTTCGCAGCCCTCAACATCATTGACTGCGACATTGATACACTCTCAAACAACATCAAAGAAACTCTAATCACAACAGCTGACGAGGTGCTGGGTAAGAAAAGGAAGAAAATCAAGCCTTGGGTCACAAATGAAGTTCTTGACCTATGTGACAACAGACGAGAGCTGAGGAAAGAGAAGCATAAGAACATCGAAACGAGGAAAAAATACCAACAAGCGAACAAAGAAGGTAGGAGGAACATTGAAAGCAGCAAATGAAGATTGGATAGAACAACAGTGTTTCCTTATGGAGAGGATGTCAGGAACGAAATTATACAGAGCGAAACGTACATATTGTAGATTACTATAGGAAGGCATTTCGGATTGACGGGTTTACGAAATTAGACAAAAGGGAATTGTATTGTTACGTCACAGGAGTTTCAGCATGCGGTAAGAAGGAGGCGATGCATGATTTGACTTCGTCTATTTATTTAATTTACTCCTGTTTCAAAGACTTATTTTGGTGATGACTTACATCTATTTCATCTATTAACTGTAACCGATGTTCTGTGAGATCTAGTCTAATTTAAGTAACTCTACAACGCTACGTTAGTGCCGAGTCGTAATTTCTACAGCGGGGAATTCAACTATGGATCGAGAGAGATCAACTTAAGACGGCGGAGGCTCAACGAGACGCGGAGGAACGAACCGGAGGGATCAACGTAGCAGCTTTCAACCCCCGAGCCGTGGCGGTCGACATCTCATAGCGGAATAGACAGTGGACATCAGATGCGAGAAGGCTTTAATTAAAGATGAGTCAATATTGTATATTTTGTTCAATTGTTCATTGAATTTTATGTTGAGATGAGACAAGTTTAAATAAAATCTCAATCATAATTTCATTCAGATCAGGTATCAATGATTTTAAGTGAAACAAGTTTTAATAACAGTAAGCAGCGGTCAACAAAAAATAATATCACAGCCGTGACAGAGGAGTTTTGAAACAGGGAACAGTAAGGAGGCCTATAAAACCCTTAAGGCTCTCACAAAGACCAATCAGCCAAGATCGACTGTCATCGAAGATAAAGATGGTAATCTCCTAACAAACAACGATGATGTTCACAGGAGATGGAAAGAATGCTGTCGTCATTCTACAACATTACGACATCATCTCGGTACCCCTCACTTTTTCCATTTGCGTATATCATTATTAATGTATGATTATAATGTAGTGCCGAGATGATGTCGTCATTACACATCAAAATAATGATTACATCATCCCGGTACGCCTCACTATTACCATTGCGTACAGATAGGTAGTTCAATGTAAACAAAAAAAAATATATGTAAAATGCAGTGCCGAGATGCTGTCGTCATTTTACAACAAATTACGACATCATCTCGGTACTCCTCACTTTTTCCATTGCGTATAATATTATTAATGTATGATTATAATGTAGTGCCGAGATGATGTCGTCATTACACATCGAAAAATGATGACATCATCCCGGTAAACCTCACTATTACCATTGCGTACAGATAGATAATTCAATGTAAAAAAATGATATGTTAATGCACATTTTTCAGTTACTCCTATTTATATATCTTTGTATTTATTTATTTCTTTATGTATTCTTATACATCATCTTCACAAAGGAGCCTATAATGTAACAAGCTCAGCTTTTAACTTAGGCTCCTTCATATTTCTTTCTTTCTTATGCTACTGATGTCATTCTTTTTATGATTTATCAAATAATGTATAGTTTTGAAATGACATATAATTGTTGTTATTATTATTGTTTGATTGGAATATGTAAATAAACTGAACTGAACTGAACTGAGAATACTGCAACGGTCTGTACAACTATGAGCTTCATCCCGATACCTCAATTCTCAAATCTAACGAAGCCTCTGCAGTACAGGAAGAAAGCCCAGAAGTACTAAAGGTGGAAGTGGAAGCAGCAGTGAAGAGTCTCAAAGCAGGCAAATCACCAGGCGTGGACAATGTACCTGCTGAGTTACTGAAAAATGGAGGAGAATCAATCACAGAAGCCCTTACACATCTCTGCCAAAAAATCTGGAAACAGAAGAAATGGCCAAAGGAGTGGACACAGTCACCTGGTGATTCTGCTACCTAAGAAGGGCAATCTAAAACAATGCCAAAATTACAGAACTATAAGCCTTACTAGCCATCCCAGCAAGGTCATGCTCCGTGTTATCCTTAACCGACTGAAATCCAAGGCAGAGGAACTACTTTCAGAAGAGCAAGCTGGCTTTAGGGCTGGTCGGACCACTGTGGAACAAATTTTCAACTGTAGGGTCCTCATTGAAGAACACCTACAACATCAGAAGGACCTGTTCCATAATTTCATTGACTTCAAGAAAGCCTTCAAAAGAGTTTGGCATGATGGTCTCTGGCAAGTCCTCAGAGGATTCAACATCGACGAGGGGCCAGTTCAAGTCATCCAAGCCCTTTATGAACACTCAAGCAGCTCAGTGCTTTTAAACAACATGGCAGGAGAGTTCTTCCCAACAACTGTTGGTGTAAGGCAGGGGTGCCTCCTTTCCCCTGTTCTTTTCAATCTCTTTCTGGAACAAATTATGTTGGAGACCCTCGAGAATAGGCAGACTTCTATATCCATTGGTGGAAGGCCTGTCTGCAATCTTCGCTTTGCAGATGACATTGACTTGATGGGCAGTAGCAGGGAGGATTTGCAAGATCTCACCACCAGACTTGACTCGAGAGCCAGGGCATATGGTATGGAAGTCAGCACAGAAAAATCAAAGGTCATGGTAAACAGCACTAAGAATATTAATGTCAACATCACCATGAATGGAGAATCCTTGCAAGAAGTTACCAGCTTCAAATTCCTAGGAGCAACACTACAATGCAAGAACTGCTGTCGACTACAACTGAAAGGAAGGCATGGAGGAAAAAATGTGCTTCTTCGGCTCTCAAATCTCCCCCCCCCCCAACGACTCGGGAAGATTCAAGGGATTGAGTGAGTGAGTGACCACATGAATTACCACACGAATCCTGTGGTAAAATTCGGACATTACCACATGGATTACCACACAAATCCTGTGGTAAAATTTGGACATTACCACATGAATTACCACACGAATCCTGTGGTAAAATTCGGACATTACCACACAAATTCGTGTGGTAAAAAATATTACCACACACCCATTATCACACATAGTTAACAGAGGATTACCACAGGCTTACCACAGGATTACCACACGCCGTTACCACAGGATACCACACGCTCATATGTATACCAATATTTTGCAAATATATTTTGGGTCACAGTTATTTTCTATATTTCTTGATGATAATGCAAATTTCATAATTATCGTTCTTGATGTTACTCTGTGTTTAGGATATACATTTCCCTAAAATAAAATACATCAATATGCAGTGAATTACTGTTTAGTAAGGTAAACTTCACAAAATACTGATTTGTGTATACCAAATCATGTTATGCAAATGAGCTAATTACCATAAAACCACATGAAAATACCACAGGAATACCACACGACTTGTACACTTCAGCAGGAAACTAACACTTGGTGTAAATCCACTTTGACTAATGCCCGTTTGGTCTAACCCCTCTTGGTTGTTTGTCTACAATCAGTTGGTCAAATTACCATTTAGTCTTATTAATTCCCATTTCGTCTAATGTCCCTTCCTGTAAAGCTAGTAGGTCTAAAAGAGAATCCTTAGACCATAAGGGAAACTAGACCAAAATATTGTTTAAGAACTGTCACACTCATGCACATACATCCACACACACACACACACAGCACCACACACATATATATATTCATGTATAATACAAATTATATAATAGTGAGTGGTATTTTGATCCTGTGGTAACAAGTGTGTGGTATTCCTGTGGTATTATACCACACGACTCTGGTATATACCACATATTTCCTGTGGTATGACACACACACACACACACACACACACCCATACACACACACGTACCCTGATAGCAGACTGACGTCTTAAAGACGTCTTAAACTGGTCAAAACTGGTCAACTCGTCATACCGTCGTAAACACGACATCTTTATGATGTCTTAATGACGTCTTCCAAACGATTAATAGAATCTGATATCTAAATATCTTTACATGTTTCTATGCGATGTGATTATGTCTTCTTGGTAGTGACTTTCAAAGACGTTAATTTCTATTTTTGGAGCAAAAAATTATGACAGTAATATGACGTCTTTATGATGTCTTTACGACGTCTATAAGACCACTTTTCTTGTCATTTTTTGACCAAAATATGACATCTTTAAGACGTCTTTAAAACGTCTATAAGACAACTTTTTGATGTCTTTACGACGTCTATAAGACCACTTTTCTTGTCAGTTTTTGACCAAAATACGACATCTTTAAGACGTCTTTAAAACGTCTATAAGACAACTTTTTTGTCTATTTTTTACCAAAATATGATATCTTTAAGACGTCTTTACGACGTTTATAAGATCACTTTCCTTGTCATTTTTGACCAAATAACGACATCTTTAAGACGTCTTTAAAACGTCTATAGACAACTTTTTGATGTCTTTACGACGTCTATAAGACCACTTTTCTTGTCAGTTTTTGACAAATACGACATCTTTAAGACGTCTTTAAAACGTCTATAAGACAACTTTTTTGTCTATTTTTTACCCAAATACGATATCTTTAAGACGTCTTTACGACGTTTTATAAGACAACTTTTTGCTTTCATTTTGACCAAAATACAATGTTTCTGTTGTCATGAATATTCATAAGCAGTATTCTGAGATTTGAAAAAAAGGGGAAAATGAATAGAAATATGCAATTTTAAGCCATGTAACCGGCATTTGGCTTATTGACATAATCAAAATTGTTTTAAATTTTATATATTATGTATAACACAATTTCAAGGTGCTTCATAATGACAATTCTTCATATTTCATTAACAAAATGTAGTTTAAATATAAGTAACTGTCTTTCTTCAAACATTTGTCTGTAGCACTTTATAAAGCAGGACCGGACACACTGCCAGTATAATAGGGCCTTTGTGTAGGACAGCATAGGTTATAATATTAAGGATAGGTTAGGAATAGGATAGGATAGGACTCAGTATTAATGTCAACATCCCTGATAGCAAGTGACGTCTTAAATACGTCAGAAAAAAAATTTTATGACGTAAATTTGCACCCGCGTTTGACGTCTTAAGACGTCGTATTTTTACGTCATAAAGATGTCAGTTTTAGACGTAATAATGACGTAAAAATACGATGTCTTTAAGACGTCAAACGTGGGTGCAAATTTACGTTCCATAAAGATGTCTTTTCCTGACGTCTTTAAGACGTCTGACGTGACGTCTTTAAGACGTCTTTAAGACGTCACTCTGCTATCAGGGGTACACATATTGCGGTATATTCCTGTTATACATTCATGTGGTATCAGTATGTGGTAGGTTCTGTGTGGTACTCATGTGTGATACTGACGTGTGGTAATCTGCTCTGGTATTGTTGTTGATTAACACATAACTATATGGAATGTTACCACATTTTTCCTGTGGTATGAAATATATTCCTGTATTTTGTGTTCTAATTAGGTACCACAGGAATACCACAGACACCCATTTTAATTACCACACAAATCTATGGTATATTACCACACATTTCCTATTGTATGAGATCTTCCTGTGGTATTTTATGTGGTAATATACAGGCGCGGATCCAAGAAAATCGAATTGAATGCGTTTCGGGGGCCCAATTGTCTGGGGACAAAAGCGGCTCTATCATGTTTACGCATGGGCCCGGTAAATTCATTGTGTGACTTCGGTCTGCGTCCGCTACTGATATAGGTAAGTACTACAGTCTGTGTCAAATAAAATGGTACAGTTTGAAAAAAATTATGTATGAAAATTAATCACATTCTTAAAGTGTTTGACATTTCAGTAAACTAGGAAAACAAGGCTTTCTTCTGCAATTTATTTCATCCCATTTGGTGCTGTAGATCTTGAAATATGACAAGTTTTCTATAATCAAGAAAAAAATCTTATTGAGCATGCTTCTTTATGGGTTTCGCACATAATAGCCATGAACTCAGCGCACCGAGACAAAAGATGTGTGCTATTTCGATTAGCTCATCGCCGCACAAAATTTAGGATAACTTTTGTTTTACAAAAGCAAATTATACAAAACAAAATGCATCAGTGAGATCACGCTGTAAACATAAGTTAGTCATTGGTGCTTATAAATTAGTCAAAACGACTAATTTATATTAGTCCAGTCTCAGTGACTTAATTACCTCAGTCAAGACTAGTTTAGGTAAGTCATTTTGACCAATATAAACAAGTCATTTAACAAATGACTTGTTTACATTGGTCAAATGACTAACAAATGTCATGTAGGCCTACAAATGACTTATTTATGGTCAGAGGCTAGGCCTACGGCGCACGTAATAGTGATTCGCGGTCAAACCACACGGACACATGCCGACATGGTAAACACAAAACGACATCGAATGCAACGCCCAAGAATTAGATCCATCTCAGGATATCGTTGAAAATGCTTTTAAAGACCAAGGTAAGTTTATGTCATATTCTATTTTTAACGCGAATCCCGAGCACGGAAGAAATTGTGATGTTAAATTATCATTGTAGCCCCACATGCTCAATTCCACGTTAGTTGTAAGCTTATATCATGGAATACTAGTAATTTGTAGTTGCAGAACACGCTCTATACTCGGATGGTGTGCTGAATGATTATAGTTATGATATGATGATCGATAATTAGTATCATTGAATATATTCATGTAAAGAATCAAAGGAAAGAGTTCCTCTTGCGACAGCCCCTCCAAAAAAAAAAAATTAATTGATAACAACACACCTGTGGCGCATGCGTGTCTATAATTTATCGGACGTCCACCTTTTGCTATTCAAAATTGATTCAAAAATAAAAAAAACCCCTCGGCAGTGTGCAAGCCGTCTCGTTGGTGTAGTGGTGTGAGAGTAAGACAGTGACGCTGATGACTCGGGTTCGACTCCCGCTATTCCTCTTGTGTTTTTTTACTAAATAAACTGCAAGTTGTATTTTGTTGTTATTTTTTATTATTGAAATATTATTTTTTTTTTAAATATAACCCTAACCCTAGTCTATGTTTAAAATATTATTATAAACCATTTCCACATGTATATTTTTCAATTTGGGTAGCTGTCCCAAAAGGAACTCTTGCCGAATCGAATTTTAATTTGTAAAAGATGAGGTGGTGAAGCCCCCCCCCCCAAAAAAAAAAAAAATAATAATAATAATAATAATGATAATGAAATAAATAAAAGAAAAATATTTAACATTTATTTTTCATTATTTTTTCATGCAGAATGCCAGACACCTCCATGGTATCTACAACATCTCTATCACACTCAACATAGCACAGCAAAAGTGTCAACCACAGATAAAGCTTCGCAAACAGAAGTATCACTCAAACACTTTGCATCTATCCTACGAAGACAGACAGCTTACAGACCCGATCGGCTTTCACGCGCTCCAGATACCTGTGAGTTGTATTTATGATTGTTCACCTATTTTGCAAAATGTATAATCATGAGGAATGTATACACGTACATAACAATATTTCCTATTATTATAATTTATAACATGATATTTATTCCCCCTTTTACATGATTGAAGGTGATCGTGCTGAGCTATTTGTTCAACTTTCTGAAAGAGAAGGCATCAAAATGAGGTACTGGAATGGATTCAAAACACTGAAAGCTTCTCCAGCTAGATCTGAGGTATTTTCACTTCATGTTCTATAATTCTGTACTTGAATCTGTACAAGAAAATTGTTTTTGAATAACAATCTCACCTTTTAGAGGGAGTGTATTTTAGATATTGGAGTAAATGGTTTATTTCGCAAATTGAATGCCAACATTTCTTTAATTAGAGCTTGGCAATATTATTGTCATTGCAGGTTTTTTTTTTTTTTATTGTTTCACATATTTAATTGCAATTTACTTATATATTAGCTTATAATTATGTCTCATATTTTTATGTTTGGAATTAAGACACCTTTCCAATATGGTGTGGTCATGTCAACTTGAAAGAGACTCAACAACTGCTTGAACGCCTTTTTTAAACACAATTTGTACCATTTTAAACTGATTTTTTTTTTTTATGATTTTTAAGTTATAAATGTTATGTTATAATTGTTAATGTCACATAAATTGCAACACTAAATTCACCTGGCTGAATAATAGGTTAGAGCGGTCCGCAGACTGTAGTTATTTAATTAACTTTGCCCAAGGCCTGGCAGCCCAGCCAGGTGAAAACAAAATTTGTATATTTTTGTGTTCTTTAATAATGTGTTTTTATATGGAATCAATTTTATTTATATTGTATGTCATCTTTCTGCCGAATAGAATAATAATGATAATAATAATAATAATAATAATAATAGTAATAACGAATTTGAATGACTATTTTAATAATTTAGTAAATTTGAAAATCAAATGAATTCGTGTAAGGAATAAAGATCATGATGAGAGATACAAATTTTTCAATTATTATATAAATGCCCTTCCAGTGATTTTATAATGCCTGTCTAATAATTATTTTTATTTTAATGGCCTTATTTTTCAAGAACATCGTTCAAGGATATTGACTGTGTATGAAGAATTCATTATGACACTTTTCCGTCTTCGACGTGGTTTTACAAATCGTGGACTGGCAGATACATTTGGAATTGGAACATTTTGAAATTTTCTGGACCTTAAACTGCGACCACTTCTCATGAAATGGCCAACAATGAAACAAGTTAGGGCAAGTCTTCCGAAGAGTTTTAGATATTTCAAGAACACTAGAACAATTATAGAGTGCACTGAAATATTTAACCCCATCAACGCCTTGTTCTCAAAGAATAACTTGGTCATCTTATAAACATCACAATACTCCCAAGCTCTTCGTTGCAACATTTCCAAGGGGTACCTTCATTTTTCTAACTCAGCTTTGGAGGTATTGTATCAGATTAAAAGATCACACAAGAATCTGGTTGCTTGAACCACATTGAACATGGAGATGACGTCATGGCTGATCGTTGTTTTCTCATAGGAGACCTCCGAGCAAAAAGAGGGAGCAACACTAAAACATACCACCATTTGTACATTGAAAGCAACTCAACACACACGCCACAGTCAAGACACGTCGCACAGTGGGCCAGGCGTCAGCAAAAGTGCGCCAAAACTGGTTTCTGGTCACCTAACCAATTTTTTTTTTTTTTTATATTCTCAGCACAGATAGCAACTTCTAGAACATCTCCATAAAATATTTCATCATGAACTTGATTTTTAGTTGGTTGTTTTTCTTGAAAATGACTAGAAAATGACTTGTTAGTGGTACACCATGTGTAAATGAAAATTTTTCGTTATTTGGGATTTTTTACTAAATGGGTTGTTCAATATATTTAAAATTAAATTTGCTTGTTTAAGAATGATCATTTTAAGTGCCCATAGAATTTAAAGACAAATAATTAATCTATTCGGAAGTAATTTTTGGGAGAAATCACTAAATAATGGGGGGAAATTGCATTTTTTTATTCATACGCATAACTTTTCAAAATTGCTGCCGATTGCTGCGATAAAAATACAGTGTGTCCCACAAAAAATGCTAATGGCACTTTAGATTGATATAATATCAAAATTACAATATCATATTAATTCTTATTCTACACCCCTAAACGACAATTCATTTTCTGCAAGTGGATCAAATTTGATGTGATATGGTCTAATAATCACAAAAATATGAGCATTTTTTCATCACTCATCAGGACACTCTCTCATCCAAGTTTGCATTAAGTAGTACGGTTCTAGGCAATTACCCCTGGACAATTACCCCCCCCGGACAATTACCCCCCGGAAAAATTACCCAGGACAATTACCCCCGAGGACAATTACCCCCCGGACAATTACCCCCGAGGACATTACGCCCCCCCGGACAATTACCCCCCCGGACAAATACCCCTGGACAATTACCCCGAACAATTACCCCCAAGGAATTACCCCCGAACAATTACCCCAGGCAATTACCCCGCCCCCCAGACAATAAGCCCCGGACAATACCCCCCCGAGGACAATTCACTCGGACAAGTACTCCCGGAAAATTACCCCCCCCTCCTCCGGCATCGATGTTGGAATCAAGCAGCGCCCATTGTGAGTCTCGCCCGGTGTGGCATGTTTTCGAATTATTTTCTACTTTCTATTATATATTTCTCTTCTCCTTTTCTTTCTCTCTCTCTCTCTCTCTCTTCTCTCTCTCACTTTCGTCTTTTTCCTTGTTTTTCCCTTTTTTTTTTCTTCATTTTCCCCTTTTCCTTCCCAATATTCCAGATTAAGATGTGGCTTTAATAAACTTAATAACGTTAATAAGTGAAAATATAAACTAAAGCCCAATGTCAATTTATTGAAAAATAAGGTTAATCGTAAAATCTAATAATCACACATTACTTATTTTTTCACTTTATTTGTTAATTTATAGAGTCTTAATTTTATGGCATTTATGACCGCCCATAGAAACCATGATTTCAGACGACGGAATTTCGCAGAATCCCGTCAAGAATTCGGGCCAATAAGTTTTTTGATTGATTTACACCACTTTTTTCGATTTTTATCGAATTTTATTGTATCACATAAATGAAATCAATTAATTAGGCCTGACAAAATATGAATAATATGATATATGGAATTGGGAAGAAATGAAGTATAAAGATAATTTGCAACTTGTACAAGACCGCTTCGTCTGATGTTGTTGTCGCTCTCCTTACAGCGTTTCTCAATAAACATTATTAGTAAGCATTTCATGCTTCAATATTGCCGTTTGGACCATATTAAATATACAACTATCTTACGTGGTTACGGCGTTCTTGGGGAGGGGCGGGGGTTTGTCCTTGGCAAATTGTCCGGGGGTATTATCCAGAGGGTAATTGTCTTGGGGTAGTTTGTCGTCGAGGGTAATTGTCCGGGGGTAGTTGTCTTGGGTAGTTGTCCTCGGAGGTAGGTGTCGTTGGGGGTGATTGTTCTCGAGGGGTAATTGTCCGGGGATAATTATCCAGGGGGGTAATTGTCTTGAGGTAGGTGTCGTTGGGCTAATTGTCTGGGGTAATTGTCCTCGGGGGTTTATTGTCTGGGATAATTGTCCGGGGGGTAATTATCCAGGGGGTAATTTTCTTGAGGTAGTTGTCGGGGTAATTGTCTGGGGGTAATTGTCCTCGAGGGTAATTGCCCTCGGGGGTTATTGTCTGGGGGGTAATTGTCCGGCGGGGTAATTGTCCAGGGGTAATTGTTCGGGTAATTGTCCTGATACGAGTAGTACCGGATATATCGAATAAAATAAACCCAAGTTTGGGGTTCAGTGATACATGATATTGGTGAGCTGAGAGAGGTATTATTGAAATGGTAAATGAGTTGCACTTTACAGTGGTATAAATTTCATAATTACTACTGAAATATTTTTCAAAGTATTAATGATCAAACTTGGGTTTGCTTTATTCAACACATCCGGTACTACTCAATACAAACTTGGATGGAGAGGTTTCCTGATGTGAAATGACAAAATGCTCATATCTTTGTGATTCTCGGACTATATCACATAAAATTTCAACCACCTGTAGAAAACGAATTGTAGTTTGCGGGTGTAAAGATATAAACAATATTATTTTGTAATTTTAATTTTATATCCATCTGAAATGCCATTAGCATTTTTTGTGGGACACACTGTACAATGAGAGTCTTTATTATAGTTTATGCTTTACATCAATACCAAAATTAGCTGCAACCTCTTGCAACCTTTGGGGATATAACCAATTTTCCATCCGCATGTTCGCCTATATTTTACCGTAAAAATCTGCTAAAAGCGATAATGCGCACGTATTGTGCACACAAAAGTCTCACCGGAAAGCCCGCCTCACATTGTGCGATTTGTTGCAATGCGATTTTTAGAACAAATGGCAGTTTGCATTAAATGTGACATATTGAAACATGCAAAAGTATCTTATGAGAGGTAAAAGTCGTACAGGAACACTGTAATCGAAATTTTGTTCCAATTCGAGCCTTTAATTTGGCGTAAAGCTCAATTTAGCTTAAAATCGCAAGATCGCTGTGACGTCATTGCGATATGGAAACAATTTGATTTTATTTAGGGAAGGGGGTTCGCAATCGCCGTTAATTTTAATTTTAGTATTCAGAGGAATACCCAGAACTTTGGAAAGCATGAATTGCATTGTTTGAATGTTCTTATTAAACGTTATAACACTTTCCTCCAAAATCGCATCGCAGCAAATCGCACAGTGTGAGACGGGCTTAAGTGGCGTAAATATTTTAATTGAAAGCCGAAAAACCAAAACAACCAAAACACATGAATACAATGATTTTCATGAAATACAGACATGTGTGCTTATGGGGATGATAGTCTTTAGACTCTTACCCCCCCCCCCACCTATCAATTTCATGACCATCTGGATCGATCTTAATCTTGAAATAGTATTATGATATTTAATTGGGAGCTCACCTATGTCATAATAGGTTATTATCGTTTGTTTCCAAACAATTATGTAATAAAGTCATATCCGATTATTTTTAAATTATGACTTGTATTCACACATTATGTTTGCTACTTCGGTCAGGAGAACATGTAAGACTGCCTACTTATAACATATTTTAACTGTGTCCTTATCCTTATACTCTCTTTCATTTTTATATTTATAGTTTGATATCATTGTTATTTTGTCTTTCGAATTTCTGTACTTTCTGGACCCCATAGAAGATCAGCATTGTTAATGTTTACAAAGCTGAATGGGCCATGAAGCTTTTTGTGCTTCTTTTATTATTTTTTTACATCATATATATTTATACGATAACTGTATTTTTTAATACAATAAGTTCAATTAACTCGTAGATATACAAATTGCAATAACTTTTCCGTCATAATCAAGAACAATTAACAAAAATCAAAATGTTTTTTTACTTATTTGATGAATAGGTCTCATCAGGAAACCGTATTTTTTTGAATAAAAAAAAAGAGACTCCCCTTTCCTTAGTCCATAAAACCCCATTAAAGTTCCAAATAATATATAAATCTCTTTCTATATTATAAGGAATTTTCCCTTGTCCAGTCAAAAAACAGTATGTTAATGACGTCAGATAATTCAAAAGTTACTCTAATCATGTTAACAATGTTTCCGTGGTCTATAAACCCAATACACACCTCACCTATAAAAATAATATCAGTTATTTAAGTTTTACAAAGAAATCCGCTCTAACCAATCAGAAATTGGTATTTTAATGACGTCATAGACATTTGAAAATAGTCTTATGGTGTTTCTCATGTCTTGAAACCCCCTATAAGTCCCACTAATCAAAGTAAAATGAATATGCCTGTGTGTTACTATTGATATTTGTCTTGTCCAATCAGAAAAGAGCATTTTAATGACGTCATGAGGATTTGAAATTGTTCTCATCGAATTCCGCGGGTCTGAAAACCATAGATGGACTTTCTTTAAGAATTTAGTTATCCGTCTTCGGTGAGGAATTAATTTTGTCGTACTTTTAGTTCATTCTGGCCCACTTAGTCCGGCATCCCAGAAGATTTATTCAAGCGAAAAGCGCCGGAACAACTGACCCCATAGGGGGTTGGGATGGACCCTGGGCCTCACAAAAATGAATTGCTGCCGGGTCTGAGCTGTGGCCTTCCCACCAAAATCACACATTTTGTGACGTCACTACCGGAAGTTACTTTTGAGACAATATACTGGGAGGTGCACTTGACACTATCACACAAAACGTGTCCCCAACATATTTTTAGGGCTTCATTTTTTATTTTATTTTTTTGAGTTTGATTAACCGATAGTATACGATGCACCACAATGAGTTTTCCTGGCATTTTCGTCCCTGAGATCGATGATAGCGACGTTAACATCGCGGAGCGACGTCGTCGATTTGCGACCAATTTGTCTGTTTTTTTACTCGTTTTCGGTTTGAAATTTTGAAGTTTTGTTGAGATTGTGTTTAAAATATTCAATTGCTCTGAAACTTTTTCAACGTCTAGAGCAAGTCCTCCGCTTTCTGGAACATATTTGGTTTTATAAGTTACATGTATTTTTATCCTATTTTTGGGCCATTTAAGTA
>CALNVZ010001811.1:0-10917 GCA_940671915.1 Paracentrotus lividus | reverse complement strand
ATGCCTCCGCCACCGAAGGTGGTGCCGGAGGCATTATGTTTTCGGGTTGTCCGTCCGTCCGTCCGTCCGTCCGTACGTCCGTCCCGTTTTCGTTCTCGCGATAACTTAAGAACCGTTTGACGATCACTTTCAAACTTGGATCATGTATGCATATGGTAGGGACAATGATCTGATTAGATTTTAGGGTCATGAGGTCAAAGGTCAAAGGTCACAGAGGTCATTGTATGCATGAAAATGGCTCGTTCTCGCCATAACTTAAAAAACCGTTTGACGGGTCAACTTCAAACTTGGGTAATGTGTGCCTATGGAGGGGCAATGAACTGATTAGATTTTAGGGTCATGAGGTCAAAGGTTGAAAATGGTTCGTTCTTCGCCAATAAACTTAAGAACTGTGTGACGGGTCAACTTCAAACTTGAGTAATGTGTGCATATGGGAGGGGCATGAAGTGATTAGATTTTGGGGGTCAAAGGTCAAAGGTCACAGAGGTCATTGTATACATAAAAATAGTTTGTTCTCGTGATAACTTAAGAACCGTTTGAGGATAAACTTGAAACTTGGGTCATATGTGCATATATGAGGGTCAATAACTTATTAGATTTTGGGGTCATGAGGTCAAAGGTCACAGGTCATTGTGTACGTGAAAATGGCTCTCGTTCTTGCGATAACTTAAGAACCATTTGAGGGATCAACTTCAAACTTGGATCATATTTACATATGGAGGGACAATGAACTTATCAGATTTTGGGTCATGAGGTCAAGGTCACAGAGGTCATTGTGTACATGAAAATGGCTTGTTCTAGCAATAAACTTAAAACCGTTTGACGGATCAATTTCAAACTTGGGTCATATGTGCATATGGACGGACAATAAACTGATTAGAATTTAGAGTCATGAGGTCAAAGTTCAAAGGCCACAGAGGACATTGTGTATGTGAAAATGGCTTGTTTTGCGATAACTTAAGAACAGTTTGATGGATGAACATCAAACTTGGGTCATGTGTGCATATGGTAGGGACAATGAATTTATTATATTTTGAGGTCATAAAGTCAAAGGTCAAGGGTGACAGACGTCATTGTATACATGAAAATGGCACGTTCTTGCTGTAACTTCTGAACCGTTTTATGGATCAACTTCAAACTTGGGTCATGTGGGAGGAAAGATGAACTGATTAGATTTTGAGGTCAGGACATCAAAGGTACTGGTTATTTATGTAAATGACTCGTTTGTGCAATTTCTGAAGGACCTTTGACAGATCAACTTAAACATGTTTATCCTTTTTTATTACATCAGTTAGCCATCCTTCCTGAGTTGGAATAATTCTGATGATACAACTTTAATAGATTTGGGTCAATATCTCAAAGATGTCATTGTATAAAATGGATGTAAAATACTCAACATGCGCATGCCTTTTTTTTCGATGTGGCAATACGGAGGCATGCCTTCCGACCGTGCGCGGTCCGAAGATTCATCTAGTTTTATTATGTATTAACATTCATTGTCCTATTTTATTAAGTTTTGCATTTTGTATAAGTGGCTATTTAAGTGAATTCGTGAGTCAGACCTCATGAAAATTTCCACTGCAATATAAGGCAGCATGTGTTTTATAGTAATAAAACATCACAAAATAATGCTCCCGCAAAACTGTTATTTGTTTATCAAATGCATATACAGTGCTGATCACGTCAAACTTTACCAACGCGTACCTCCCAAAACCCGTTTTTCCATCTATTTTTTACGTATGCGTAAAGGCATACGCGTACCACGTGCGCGCCACTTACACAGCAAAATGTTCCTTTCCCGTCCACTATTGTGTAATAGCGCCATCTTACGCCATCTTGCCGCAATTGCCTATAATGACTGCTGCATGCTCCTCCGCGCGCACCGACAGATCAGCGTTGATACTCTGTCGGCATGCTCCAAAAAAATGCGACAACTCAAAATGATTATGGTCCTCTTGTGTTTACTTTTATAATCATTTTTTGAATGTGAAAAGAAAAGGAAAAGAGAAATGAAACAAATTTTGACGGCAAATCATTTTAGTTTATCGAATGAAAACGGAAATGATTATGACGGAAAAAACAAAGACGGAAACTTCATTTTGGAATGAAAAATTAAACCAAATGCCAACGACAAATCGAATTCCTTGTCGAATGAAAACGGAAATGATTATGGCCGGAAAATTACGAAAACGGAAAGTTAATTTTTGAATGAAAAACTAAACCAAAATGCGACGGCAATCGATTCTTGTCGAATGAAAACGGAACAACTATTATTATATGGCGGAAAAATAGAACAACGGTAGAGTTGATTTAATGAAAACTTAAACCAAATTAATGCGACGCCAAATCCATTCCTTTGATCGAATGAAAGACGGTAAAATGATCTCTACCGGGAAACAAGACGGACAATTCAGTTTTTCCAACTTCTTAACGGAATGTTGCCGTTATCATTTTGGCTCGTATAAAATTGGGCCAGGTATCATACTTGTATTCGCCGTGTAAATAATTTTTTTTTTCACATTAATTTGCCCTCGCACATTTGCTTAGTCTTTTTCGTTTGATGATGAAATAATAGCATTTTCCGTCACAATAATTAATCGTATTGAATTAATTTGCTGTCTTCGATTTGTTTCCTTTTCATATTAAAAAGATTTGTATTCCTGCCATAATCATTTCGGTTTTCATGACAAAAAAAAAAAAAAAAAAAAAAAAATCAATTTCCGTCACAATTATATTACTAATCAATAATAATTCCACCAACTAAATCCACTTCGTTTTTCATTGCCTAAATTATTCGTTCAAGAACTTCATCTACTCCGTCTTCTTCCGACGAAGACTGTAGCCGTTTTAGTTCTTCTTTTTCATGTGAATAGTTGTTGTTCATTAACATATTTCATTTTCCCTTTTTTTTAATTTCTATTGTTCGTTCGTCATCGCAGGATTTCATTTTTAAAGTCCTGTTAATGTATACAAAGAAAATATTGCTACATTTTTAATATTATGAATGTATGATGTATTCTTTTGTTCATATTGATGACAATGCTTTGTTATCCAAAAATTATATTTATGAAGATATCGTTTATTGTATACATACCTTTTTGAGTTTGGATCATTAATTTGCGTTCAATCGTTGAAGACAACAGTTTAGTCACAGTAAATCATTGGTCTTGTAGATTACTATATTGGGTTTGTAGTTTACTTATACTATTAGGTATATCTCCTATTTTTAATGTCGTAGATATTAACTGTTTGCTATAAGATTTAGCAAAGTTTTTTCTGTTGGCCGATTATACTCATCATTTTGTATTATTGTTGTTGTTATCCATGTATTTTATGTAGTTATTATACGTTTGTTCTCATTATTACTTGTAATACGTTTCTTAAGAATATGACCCCATTGAATAAGCCTTTTTCGGCTTTCATGGGCTATCCTGTCAGTGTTGCTTCTTCCTTTTCGCACACGTATCTGTAACTTGTACCACCTGACGAATAAAATAAAATAAATCAATCAAATCGTAAAATAATGCGTACTATTCAGGAAGGGTCACATCTTATAAACAAACAGCCCCAATAGTTGTATTCAAAACATAACATTAAAGGCGGACTTTGTTAATAGTGTATTAATAGACACCTTGTGAGTCCGATCACTTGCGTTAAATCATATAATAAATGCGTACTATTCCATTAGGCACTCTGAACTATCTTTGTGTTTTTCAAATTAATCATTAATATTAAAGGCGGATACTTCTTGTATTTCGAACTTTAATTCGTTTAACTAACCTAAATACAAAACGCGCATTTTAAATAAATATATCATACATTCGTATGCTAGCAATGGCATCAGGGTGCATGCCCAACGCCGTGTTGTTGTCACGTTTTATCCCAACAACAACCACGCTTCTCCTTTTTACCCAACATAAATTACTAAACATTCGTTTACATTCCCAACTAAAACAATTATCTTAATATTGTCTAGTCAAATATTAACATTAAAGGCGGACTTTAAGTTAAAAGTGATATAAACACACACCTTGCTTGTGGTTCGGATCATTTCCGATTAATCATATAATAAATGCGTATATTGCTTAATGCCTATCTGTACTAAAACAATATTATCCTAATATATGGTCGAGTCAAACCATAACATTAAAGGCGGACTTTGTTAAAAGTGAATAAAATACACACCCATGTGTTGTCTGATCATTTGCGTTAAATCATAATAACCTGCGTACTATTCCGAAAGGGCACATCTTATAAACAATAACATCTTAATATTGTTTATTCAAAACATAAAATTAAGGCCGACTGTGTTAAAAGTGTACACTGTAAAAAAAAGAGTAACTCGCAAGAAAATGTAAGTAAACTAATGCTTTAACTCCAACGGAGTAAATTTGTTTACTACTTTATCACAGAGTCAAAAGGTAACTCGCAAGAAAATGAGTAAACTAATGGTTAATGGTTTACTCCTTTCGAGCTAGGAATGATGATGGAATGATACATAGAGACTAAAAGTATCTTCTGTCGGAGTAACATTTAGCTCAACCGCTATGATAACTATTTCTATCAATTTCACGGAGAATGTTACCTTTTTCGCTCAATATTGGGTAAGATTTTACTCATTTTTTTTAGAGTGTAGACACCTTGTTAGTTTCGATCACTTTCGTTAATATCATATAATAAATGCGTACTATTACTATTGCTTCCGGGACCTGCGGTGAAATCGAACATCTGTGAATTTTCTTTATTCATCGTGGAGAGCGTCTCGCAGCCTTTTTTATTTTTTACCCCTTTTCATACTCTATAGGCTTTTCGAAACATATTGGCGACCATATTTAATTTTTTTCCTGGACAAAGTATTGAAAACTACCCCCAATTAAATGGTTTGCTAAAAGGAAGATAGCTTTCTTGATTTTGCTCTGCTGAAAATATAGGCCGCCCTGAGAAATCATGAACAAGCAGATCGAGTCTAGGATGGTTGGCCACCTGTGTGACGGGAGGAGGCATAGGATACACTGCCTTCCTATGGTAAAAGGCATAATGAGTTTATTGTGAGTTATACAAATGTCCGAATGGTTCTTGTAAACAAATCAAAACAAAACAACAACAAATAAAAAACAAAACAGAACATTGTTCTTGTAAATAAAATAAATAAAATAATTGAATAGAGGTTTTTTTTGATCTACGGGATCATAAGATTAATGGAAGAACATTGATGAATCTTTAAATGATAATAAAAATAAGTAAAATAAAGAAAAAAACGTAAAATTTTAGGTGCCACAACATAGCCTGCATAGCCTGCCTCGCCTAGGCAGCACGTAGGACAGTACCAGTAGATGGGGGGTCCGTTGTCCGGACACTTAAGCAGATAAAAACATCATCTTTTGCTCTGGATTTTCTCAAAATTTGTGCAGTAACTAGCAAAAATATTTGTGAACATTTGTGCTTTGTTATATTGTCTGATATTATTTTCAATCAATTAATGAAATACTGATCACAAACTCCTAGAATTTCCGTCTTTGTCCGGACAAACAACCCGTCCGGACATACAACTGGGTACCACCTAGTACTAGGCATGCATGCAGCGCAGGCATAATTAATACGATGCAAAATGTTGTTTCACCTAATTAGTATTCATCTTTTCTATAAATAGAGATGGCTAGCGCGCACATATTAAATGCACATAGCTAGCTAGCTTATACGATCTTATACCGATGATTATGTGGAACACGTACGTAGCTGGACACACATCACACACAACCACACCGACAATTAAGACGGCGAAGGAGTCGTATTGCGAGTTCCGAGTCGGTCATGTCCCATAGTCCTTGTCAAACGAGACCAGGGGAGCAGTTTCATAAAAAGGACCTTGTCAGATTATTTTAATCCGACAAATTTGGCTCTCGAGCCAAATCAGACACAAGCATTTCAGTAGCCTTATAACAGTTTGTCGGATAAAACGTCCGACAGTCCTTTTGATGAAAGCCCCCCTGAGATTACATTAATCTGGGTAGGATTTATATTAAAATGAAAATACAAACAACCAAGAGCAGAGGAGGGCCTAACTAAATTTAATTCCCATTAATAGTCTAAACCTTTAATAGAAGTATTATATCCAATGTGATTGTAATATCAAAGGGCCTAACGCAGGAATCTTTAAGGCCAGTAAAAAAATAAACATGTTGATCGTCCGACTTTTTCAAAAAAAGTTGATGAGGGAAGGCCCTTATTATTTGTTATTTTGTTAATTTTTTTCCAAAATGGGCTGCTGCGTCCAGATGGCCGCCATATCACATATTTGAAAGAAGATTTAATGCGCTTTTAGGTTAAAGGTGCAATGCCAGGTCCACAAATGAAAGATATACATGTATCATATTGTCCACTTGTAATCAGTTGCCAATTATCAATTCAGTATTTTTGCAGCTTGAATGAGTAAGGCAGTGATCAAGTGGAGAGATTTTTACAACATGTACTCAGGGTTTTCAAACTGTGAGTGGGGCGCAGACTTTGTCAGAATTTATTAACGGCACTGAATGAATTGCTTAATTGGGGTCACCAACGCAGTCCTTGTTATACAAAGTTTAGTTGGTCTGGGGTTATGAACAAAATGTTTGGGACCCTGATGTATATTTGATTTGCACAACCAATTCAGTCACACAGACACTGTTTATATAAATTTTCCTTATGCTTTTTATAATGTTTCATTGCCATCAATGTGTTTGAATTTTACTCAAGAACTAAAAATAACATACTAAACTACTCATGTTGTCTAACCGCATTTACGTGTGGTTGGTGATGGTCAGGTGAGACCAACCTGATGAGCTCGCATATGAGTTGTGGACATGCATATTTCAAAAAATTTTTCCAGATGTGCAGCAGGACCATGCACAAGAACTGTGCCGAACTTAAACACACTAATAAAAGGGTCCGAAACTAAGCAGGCAATAAGTTCAGTTTGTACAAATTTGGTGACCCAGGAAAAGATGAGAGTATTTTTCCTGGTGAAGCAAATGATGCCAACGAATAGCGGAGTCCCAATGCTGAATCACATAGGTCCAAAAATGCTGGCATCTAATGATCATAGACCAAAGTCCCAATATTCATCACTGGACAATAATTTATTAAAGGGGATCACAGTTGCAAATCCCAAGTCATACTTGACAATTTGCTTGCTTAGTTGTGGTCATATATAATACTAGTACTTGAGATATGCCAGTCATTTTAGAAGAGGGTCGCTAGTATAGGGAAAAGGGGTCAATATTTTTTAAAGGATCGCTAGTCATAATAGGAGATGGGGTCGCTAGTCATAATAGTATATGGGGTGCTATTGATAATAGGAGATAGGGTCGCTGGTCATATTAGTGGTATGGGGTTCGCTAGTGATAAAGGAGATGGGGTCGCTAGTGATCATAGGAGGAGATGGGGTTGCTAGTGGACAATAGGAAGATGGGGGGGGGGGGGGTAGATAGTGATAACATGAGATGGGATCGCTAGTGGAAAAAGGAGAGCGGGTCGCTAATAGTGATAATTGAGATGGGGGTTCGCTAGTGACGAATAGGAGATGGGGGGGGGGGGTCGATAGTGATACTGAGATTGGGGATCGCTAGTGGAAAAAAGGAGATGCGGGTCGCCTATAGTGATAATTGGAGAATGGGGGTAAGCTAGTGAACAATAGGAGATGGGGGGGGGGTCGATAGTGAATAAAATGAGAATGGGGGTCGCTACGTGAATATGGATGGGGTTTCGCTTAGTGATAATTGGAGATGGGAGTTGCTGGTGATAAAAAGGAGTGGGGTCGCTAGTCAAAATAGTAGGCCTATAAAAAACTTGGGGGATTTAAGTAGTAATAGAAGGTTCGGGTCGATAGTGATAATAGGAAATGGGTCGCTTATCCTAATAGAAAAGGATCGCTAGTCCACAATCATGATAGATGTGGGTCGTCAAGTCATAATTGCAATATTGCATAAGTTTAAGCATAATTTTCCAATAGGCCTATCATGAAGGCATGCATGACGCCCATGTCAGGGATTTCTATAAAGGTTTGCACAAAATTAATAATTTTGGTTATACAATTTATACGTTAGGAGAGAAGTGATAGTTCCGACTTTCCGAAAACCGTTTCCGAGAGGTGAAAATATTAAATCAGGGATCCTTTGTAAGGCCTAAACATTTGCATAATTCTAGCTATTACCTGTATTCAACACACGTTGAAAATTGGGCCAAACTTTCATAACGCAAGCGCTCCGCCCATCTCAACCCTAAAACCTGACATGGGGCCTCTAACATAATAATTATCATCAAAGTTACCAGAAGTACATTTTGTATTGTTTTTATAAAGCATTATATTTAATGTTTAAACGAAATCCATCTAAAATTTTGATACGAAATAGACAGTGTAGTTAATATGCCATAACTAAGAATTTAGTAGATGATTTGACGCAAAATAATTGTTTCTATTATCATGATGATTGGCATTTATTATAAGTTACAGAAGCACACTGTTTTTTCGCATTATTTGTGAAAGGCACTTATATCTTACTCTTTAAAACGAATCCGTCTTTAATATTTTGATCAGAATAGAACAATGTCGTGATTGTATATGTTTTGGTGTTAAGTTTTATGGCGGCGATAAGGGTAAAAGTACGCAGTAATAAGATGTGACACTATGCAGATGCTAACTTGCGTAAAGTACGTTTTTGTTTGTTTTATCCTTATCTCATCTTCCTATTCTATCCATTTCTTAGTGTATAAGAAAGTGTGTGATAATTTTTTATGTATTTCTTTGTATTAATTGGATAACGAAATTATCACTATTTCATTGTTGATATGATTGGAAGCAATTCTAGCTAACTGCATGGTCATGCTTTGAAATTGCCGAGCTTTCAATAGCAGCGCTTTTGGCATCTCCGCTAAAACTGAACATGGTCCTCTTAACATAAAATTATCATCAAGTTAGCAGAAGCACAGTTTTCGTTTGTTTAGTATAAAACATTATAATTTTAATGTTTAAACGAAGATCCATGCCATTAAAATTTTGATACGGAATAACAGAGTTAAGTTGAGATATGACATACGAAGAAGTATATACCATTTAGTAGAGTGATTTTGACTGCAAAATATGTTTCTATTAGTCATGATGATTTGCATTTATTAAGTCACAGAAGCACACTGTTTTTTCGCATTATTTGTGAAAAGGGCACTTTATATCTTAACTCTTTAAACAAAATCCGTCCTTTAATTATTTGACAGAAATAGACAATGTCGTGATTGTTCTATGTTGTGTTAGGTATACAATTAAAACTAAAGTTGGCTTTTTTTTTTTAGCTCTTCAAGGGAATGAAATCAGCACTTTTTAAGTGCATGCATAGTGACTTGCACTCAAAGTGCTGTTTAACCTTTCACATGAGCTGAACTTCAGCAAAAATGGCAAAACGGGCGTGAACTTCGTTGGGATATCGAAACCCGGTTCCCTGCATGACGAAGCGCTACGAGCCACGTTAGACCAATTCAACATCTTCACGTTGCAGCAAATCAATATTTTTTTGCATGATGAACTTCTTCAAATTTGCCAAAATCACTACTATGCTGTCATAAAATTAAAGCCACGTTATCGAGGATTCACCGTTGGTATATTAAGCGTCAAAGCGGTACTCTTCCATGTCTAGGTGAACCCGATTCGAGTCCCATTACCGACCATGAACATTTTTTTGTTGATAAATTAGCACTTGGGTAAGTGTAACAGCACTCAGGTGCTGATTTTAGCACTTCAAGTGCAGTCACTATAGAGCAACCCATAAATTAGCACTATCAGTTTTTAGAGTGTATGCCATAAGGGGGTAACAGGTAATATGTGGCCAAGCAGGTAATTGGCCGCAGGTAATCATGGGCCACCTGAAGCATCATTTCGTGACCGTCGACCGGGTGACCGGTGACCAGTGTGAGCACATAAATTGTTGTTCATAATTAGTTACTGTATACGAAATTCAGTCGATTAGAGCCATCTGATAAGGAAATTCTCTGAAAATTGAGAAACCAACAAGGTAGCAAAACAAGCTTTTTTTCACCCTGAGTAAATAATGATATGAAAACAGTGTTGAGGGGGTAACCTCACTGTTTTGTTATATTTGTTAGCTTATATTTCATTTGATACAGCGTGAACAGGTCAATTTGTTTTAATGAAGGGGTGGCAATGGAGAATGCTTGCCTGAACAGCAAACATATAGTGCAGGTAATATGGGACTTTTCAAAATGCGGAAATGATTCTGGTACTTAGTATTGGGTGAAGGCAATCAGTCCTCTTTGCTAGCGATCTTTTTGTTGTTGGGTATATCAACAGTATATACAGGCGCGGATCCAGGGGGGGGGGGCCGCGACGGGCCCGGGCCCCCCCCCCAAAAAAAAAAAAAAAAAAAGAGGAAAAAGGGAGAGAAAGAAGAAAAGGAAGAAAAAGAGAAAGAAAAAAGGGGAACAAAGCCCGATGTTTGTACAATATTCGCAAACTTTATTCAATAAGAAGCGCGAAATAGGCCTAATTGGGTTCTATACGACCATAACTAAGGCCTTTAAGTGGGGGAGGGTCCACAAGGCCGATTTTTCTCATTTTTTAGAAACAGAAATAACATTACTGATGAAAAAGGAAAAAAAATTAAAGCTAAATTTCAAAATTTCAACAAAGAAAAGAGGCCTCGTGGACGCTCGGCCCTCGATGGAAATATCGGCCTCGTGGGAATACTAGAAAGTGCCCATTATTTATTCCATATATCTTTAAAAACCCAACTTTCGGCTCGCGCTTCGCGCTGCGCGGATAGTAATCATAATGGCAGAAATAATTCGAATTTTAGCTCAAATTTTCGCTTCGCCTTCGCGCTCGCACATAGGCCTACAATTTTAAGTAGGGTGGCATAAATGCAACACCAATTA
>CALNVZ010001810.1:0-19905 GCA_940671915.1 Paracentrotus lividus | reverse complement strand
TGGTCAAACCGAGGTTATGGTACAGCCAGCCCCGAACACAACAAAGCCCAAACCAACCATCACCATTGAGGGAGTTCAGCTGAAATGTGTTGAAAACTTCAAATACCTTGGCAGCACAATATCTGCAGATGGATCACGGGACAATGAGATCACCTCCAGGATTCTGAAAGCCAGCCAGGCATTCGGCAGACTGAGAGTGAAAGTCTTACAGCAGAAAGGAATCACGCAGGCTGAAAATCTACAGAGCTGTAGTCCTCTCCTCACTTCTGTACGGCTGTGAGACGTGGACTCTATACCGTCGGAACACCAAGAAACTCGAGCAGTTTCACAACAGGTCGCTTCGCATGATTATAAACATTCGCTGGCAGGACAGAGTCACCAACCAGGAAGTGCTTGGCAGAGCTGGTTCATAAAGCATAGAGTCAATGCTGCTGAAGGCTCAGATGCGTTGGACAGGTCATGTCATACGAATGGATGACAGCCGCATACCAAGACAAGTCATGTATGGAGTCATGTATGGAGAGTACAAAACAACATGGATGCACCCGCGATCAAAACAGTGGCATCTCATAGACTACATCATCACCTGCCAACGTGACAGCAAAGATGTGCTCTCTACTAGGGCAATGCGAGGCGCAGACTGTTGGACAGATCACAGGCTTGTTCGAGCAAAGCTCAATATCCACATAGTCCCGCAACACCGCAAACGCCCAAAGACCGTCAGACTCGCCTTCAACACCGCACGCCTCCTATCTAGAAAGTACCAGCAAGAATTCCAAACCACTTTGGATGACAACCTCGAGGGCAGAGGACCACTGACTGGCACACCAGAAGACAAGTGGACCCAGTTCAAAGAAGTGGTCACAGAGACTGGCATATCAGTGGTTGGCCCGAAGAAGAGGGTCCATCAGGACTGGTTTGACGACAATAATGAGGCAGTGCAGGTATTGTTGGAGGAGAAGAGGAAAGCCCTTATTGACTGGCAGAACCACCCTAACTGCTCCTCAAGACATGACAGATACTGCAAAGGACTGCAAAGCCAGAGCACAGAGGGAACTCCGCAACATGCAGAACCAGTGGTGGGAAAGGAAGGCTGATGAAGGCCAGCTTACGCAGACACCAAACCACCTCTAAGATGCTGGCCCAGAGTTTGCGCATAAAGGCCGATCTACGGTCCCTCAGCGTCAGGGAAACAGCCTTCTTCTGCACTTCTGCTGACGCCGTACAACCCATGATCAAAGACAACAGAGGAATCTAGTGCAAGTGGGAGGCAGCACTTCAGTCAGCCTACTCAACCGACCCATCCACTGTCGACACAAGGACTGTGCTGCGACCATATACCACAGAAGCCCTACACCCAAGAACACACTTGATCCTGCCGACCCAACTACGAAGCACGAGATCAGGGGGCTGCCAATTAAGCAGATGAGTTGTGCCAAAGCACCAGGGAAAGCGCATGGACTGCCCTCAGAAATCTCTCAAGGCCATCTGGGACTCACAGCTTTCCAAGCGTTCATGATAGTACTTGTCTGCCACAATATGGGGAAGCAACATGCCTACAGATCCCCCAGAACGCCCACTATTGTGCGCACTTTTCAAGAACAAAGGAGCCAAAAGGCACAGACTGCCGGCAACTACAGAGGTATTCTCCTTCGTTGTCCTTGCTGGGAAGATCCCAGTCCGTTGCCCAGCAAGTACTCTCAAACAAGGCTCGCGGATGCCATCTCTGAAGACAACTTGCCAGCAAGCCCAATGTGGCTTCCGACGCCCCGATCGGAGTACCTTTGTCATGATGTTCACCCCCAAGTCCGACAGATCAGAGAAGTGCAAATCGAAACAGCAGATGACTTATACACCCCCAGTGTTTATAGACCTTACAAAGGCCTTCGACACCGCTCATACATGCAGATACGCTTTGGTCATGTACTCCTGAAGCTTGCTGTCCTCAAAAATTCATCACAGCCTCCATACGCCTCTCATTATAATATGACTTACAGCGTCCTCTCGAATGGTGAATACTCAAACACCTTCCCCATCTCCAACGGGGTGAAGCAGCCCTGTGTGCTTGCGGCCCGATCTATTCAACCTGATTTCCTTCTCGCCAAGTTCTGCAGCATGCCCAGCTGAAAGATTTCTGGCACCTAGGCGTCTACATCAAAGTACCGTTCTTGATCAGGATCCCCCTCTTTGACCTCCGCTCATCCTCTCGCTCGGACCGAAGACCCTAGTCAAACATGATGCCTTGAGGCATTGCCCTCACCCTCATGCGGCACACATGGAGAGCCACCTACAGATCATTGCGGACCGCTTTGCAGAGCAGCAAAAACTTGTTCAGACTGACAATCAATCTTGCGTCAAACCAGGTATGGTACAGCCAGCCCCGAACACAACAAAAGCCCAAACCAAACCTCACCATCAGGGAGTAGCCTGAAATGTGTTGAAAACTAAATACCTCGCAAAAATCTGACCCAGATGGATTCACGGACAATGAGCTCACCTCCAGGAATCTGGAAAGCCAGCCAGGGCATTTCGCAGATGAAGAGGTCGAAAGTCTTTACAGCAGAAGCAATCACGCAGGCCTAAATATCTCAGAGCTGTAGTCCTCTCCTCACTTCTGTACGGCTGTGAGACGTGGACTCTATACCGTCGGAACACAAGAAACTCGAGCAGTTTCACAACAGTCGCTTCGCATGATTATAAAACATTCGCCTGGCAGGACAGAGGCACCAACCAGGAAGTGCTTGGCAGAGCTGGTTCATAAAGCATAGAGTCAATGCTGCTGAAAGGCTCAGATGCGTTGGGCACAGGTCATGTCATACGAATGGATGACGAGCCGCCATACCAGACAAGTCATTGTAGGAGAGCTCAAAGAGGGCTCCGCAAGCAGGACGCCCAAAATTGAGAGTTCAAGGACAACTTGAAAAAGCAACCTCCAAGCTAGAGCAGCATCAAGCCACACGTCACTGGAAGGCCAGCGCCTCAAACAGATCAGGATGGAGACTCTCACAACCAAACAGTCAGTGCCTTCCGACTGAGGACGACGACAGCGTCTTGCTGCAGCACGGGACAAACGTCATAGAGCAGCGTCCACCACGGTCCTGAACACTGACTTTCGATGTGACATCTGCGGGCGCCTGTGTGCTTCCAGCTTTGGGCTGCGGAGCCATATGCGCCGCCATCGCTGAGTGGAGAGACAACGTCATCATTGGCTCCCGATGGACTACCAAGACTTACAATCATTAACTATACAAAGAAATCAAAAAAAGAAATTTGGACAATTAAACAGATTAAACAAAACAAATTAAACAAATTAAAATTGAGAGACGAATTGGACTTATAATGCAGTATGATTTATTTTTTTTTTTTTTTTTGATCACAGCAATGAATAGCATTTATGGATTCAATCTTAAGCCATATTTAAGCTGGATAATCTTAAATATTAGACTATGTATTTCCAAGGAACCGAAATAAATTCAACCTTTAATTTTTCTTTGTAGACGATGACCATCGACAGGCACTCTCGAAAAAGATTGGCTCAATATCGGACCTACTGCAGCTTTCTCGGCGTCTACAGTTGAAGGCTTCAGACACTTTACATGCCATTTGTAGGACGATTACGTTGCCTCTGGAGGAGCTACGTTCGTTTGTTCTGCGCATGCTCACAGAGTGGGTAAACAGAGGAGGGACTCGTGGAAGACTCCTAGAGATAGTCCAAGCTTTCCGTTTCAACGATGTCACAGAAGGCATAGCTGCAAGTAGTTATTAATTTCATATTTCTGAGCAGGATATTTAAGTTATTCAGTTTCATTTTCAAATAATCAATTCTGTTTTATTCTTCATTTACTAGTGACCGCTCAGAAGGGAAATACTGAGGCCTGTTACGACTGGTAATGTCGCAGCGACGCATAATGTCACAGCAACGTATTATTTACATCTGAGACCAACTTTTGAAATCACCATCCGAAAGTCATGTCTGGGATCCGAGCCTCTGTCCGATTTTTATAAATTGTTGGGCCTATTTAGAGAAAATGACTAAAATTATTTGAATTGTTTACATTATGGAAGACGGAAATCAGCCTAGATACTGATTGGATCCCAGTCACGTCTTTCGGATGGTGACGTCAAAGGTTGGTCTAAGACATTATGCTTCATTGCGACATTACCGGTCGTAACAAGGCCTACCAGATATCAAAATAGCAGTCATGGAGGGAAATCGTTCATATGAAAGACTGGGTACGAACTGGTGTTGAGATAAGACGATTGTAGCAATGCTATCACTGCAGAACTTAAATAATGTTTACCCCTATTCACCTCAACAGCCATGAAGAACGATCGGGACTTTGTGGGGTTCATTTCGAGCAAAATCATTGATCACAGAGGAGGCGCATTAGAGTTGGAAGAGCTCGATATCCGTGTGTCCATCCCTGCAGGAGCCTTACACAAAGGAATGCGATCTGTGATCACTCTCCGGGTACTCAGTCATGGCACTGCTAGGATACCTGTGCAGGAAGGAGAGGTTCTCCTTACACCGGTAGTAGAATGTTCTCTCACTCAAGAACTAATGAAGCCCGCCACGGTTGTACTGCCACATTTCATGACCCAGAAACAACCCTCAGATGATTTGGAGGTGATCCTGTATACTAAAAGAGGAATAGGTATGAACAGTTTTTATTATTAACTCTGTATCGAGATTAAAGGTGTGTTGGATATTCTCTTCGAAAACTTAAATGTCTGCGGTTTCCAGACGGATCTTGTTGTATTTAGCACTTTTACACATGCAAAAATTCGAGAGAAAAATAAAGTGGTTTGAACGACACAACAGCTATGAAATGGGCAGGACCTCAGAAGTTAATATATAAGTTTTAATATGAATATGTAAAGATTTGTTTATATATTCATAATAAATCAGATTTTGAGGCAAATTTTCGATCAATAAAAAATGTAAGCCTATCACAGAAAGATTCCTGATTAATTTCCATTCTTCAAAACATTTTCTGCCTCATTTGTATTGTCTGGATAAATCATGTGTCAATAGACTTTAAGGGAATCTAGTGTAGTGGGAAGGTTTGGGAAAGATGAAGAAAATTTGTGTGAGCTGTCCTGTTATCTTCATGCTATTTGGGAAGAGTATCAAAATAAAATGCTCCACAATAAAATATTGCTCTTCAATTGCTCTAATAGTCAAAATATGACCTAAAATGTACCAAACAGCTGATATGTTTGGGTCCCGAACATTTTGTGTTGCCGAATACATGCATTTCTATTCTGTGTGACTCAAAGCTGAATTGGGTTAATTTCTTATCTAATTAGCAATTCCAAAACCTCACAGGACACAATTATGCTAAACTAATATCAATCTTTAAAAATCACGTTTAGACAGTGTCTTGCACATTTCAATGTCATGACCAGAACAATAGTTTCACTTTAATAACCTTTTTCTTTTATATAAAGGCATGTTTGGTCGCAGGAAGCTACTTTCAAATAAGTCGACAGGATTTCAAGTTTTGAAGGACAAGGTTGAATTCCTTACAAATAACATTCAACTCTTGGCGCTGTCATCATCCAATGTTCAAGAAATGCAGTTTAGATGTGTAGCCTTCCAGCCTCTGTTCATGCCCACTTCACAGAAGCCCACACTGCATGTTTACACCGTTCATCCTTACAGGCGATATGTGAAGGTATGCTCGTGTTATTGAAACTCCTTTATTATGGAAACCTTCACTGGACACCTCGGCAGAACGGCTGGCTGAGGAAGGTGTTTCTGCTAGGATATTAATAATATCTCTTTAAGTCATTACTGGCGCACGGCAAATTTTATTGTCCAAAACAAAGGTGACTCATCGTTTAGTTCTAAATATAAGACAAATGACGTGCATTGTTTTACTTTACCTAATTAGTTTCATCATGATTGTTTATTCTGTTAGGACATTGAAAGCTCCGAAGAAAAGTTATCGGAACACTGCGTCCCTGTCATGAAGGAAAGCAAGTTCTTTTTAGAATCAACTTCAAAGGATCTAACGCTTATCTTGGATGACGGTTCCAGGAAGGCAAAAAGAAAGGTAGATTTATCATAAATTTATTATTTTTTACAAAATATTGTAGGCCTACTGCACTCCACTTCCGAGTAGAGTGCACCTAGTGCGCTTGCATCAAATTGTTATCAAGCAGTGGCAATGCCTGGAATAGTTCTAACAATCAGACAATAGTTGCCGGTGTAGCCCCATAATATAACACCGTGTATTTTTGAGGAATCATACCTGATTTGCAGATCAACGCGTGGGGTGTCAGAAATAACTTAGAGGTACGCAATATAACGCTCAAGCCAGACCACATTCATGACCAAGTCCAATGAAATCTGCTTTTTCTATATTGTTCAAAATGACTGCGTAAAGCCTCTTTGAAATTTCTAGAACTTGTTTTATTTGTGCACATACATTGCCACATAATTTGTTACTCGGAACACACCCCGATTCTGTTCGAGCAAATTCATCATTCTCATGGATAACGTATTTTACGAGCGACTTTCATTTGCTTTCAAATCCAGATCCCGATTCGAAATTTGATCAATGGTTCATACAGTCCTTTGTGCATTGAGCTTGTGTTTTCGCCCTCTGAAGACGGGAAAAGGAATTGTCACTTCACGATCCAGCAAGGAACATCGAATCTCCTAGAACAAGACTTCACAACCTCAATAGAAGGTATGCATCAATTTGTGTGTGAGTGTGTGGGGGAGTGTAAGAGGGTGTGTCTGTGTGTTGGTGAGGGTTTGCGTGTTTTTTGTGAGGCAGGGGTATTGTTACACATATTTACTACATTTTGTATGAAAATGAGAAAAATCTGTTAAGTCAGGCATGAGTGAGCACAAGTCAAAGACAAAATAATCACTTTTCAGAAGTATTAAGAGGCCTTTTTTCGTCTGTCAGGGGCAATTTACTCTTTAATGTGTACTCATTCGTGCATTACTTCACGAATCAATCTAATTTTCATACAAAATGTAGTCAAGATGTGTAACAACACCCCTGCCAAGTTATTAAGCGAAGGACATTTTCGTTAAAAAGTTATGCTATTTTAATCAGAATGAAGTTGCTTTTTTCTAGCTTTTTGTTGTTTTGATTTTACTCCCATTCTGACACAATTCGAAATTGACATGTTCGCAAACAATGCGTCGTGTTCATCCAAGCGTAAAGACATACCACACAAAAATGGTACCAGAAGATGCGGGAGGAGTTACTCTTTCAGAATATATAAAATAATTTGGGTTTTATAAATTGGTTTTCTTTTTATTGACATTTTTCTTGGTGTAAAGTTTTTTTTTTACTCACTCGGTATATTCCCATTCCACTGACAGTAATCATGGTAATCATCGTCTAGCTGCCGTAAGCCTAAATAAGACACAAAATTTTATAAGTGGAATGAATGTTTGGGGTGAATGTTGAAGAAAAATTCCAGTCTTCTTTGTGTTGGTATAAAGGATTGAGAAGACATAAACGGCCTTGTTTTGCGTTGAAAATTCAAGCCTAACAAAATTTAATCTAATTTTGGATTTCTTTGTTTTAATCATGACAGATGAACCCGATTACGGAGTCGACCTAACTGATGAGTAAGTAAAGTTCATTACCTGCACATATATAGAGCGATATTAAATCTTTATTTTGATCTTGATTGTTACGTAGATGGATCTAACATGTCTAAGAGGTTGCCCCATTTGTTGATAATGGACATTTGTTTTTGTCTCATGTTTGTTGTATATCGTGTAAGTTGACCTATGGCACACTTTACTTGATTCTATATAGCGCTATTATTTTTCCTCTCCCAATGCTATAGGACATGTTTGTTGCTTTCAAAATAAATTAGATGCATGCAATTAAGAAATTTAATTATAAAAAAACTTGTTTTTATTAAATTGTTTGGGTAGATTAATGTAAATTTTCAAGTCAAAATCTAAATTTATTCATTGGTTTAAAAATTTCTCCATCTTTCGATTGAATATTTTTCTCCCAATCAGTCAAGGTCAACAACCCTTCGCTTCAAACAAGCTACTGGATACCTTAACAAATGTGAGGTTTACTTCAAGGGATGTTATGGATCTCGGCTATCAGCTTGGTTTTCCAAATGCAACCGTAGAGGAATATATGAACAAGCCAGACACCACCTTTAATCGTATCTCAAAAACAGGTTTTGGTGAGATGCTTCGAGACTGGAGACGTCGTGTTAGACCGGGTGACCAAGTGAAGAAACTTCACCTAGCCCTGAAGGATGCGGGATTAGGTTATGCAGCTAACGCCTTCCTGCATAGAAGTAAGTTTTGTTTCTTGAGAACCAGAAGGATACTAATTAGGGAACCCAATATTTTAGATGTCGACGCGCATCTTATTGCCTTGGCGCCTTTTGAATGCTTAGTTCTCAGTAATGATACCAACATACAGCACTAGACAATTAGGTTACGTCTAAACTGAATTATAATTGGACTCCAGTCTTAAAACCCATAGCACTATGTGTTGGAATGTGAATAACAGTTATTCACAAGACCACGTTACATCATAGCATTATATCTAAAATGACCCCCAAACAAAGAAAAACAGCCACTAAATATTAATGTCAGAACAAAATATGATGCAGAGTAGTTCTTCAAGTCATGCACCACACAAGCTATAACACCGCTGCAGAATGTTCCTTGAAAACTATATCATAAGAATGTTTAAAACATCTTTTAGAATTCATGGCATAATGCAAGCATAGCTAAACGTATGACCTCTAATTTTGAAACAGAAATATATAAATTAAGATGAATTACAAGAATAAGTGTTACATTTAGTTATTACTATACAGCTTCCTGTTATAAACCTGACTTTTCCTTTCTCTTGTATTAAGGTGAATCATCTGGAAATGTTGCACAACTCAAAAAGCCGCTAGAGAAGAAATTGTAAGGAGAAACCTTCTAATGTATTTTAATATCGGATAAGCAGACGTACATCAAAACCTTTACAATGAATTTGAAAGTTGGAGACATGTATATACATGTATGACATGACGACATGACGGATTTGTAAATAAATGGATACATAAGTATCGTAGGAGAGTGAGTAGCAAACATAATAGTAGAGTAAGTGAAAATCACAAGCATTATCACTGCAGCAATTTGTGTTACCACAACTAAATGGGGCCGCCTCCGTTCAGTACTTAATGGGAAGAGTCTAATTAAGAATCGGATTCAGTGTAGATTCTAATTACTCTAAGAAACAATATGAATATATCATCTTTAAATGTAAACAGATATAATTATGAAGAGAAAGGACTCGAAAAGAAGAAGACTAAGTCACCATACTACAATATTTACGGTAGAACTTTCTAATCTATCGTTCATCGAAATTTAAGAATATTTGTCGTCACAATAAGTTTTAAGTTTGAAGAATTGTATGATAGTAACTAAATAACTTAACTTAGAGTAAGGGCAAAGGAAAAGAGAAAAATATACACTTCAATCCTACACACTAAAAAGTGAAAGGGTTCAATAGGGGTGCACACCGTCTATTCTGAGCGTGTGCACCCGAGAGGGCGTGCTTTTTTGCACGCCCAGGTTGGCATGCACTGAGTTTAAAGGGTGCACAGACCAAGGGTGCAAAGTTGCACCCTTGAATAGCCTCACGCGAGGCTGCCAGAAAATATGCTTTTATATAAATTATTTTATTTTCATTAAAATCGCATTGTTACTATATATATTGGGTTCATGTTATCAAATAAGTTATTTGAGCAAAAATTAGTCTATCAACTTTCTTTTTATAATGATGCTAATGGAAACTATCAACTGACTTATATACTACTGGCATGTAACTCAGACTAATGTTCGCGGCTTTATTTAACGGAAATGTGCCTGGCTCACTAAGCTCAGGGGTGTGGATTTTATGGAGTTTGATGTAAAATTGTTTAAAACTTTCCAGCAGTGCTGTCCATTTGTAAGACCTGACAGAAACTCATGCCTATTTTTTATATTGTATTTTGCAAGTTCTAATTTGTTATAAGAGAAAATAGGGCCACCAGCACACAGTGAATAACCCCTCTGCCAAACCCCAGAAAAGTGGAATGTCCAGTAGCATAACGAGTAATACCGTCATCCTTTTCTGTTTGAACTTCTCCTGTGTGCTGATTTCTTCTTGTTACTTCGTTGGCAGGTAAGGAGTGAATTATTTTACCATTATTTGAGTTCAAACTATTATGATTATCTAATTATGTTCGCTATAACTACAGTATATTATATGAACTATTATTTTGTATATCATTATAAAGAGAGGTGGAGATAAGAGTGAAATGTGTGGGTGCAGTGAGGTTTTGTACTGTCTGTCTCTTGCTGCATTTGTGCAGTGAGAGTTTGTACCGTCTTCTGTTGATGCTATGTAACTCACTGGCATTTCAATGTTGTTGAAGACCATGCTTCCTTGACCTGTTTTTAGTATACCTTAATTATTGTTGAGAAACCTGTCTGCATGTGTTGTTGATTTGTTGTTGTTGTTGTTTGTTTTAGTTGTTTTTGGGGAGGGCGCAGAACGATAATTGGAAAAGATACAAAACCTCCCTGTTAAAATCGTAAAACTTTGCTTTCCTCCAAGGTGAACCCATCTCTCCATATATGTTTAAATAATGGTAAATACTTGATCAAAATGTACTTTTATTACCTCATTACATTACTGCGACATACATAATAAGCATGGAATAAAAGTCGGTAATGACACACACATCACCTGTATTGCAGCATAAGCAACTTATGCGAGTTTGTTTCACTTACAATGACATATGGTAAGATGTTTAGAATTTATAATGCAATGGTCACCCCCAAGTTCACCCATGATAGCCTCTTCGTATGGCCATGGTCAGGGGTCCTGGGTATTTGTCGATTTTGACAGAAAAAAAGGGAAAGAAAAGAGAGAGATTAGAGGAGACTAAAGCATGGCTCTGAATAAGAAGTTTCTTGCAATATACATGATATATGTACTAGAATTATAATGTTCTATGTAATATAATAATAAGTAATTAATAAAATTGAATTATTGATGATTAACAATAATATAGTGATAAATAAACACATTACAAACTGACGAGGAATTGCAAAAGCAAATAATGTACATCTGTCTTCTATTCATTAAAATAAAAACAAAATTAACTATAAACTAGGCCTAGTTATTATGTCTTATTTAAAATTTGTTCCATGATTTCAAGTAAATGGTAATGGATATGGACTTAACATGAACAGAACTGAGAATAAGAAATATAATTTCGTATTGAACTTTTATATATTATCTATATGTTTTGCTGAATTATCCTTGTTTCTTCCGTTATCTTAGAATTGGTAAGGAGGACAGCATCGCGACTAGTGTACTACATGCATGACATGTAACTGAAAGGCTATTGCCAAAATTTCAACAGTAAGTTTGATCATTCATATTTTAAAAATATATATGATTTAAATATTATCACAAACTATAAGGGCGTAATTAGCACACACCTATTAGTCACAAACACTGGTTTTTCTGCTGGGGAGTGAGAGAAACACAGTCATGTACCACACAGGGTGGATGTCATAATAATACTTTGATGTTTTAATCTTATGCATAATCGTCTCTTTGGATTCGGACGCTCTTCTGGGGTTGGGTGACAGATGAATACTTTTCAACATTGTCAAAGACTCTGAAAGGGACCGATGCTATTCCATTTTTTCCTGATGGTTTTTATAGTAATGTATTAGTAAGTCAGAGTCAAATATTTTTTTAATATATAGAATCTTTGTACTTATGAGAAGTTTGATTGCTTATGAAGATTTACATTTCCGAGAATCATTGGTATGCTAAGAATATCATCAAATTAAATTTTTTCTATTTTAAAGATTCTTTGCAGCTATAGTTATTTGAGGATCACAGAATCTGGACTGACCTGACCATTTTACATCCACAAATATTGCTTATCCATGACTAATTTACAAGGGTTGACAGTGGCTTATGATACCTAGCGATTCCATCATTGTCCATTGATGTTGATAAGAAGGGTGTCATCAATAGTAGGAAAAAGAAACGTTTCTCCATTATAGAGTAAACTAGTTTATTGTTATTTTATTATGGATGAACAAACCAATATTATGCAACGTACAAATGCAAAGTAATTTTTGTTTTTTTCTTAACAGTATTTCTTGACGTTTGAAAAGGTTTTTAAGTGCACATCTCAACAAGTTATGAAGAGGATGATTAAAGACTAGGGGATGACAGTGGGTTGTTGTTTACTTAAAAATTTTAATGTTTTGTCTTTCTTTTTCTCATTTCATTTGTCACCAGGACCTGGTGTTGCAACCCATATCCTAGTATTACCGAAGGAATTTATCTCCAAAGATGTCAACATCCACATCTGGTATTATCTCGGTTAGATGCAACAGCGAGCTTTATTTTCGCTTGGCAACTTCTGCTTCTTCCGCATATTCATTGTGAAATACCCACGATATGGTAGGAAAACAAATTTATGTTGTCTGGTTTCAAGTTCTAGGTGGCCCGTTTGGAAGAGAGTTTACTTAGAAGCTTTTTGTTATAGTCCTTCATGTCTGAATTATGACGGTTGCGTCAATGTTTTTGTTTTTGTTTTTGTTTTTGTTTTATTTCATTCTGGTCGCGTTTGAAGCAAAGCATCACATTTATATCATGTTACCATAGGCGTACCACATAGTATATTTTAGTTTAAAGGGGGGGGGGGCCCACATGATCCTCTTACTTGTGCAAATAATGATTAAAAAAAAAAAATCTGTCAATTTGCACCAAAAAGGTGGTAATGCCGAGTAAACCATCGAAGATTCGTGCAATAAATATGATTGTTTGGCTTCAAACTTATCAAAATGAAAAATAACACATGTTATGCAGCAAAGAGGATGAGTTTGAATTCATACATGTTCTCTATTGTTAATTTTGGCGAATGATATTCTAACAATGCAAAATTCATTTCATACAATAATAAATTTCCTTGTTTTACTTACCTAACAAGATTTATTGATGATATTTCAAGTCGAATACTCAGTTAATCTTCGTATTAAAATGTTCTTGCCCATGATTTTGTGATACACTGGCCTTTCACGTTAGCTCATAGTTTGGTTAGGTTTGAAGGTATAAGTGAAATTATTTTATGTGACAGAATACAAAGTGCCAATTTCCCCTTCCCACCACAATATGTATAAAAGACTGTGTAATGTCGTACATGTATGTTTCAATTAGATACCATTGTTAAAGATAAGCAAAAGAAATGGTATTTCATCAGGATCCGATGGATCCCATTTCTTTTGCTCATATTCTTCATATTATATGTTTTTGGTCAGTTTCCTTCATTGATCAAATTTAGATACAATTGTCTTACAGTTGCACTCGGTATATGATGCCATTATTTTGATTTTCTGTGAAATTTCTGTGTCATTTACAAAAATCAAAGTGCTTATTTTTCTAAACATGCTAAAAGTTTCTCATAAAACGTTTCTGAATTTAGAAGACAGTCATTTTGTTGTAAGGATATTCATTTGGATTATCACACAGCACAACTAATTTTTTTAGTTTGATTGAAAAGTCAAGATTTGATTACCTATTTTTAAAAGTAAAAAATAAATATTGCAGCCTCGTTAACATTAATTCAGTCATGTCAGTGTGGATCTATGTTTGGAAATATAGGGGGGGCGAGCCCACAACATTAATAGGGGTACATAGCCGGAAATGTGCCTGTTTTAACATTGCAGTCAACTGGTTGATTTAAAAAAATACAAAATAAAAAAATAGAGGACTGGACACATGAACATAAATTTGCGAAGAATATCGTATTCCATCGTGTGTGTTAAAAAAGCACAATTAGGCCTAATAGTGTTAATTGTTGAATGTGTAATATTATAAAAACCTTTTGCAACAGTTTTGTTATGGTAATGGGTCATAGGTCATGTTGTATGGGTTGCAGCAATAAATATCATAAGTAATAGTTTTTAAGTAGAAAGTAACCAGAATTCAACTTTTCTGTAAGGATTTTGCTTGTTCTTTAATTAAACTGGTAGTCACGATAGAATAAATAAGATCTTTCATATTATCTTTGAAACACGCCTTCAAATAATTCATTCTTTTGAGCACATTTTGTAACACTTCGGATATTTGTGTGTCTAATTTACAATGGAATTACTGGCATATAGTAAATGTACTCTTTTTGGTCACTACAGGACGCAGGACTGTATGGGATAATCCTCAGGTCTCGAGCACATGGTTAGATGGTTAGATGTTACGATGGTAATGTTGCAGCGACGCATTATATACAACAGTCGCGCATATTTACGTCTGGGCCAAAATTTGGTGTCACAATCCGAAAGTTGAGGTTGGGATTCGAACCTTAGTTATTTATAATTAGTAGGCCTATCTAGAGAAAATAACTAAACTAATTTGAATCGATTACATTATGGGAAAAGAAAATTAGGACGGAGGTCGAATCAAAGTCACGTCTTTCGGATGATGACCAAGGTTGGTCCCAGTCGGAAGTAATGCATTGATGTGACAATAGCCTAAGTGTCGCTGCGACATTACCGGTTGTAACATGGCATATACTCTATTAGGCATGTCGAACTTATCCCAAAAATTAATTAAGTTTTTTTTTAGCAAGTACATGTATTATAAGAACTTTACTTATGAAAGCAATAGCTTGCTTTAAGGTTCGATTTGTTCCAGGCTTCCATCGTTATTTAGACACATTTCATGTGAAAATTAATTTGAAATTTTAAGCATACTGGACTGTAAGGGTGAAGAAGTGTAGTGTGTGGAGGTAGTGTGTTGTGTGTGTGTGTTGTGTGTATGTGTGTATGTGTATATGCATTCTAGATCCCAGTGGGTTCAATATGGGTGCAATCACATACCCATGACTTAGTGAATGGAGTGGAATTTGCACCAAAGGGTGCAATTTTCAACTCTATTGGACCAGTTTTACACTTTACGGGTACAATCTTGAACTCTATGGGTGCGTTTTGCACCCCATGAGGTGCAAGATTGAACCCTTGGGTGCGGATGAACCTTAGGGGTGCAAGTTTGAACCTACGGATGCGTCTTTGCACCCCATGAGGTGCAGGATTGAACCCTAGGGGTGCAATTCTGAACCCTATGGATGCGTCCTTGCACCCCTTGAGGTGCAGGACTGCACCCCTGCGGTACCGAATTGAACCTTAAGGGTGTATCCTGAACCCCTTAGGTGCTTCTTTGCACCCAATAGGGTGCAGGATCCGACCCCTGGGTGCAATTTTGAACCCTACGGATCGTCTTTGCACCATGAGGTGCAGGATTGAACCTTAGGGTGCAATTTTGAACCCTATGGATGCATCTGTGCACCCATGAGGTGCAGGATTGAACCCCTGGGTGCAAAATTTAACCTTAGAGGTGCAATTTTGAACCCTACGGATGCGTCTCTGCACCCCATGAGGTGCAGGACTGAACCCTTGGGTGCAGGATTGAACCTTAGGGGTGCAATTTTGAACCCTATGGATGCGTCCTTGCACCCTTGAGGTGCAGGATTGACCCCTCGGGTACCGAATTGAACCTTAAGGGTGCAATCTTGAACCCCTTAGGTGCTTCTCTGCCCAAATGGGTGCAGGATCGCACCCCTTGGGTGCGGAACTGAACCTCGGGGTGCAAAGTCGCACCCTAAATTAGAATTTCAAACCAAAAAGGGTGACAATTGCACCCCTAAAGGTGTAATATTGAGCCCTTGGGGTGCAACTCTGCACCCCACTATGGGGTGCAGCCTTTGCAACCCTTCCCTGGGGTGGCACACTTGCACCCCTAGGGGTATAGGTATAGCGACAAAGCTGTGCACCCTTTAGGGTGCAGAGTTGAACCTCTATTTCTTAGTGTGTATGGTTACATTTTTCTTTTCCACGCTAGTATATTAAAACAAAAAGCGAAAAAAAAAAACGAAACAAAACAAAACAAAACAAACAATAGACAATACGTTTCCTCAAATCTGTCTAATGAGGGAGGAAGTCCTAATTTGGATATTTGATTGAATTGAATTGAACTGAATTACAATTAACTATCATAAATTATTTTTTCGAAAGATTATGACTTGGCTATGTACTAGTAGTTCGATATTCAAGAGTAATCCATATTTAACTATTGTTGTATAATTATATGTACATAAATTTGATATGATATTTCGTGTCACTGATATGCCATATGTTATAGCTTACTATTCTTTAACGAGTTTGAAAGAAAAAAAAAAAGGGTCAGAGAGATTTTGATTTCTGAATTGCAAAGGAAACATGGAAATACACAGAAATAATAAACTGGTTCTTGTATAGCTTACCAAGCTATTTTGTCATGCAGAAGATAATATCTGAAACGTAAAGTCATTGCCACTTTAAGTGTTTAACCAGTATTAGTTAATGTACAGTAGACTTTCCATAATTACTATGTGCTCGTCAATTTCCATCAGCCATGCCTTTATAACCCATCTATATTTTGGGTTTATCTATGGTGGTATTGTCTCACATATGCATTGTTAACCAAAATAAATGGATAAGAATAGTTGTCATGGGTGTGGTCGCAATGAAATATTAAGCTGGAAATGTATTAGAGTATTGTATATAAATCTTTAAAAATTATCATAATTAGAGTAGGATACACCACAATTTATTCAAACGAATGGATAACATATTATATTTAAGGTTTGTCTAATATAATTTTATTTTATAATTATATGATGTCAAAGTGTAAAGAGGTGATACATTTCACCACAATGTGTGTTATTACAAGTATACAAAATCTATTATTACATTGCAATTTTCATGATGATTATAAAACTTTCTTATACATCATTGTTGATCGAAATGTAAAATTATTTGTTGTCACAGTGAATTTATGAATTGGAGACATCTACATTAAGACATGACGGTTTTGTAAATAAATCCATTATCTCGTATGAGATTGAGTAATTGTCGTTAGAGCAAGCACACATGACAGAATTACTAGTATACGAAGATTATCTTTCAGTATAAATATATTGTTATCTAACAATTTCCAGTACTGAAATGTGTCACACATGAACATTGTTGATTAAAACATATAATTAATACTTGTAACGAAGAATTTCAAGGTAAAAAAAAAAACACAAGAAAAAAAGAAAAGAAAGATGTATTGCATTACAGTTGTGTAAATAAATGAATAGAGTAAGTAAATGCAATCGCACAGGAGTAGGAACACACAACAGAATAACCTGTTTATCGCAATTTGTATCAGTAGGCCTTACTATAAACATCGTCAAGTTATAAATGTATTATGCGTTCTTAATCAAAATTATAAATCGTCGTCACAGAGAATTGGAAAGTTGGAAAGATGTATAATATAAGACTTTTGTAAATAAAACGCTATGCAGCAAGACGAAACTTTAGCTATGAGGGTAATACATGTAATATACATATGAAATAATAATTACGTACTACACCACAATAATGTTCAAAAGTTTTTTGCAGGTAGCGTATATTTTTACTGTTTCATTGACATATTAAATTAATCATTATATGTCATATATTATTTTTAAATGAATAATAATTTTTTACATAAATGTAAACGATTAACACTTTTATACATGTAAATACATACTTGCTTAAACTGCTTCTTCTAAAAACGAAAAAGAAAAAAAAGGAAAATGGTTTTCTTCATAAATTCGTTTCATCAAACTTGTATTTTAACGAAGGAAGTTGTTATTTGTATATTTGAATTATATGAATTTACTAACCATCATTAAAAAGTATCATCTTCCAACAAAATGATGACACTCACCTCACACGTCTTTGTATAAATAAATATTTGTAATTCCATATTCTAAAATTCTTGGTTATAATTCTTCTTCTACTCTTTTTTTTTTCTCTTTACAGACTTGTATATTTTCAAAAACAAACAAAAAGGAAAACAAAATAAAATATTTGTCGTTTAAATATTTGTTTTCTCGAATTTGTCCGATAACGAAAAACGTTGTTTTTTTGCATATTTCAATTCAATTGTATGGAACTAAATTACTGAAAATTATTGGAAACTACAATTTTCCATCAAAAAGCTGACGGTCACACATTTTTGTATAAACGTATATATACATTTTGTAGTTCCATTGTCTATATAGATTTGAATAAAACATTATGTTTCATGACTTTGACATCATTAGATTCTTATTTTCAAAAATATGTACTTTTTTCGTATCTAGTTTGAAAGTTTAGGATTTACATTTTGTAAATCTATTTTGCATATCAATATCTTTCAATTAGCGTTGTTTATGAGCTAAGTTTTTGTTTAATTTCTAAGTGATAAATATTTCATGTTCTTCACTGTTTTTTTTCTTCATAATATTCAAAACAAAAAAAAAAGAGAGAAAGAAAGAACCCCTCCCTTTACAGCGGATAGCGTTACAGCCTTCAAAGGATTAAAGCCATCATTTACCTGTGTAGCATTTGTGACCAAAATTTATGTTATATTGCCGCCAGACTGCTCGTTGTCATGTTTAATTTAAGCGTTGGAGAGATGTATGATATTAACGTTTTTATTATTCATGAACAAGTATATAGTGTAGACGTAAAAAGGTATTGTATATAAGGGTTAATATATAAGTTAAACACATGAAGAAATTACCAGTCGAAACGTGATATGTAGCACATCTCCATACAGTGATCGGATATATCTATTGTACTGCCATATTGTAAATAGGTAATTGAAATGGACTGTTATGATACTCGCTAATATTACTTCCTTTACATCTTTAGTTATATATAAATTTCCATTAAGTGGTTAATGCTAATCGTTTTTGATGCCGTAGTCTTTCATAGGCCTATACGTTTCCTCAAAAATTTTCTTATAACAAATAAATCATCTTTGTACTGTAATTCAGTTCATAGTTATATGTACAATGTACGTAATCAAAATGCTGAAGTCAACATAATACCTATTTGTAAATTTTGTAATTCCAAATTTTGTTAAATACGAGGCCATGATGTCTTTGATTTGATTTAAATTTGCCTTACCTTGACAAATATATTGTTATATGTAATGCGATATCATATTCTATATATTTCATATAAAATTTTATATAATAATATATGTAACATATATTTTGTAGAAGGGCAGTTTCTTTAATGTAAGCAGAGTCGGCATTCGATATTCTAAAATATCTAAAGGATCACAGTCGGTACTGAACAAATATTAAACTTCAGTATCCGCCAATCATTTGGCGTGCAGGCGCGGATCCGACAATTCTTGTTTCAAAGTATTTGGCAGGCCCAATTATCAATAGTGATTATTTTTGGGCATGAGCCCATACATTGAATTATGTGGCTTAAGGCTGGATCAGCAAAATCACAATCATGAGTCAATTATTAGAACAATTTCGATTCTGGCTGGTTGAAGAACACTGACATATTATACAAAAATGAAAATAATGATAATAAATTACTATTACTACTATTATATGAAGGTATATAATTATAAAATAAGTTAGACCCGAATATAAATATTTGCTTTTTACTTCTTTTCTTTTTAATTCCGACACGACCTGCGTAATAATGAATTTACATTCAAATGTTTAAAATGTGAATATTAACTGCATTAAAATGTAAAGCTAACACACACAACACACAAACACAACCACACCCACACACACACACACACATTATATACTTTAGATAGGTTATCCTGTTCCAGTGATAAACTGTTTGAATTTTGCCTTGTATAATTATGTAATCAATATCACAATAATAAAACAACGCGCTGAGTATATAAATGCGCCTTAAACACTGTATTCTAGATATCCTAAATAGAGTTATCTTTATAATCATACAATATTGCGCTTATTTCTTCTTATCATATTTTTAAAATGATTTTTTTTTTAAAT
>CALNVZ010001809.1:2996-19537 GCA_940671915.1 Paracentrotus lividus | reverse complement strand
GGGAGCAGATGAGATAGAATGTCCTTTTCTCTTTGTTTCAAGCATTATTAGACGATTTCAACTATGCCGATGTAGATTTGTTGGCATCGAGATTCATAATCCAACTACTCCGCAGTAGTTTCATGGAAGACAAGACTCGAGGCAATAGTCTGTTGATCGGCCTTTCTCTTTGTCAATGGGAAAAGTTATTACTCCTTACATGGTTTCCCCCCTGTGTTGTCCTTCTAGCAGGGTACTTCGACAAGGCTGGAGAAATGGAAATACAATATCAATTGGCAATCCTCAAATGCACCTGTAAATGGAAAGCACAAGTTTGGTTTCCATATACTCCTCGACCTCTTAGTTTCACCCCATTCTGCTTCAGTAGGAAGGCTCATATAACCCAGCAGACCCTCAATCACAGCTGCAAGTTTCTAACTGCGCCTGGCTTATCGTCTCCAGCCAACTAATGGATCTCAACAGGAATTTGTTCTGAAACATAGCAGCCGAACTTCATTGAATCGTAGCTTGGCGGCTAAGGGAACAAAGCGAAACGATATGGAATCTGCAGGAAGATTTTTGTGTAATTGGTGTAGTGAACGGTCGATGCTAATATGTACAACTGCCGTCTATAGAAGTGGCGTTGTTAATGTATCCTTGCACATCAACATGCTGTGGGAAAACATATCACCTTACCTTTCGTTCGCTCCTTGTGTCGTTCTATTTACGGCGGATCGAGTGGATTTGCCTGTGTGGGAACAACACCTGTGGTTTGTTCGTCTGTTGAACAGGGGTATGGTGCTAATAAGACGACTCCTAAGCCAAAGTATAATATACTTGGATGTCTCTACTGTTGTAGATTATCTTTCTCACTCCAGAAAATGTGAACTTCGTCCTTACTATAGTTGAGTCAAAGTATTACTCTTAAGCGGCTCTCTGTTTCTCTGGTCCGGCAGCGGACGCGACCTTATGTATCTAGATATTTAGTTCAATGCAGATGTGGGATTGCAATTTTTCATGTAAGAACTGCTAAAGACTTCATCACCGACACCGAAAGGGTGTCAACAACAGTTGTAGAAAATTACCAGCGTACATCCGCTAATTCCAACTGTGCGTTATGTCCTAGTCTCAGCAAATTACATCAACGAACTGTAACGCTCTTAGGGAGGAAGAGTAAAGAGAACAGCTTTTCATCTGCTCAGGGAAAGCCGCAATTAAAATTCTTGTTAAAACTAACAACAACAAATAATGGTAACAAAAAAATTTAAAACAATGGTGGATGAAAACCAATTCTGTCCGCATCTGGCATAGATAGAACATTTTGTTCTGCTGCATAGTTTCCGTAGTGCAGTTGGACATCATTAAGCTTTTGTCAAGTGTTACCCTTAACAGATGATTATGAAGACACGCCGATTGGTCTAGATGCTAGGACATGTTTGGCGAAGGTTTTATCTGAAATCCCCAATAATAGGTAATTCAGTTTGGTGGTACGATTCTATAACTGCTTCAAAAGCCTAGATTACAATGTTATTATGTAGGCTCTATTATAAAACGAGCGTCTTTGTATGTAAAGAGTTTACTGTTGAATAAAGTATTCTCTTTGTAAGGATATCTAATTGTTATTTGGTGATTTAGATAGCTTTCTCTTGTTTTATTCGCGGAAAACAATCGCGAGGAATATTTTCAAAGTGAACGTTGATTTCGTTCCTTTCTAGGTTCGTTTAACTATCTTGTGTATTTGGCTTTTGAGAGAACAGTAAGAAAAGAAACAGAATTTAATGTCTTATGTTGGCGTTGTTGACCTTTTTTAAAAAATCGGTCCTCGCTGGTAAATCATGATGTAATAAACGAAATCAGTTTATCGTGTTTGACATAGATGGTTCGCAGACTATACGTAAAATAAACTGCCAAGAAATAAATGAAAATTGTGTTCATTATGTGATTTTTTATATTCGGTTAATTATGCCATCTTCTGTGCGTCGATTGGCTTTTGAAGATGGCAAGCGCTTGAAGACTTGTAACGAGTGTTATGTAACAGAATTCCTAAATATACCAGGTTAATAAATGAATATATATTGACGAATTCTATTTATAATAAGAATTACAAGTCGAGAGAGGTTCCGGAGCCTTTTTTCACAATCAGGATCTTTTCCTTCCTTCTGTTCCCTCCCTTTCATAGACACCAACACAGAAGGATGACAAAATCATTTATTTGTTTGTAGTTCTACATGAAAAGAGTGCTTCTTTGGCGCCATGAGTGAATTCCACTTTTGGATGACAGATTGTATGAGCGGTTCTATAATTGGTTTGACCGATCTTCGGAAATAAGCACGATTCAGGTGAAGTGGGTTTTTTCCCTTTGCAGAGGAACAAAATTGTCCTAGTGACTTTCTTCTTCGCTTGTTCTTTCTTTTTCAATCCTCATACTTTGAACGATGAATACACACGAGAAGCGGTCCTTTTAGAGTTGCGGGCTCGGCTCATTTAAATATTTAAATTACTGTGAAATTCTTTGTGTGATTCCACTGCCTGAACACTGGCGGATATCTAACCTCTTCGTCTGTACTTCTTATATTAAATAGATTCTAATTATACTTCATTATAACTGTATAATTTAGGAATTATACAAAACAAAAAAGGCATCAGTAAGGAAAATCCTTTGCTTTAAATTGGTACCCTACATACAAAATATTTGCAAAATTTCACACACCTAATTCTTTTCCCCAACTGTACATTTTTTTTCACAGACTGGTATACACTTGGATATGTGGAGTTTGTGTAAGAAATCAATTATACATTATTTTTTTTAAAACTTATTTTCACATGTATACTGAATTCACAAAAGTTTGTCTTACATTTCATTCAACAAATTATCATTGCCTCTTTTGCACCATTACCCGTAAATCTTTTCCATCCACAGCTGGATGTCTTTGTACATGTATCTCTGTTCCCGCTTTTTCCTTGGGACTACTTGATCGTCGACTTGACGTACCACTTGTTCATGGTACCATTAGAAGTGAACGTTGTAATTTGGAGCATCCAAACTCTTGATCCTCCATATATAAGGGACGTATTAAAGGACCTTTTTGCTATAATCCTTGCGTGGATATTTGGAATGTCCCTTCTTATGTGTCTCATTGACAGCACATCATCATCTCCCCACTGAATGACGAAGTTTTAGCATTCCTTGCTTTTGTCCGATTTTGCATTTCTACTTTGCCGTTGTTGCTTGCTCACTTTTCTTGGTGAAAATTTATCGTATTTGCTTCACAGAATGTTGATGGGCATAGTCATTTCCGTGTCCATTAGCAGCTCAGCAAGATTGTCGTTGCGTGGAATTGAAGTTCGCTGTGTAGGACAGTCAGAAGAGTAGAGCTCCTTCTCTCACGATCGTGCTGCCTTGAAGTGTTTGTTGGAGGACTGTTTCTAATGCTCAAACTCCCCCATTACCAGGCAGGTAGTAAAGAGATGATTTGTATTTCAAATGAAAATCTCATTGATACAAATTGCACGCCCCTTGTTCAGACATGAATTTTCTGACACAAAAAAAGTTGGCATAGACAAGTGTGATAGGAATTGGATGACAGATCTAGATGTAACATTTGACACGGATCGCAACCTTCGCGGGCCACTTAAAACTAGGTAGTCAATCACAACCACTGCGAGTTGATCAACACCTTGGTGGTTAGGCAACGGCGAGCTTTGCTACTGTTTAATGCACTCATCAACACCGTAACACTGATTAATAGCTCTCTACTACCATTTTATCGAGACTGTGGCCACCAATTATTCGCCTGAACGAAGTGGCTACAATGCGTACTATACCCGATGGTGTGGGATGGGCTTCATTTAATTTTCAATTTTGACTGACACAGCGTAAGGATAACCAGCTCTGTCGCCCCATAATAGGCATTGATCATCACAAATCACTCATTCGTCAATGCAGAGAATGACTTCGTGTCATCATCTTTACATCCAATTTTAAATGACCAACCATTGAGACATCTCATAGTATGAATTAACATGCTGTCGCATGAATCACTGGCGGTTGTTGCCTGTTATAAGCTATAGATGTTGTGACTGAAGCATTGCGAAAATGCATTAACACTGCTGAATATGCTTCCTCGTCTTATCCTCGATCCTCCTCAATGTATGAACATGGTAATACTCGTGAAATTCGTTGCAAGCATCCAGCACGCGTTGCCCATTGTGCGATTCACATAGTCTGGCGTCCAGACCTCTCACGAACAACAGTTGTAAGAGACTGATGCATCGATATAATGTTGTCACTGATGTCCTGAACCAGTTTCCACAGCCCGGCCAGAGGTAAAGCAACGCCTCTTCTCACCAACTGAGTAGTCACTCAGTACTGTGCTAAGAGATTGCGATGCAACGCGACAGAAAATTACTCTCCATCTTCACTTGTAGTAGAACGTGGACCAGACCCGTATCTATGCGTCTGGAGCAACTATCTCGAAGATCACACTCGAATAGCTGCAGCGATACGTTCTGATTATCAAACCCTATGTCGATGAACACTTTGTCTGCTTCTGAGTCCAACGAAGATATACCTTTGGCGTGTCATATGCGCCTCGAAGTGGCGGTCAGCAGAAGAATAAGTTTGGCAAGAAATTTGGAGTAGTACGAAGCCAACAAAAATGAGGCGTTATGAAGGAACATCTGTTAGGCACTTCGGGTGCATTGCGAATCAAATGCTCCACATGTAAGCACAACAGTTAAATCTCGACATCATGAGATACATCGTCGAGTTAGCTTGTAAAGCGTAGTCACCCATGGTACATGGCATGTTCTCTAACAGTAAAAACTCCAAGCAGGATGTGTGTGGTTGGTGAGGGAGGGGGGGGGGTCCGCCTGTCCGGCTCTTCAAATGATGTCTGCGCTGAGAAAAGCAACAAAAAAAAATCGACAATAATTGGATATTTTCCATGTATTGTGTTTTAATCTACCATATGACTTTCATCAAACATTTCAATACATTCTCTTTACCTCTCAAATCTACCTGTTTATTCTCTGAAAAATAGCACTTCACAGTAGTTTAGCTCTATTTGAGTAAAAATGTGAAGCTACTGTCTATGGGTGACCTAATCAATACACTTGCTCCTAACATGCTTGTAAAATCTCATAATTACTTTGTATACGAAAATGTCCTTTAGAACTTTCAGTCATTAAAAAATTGCAGATTCCTATTAGTAAACGATATTCTTTGCTTGTAAAACAGGGAACTTTAAATGCTTACATTTGTTGAAGCAATTTACCAGTTTATTGAAACTACTGTGTATCAGTTTAAAAACCAAATGGTCTGTAATGACCCGACTGATAGCAGTAAATCTAGGCCCTACAAATTAACAATGTAAGAAATACTTTCACTCACTCTTGTCAATTTGTGGCACAGAAACAATGGCCCACTGTAGCTACAGCGGTGGAGAATATTTCTTCCTTCTGACCGAGAAGACTCTGAGGTCCTTTGAGAACATGCAGAAGAAATAGGAATAAAGGTAAAACAAATAAATTAAATTAAAAAAATGATTGAAACGTCAAATGGGCAGTTGCTCCTAATGTATGATAATATCTTTGTTTCTTTTAATAAGATTAAAATAGATTAATTGCTTTAGCAATTTCTTTACACCAAAAGACTAGACAGAGTCAAACTCTTAATATAACGAAACATTATATTCCATTAAATAATGACCTTAAAGCTTCTAGTTTCCAATGTATTTAAAGCCATGATCCGAATATACTACTGTTGGTTATTATAACCCTTTCATGAAAATACCACATGAAAGAAATTTTTATAACAATTTAAGTTGAATCATAAAGAATCCAATACATAAATAGATTCAGGCCCATTACTGATTAATATTTAACAAGTATTGCAGTATGCTGAATAGAACATTTATACAGATAATTGAAGGCCATGAGACTAGATCCATCACTTACAGCATGTGATTCAGTTTGTGGATTTTTATTTGGTATTTTTTTTTTTTTTGGTCTTTTTTGCTGATTTTCAAATATATGTATAATGAAGCAGAATTTCTTCTGATTTTGAAAAAGAGATTTGAGATTACAAACCTCATTCTCAAGGACATGGACAGACACACTAGGCAACTGCTATTGAGCTCCGCATGCAATAGAACTCAGCCAGGGGTGGTACGTATGTACTCCATAGTGTAGACCTGCCCACATTTTTCTTTCCCTTGTACAAGCTGGAGAGAAAAAATGTAGTAGAATGAACACCTTCAATTGAAGTGATTAAAATTTAACAATTAAGCCACACACTGACAAATAATCGCATGTGTAGTCGTAATTCCCATGTCTGGCGCAAAGAATGCAATAAATACTGCTAATCATAGAGGCCTAATGTCAATAGGAAACACTTTGTTTGATTTATCACAGACAGATAATCCATGAGGAAGAAAGACGGCAGGAACAAATAGCATTTAATGTTTTAATTAATTAGTTAAAGACTAAATGCTAATTGAAACTCGTAGCACCTTCATGCTCATCGATGTAGGCCCTAGAGTCTTCAAATAAATAGTTGCTACAACACCCCATAGCAAGATGTAATGACTTCAGTAATTAGCTAGTAACTTTCATGGTCAAATTTATTTACCAAACACAAATATACAGCCATCTATAGGAACCAAAGAATTTTCTATTCGAAATGGTAAATATTGTCATGGATTTGTCCATGAATCATATAATACGAACAAAAAAACAAATCAATCATTACGCCAAAAATTGGTATTATACAAAGATACAAGACTTGAAGGAGACATTTTAAGTCAACCAAAAATTGAAGATAGACTAAAGTGCGTATGGCAGAACGCATCAACATCAATTTCGCCCTCAAAACCATAGACTGTTTGTGTGTGAGAGTGTGGGGAGAAAGGAGGAACCTTGCCTGCGTGGTGCGCCTCCTAACATCAACAAAGTCTAGGCCTAGATTCTAGGCTTAACGTTAATTTAATTGACACTAAGGCCATCATGGAAAACCCAATCACAACTGTCAATTCAAACAAAAAATTAGCGTGAGATCCATTCGCATTGTTAAACGCATGCGCACGCGAGCCATCTACGCATGTTGCCGGCGCGCAGTAATAATGTACACAAAGAAAGGCGCGCACCGTGCGCGACACTTCACATGTTCATGTAGTAAACCATGCTGTATGTCGGACAGGTTGTTTAATCCGGACAGACGGATTTGACCAGCCATTGAAAAGTTCGAAGCAATCATTTTTGTAGTTTTTTGGAACAAAGTGATAGAAGAATATCTACACATCAAATATTGATGAGAATAACATCATTCAACATGATATTTTGGCATAATCCTCGAGACAAACAACAGCTTCATTTTGTTAAGTGTCGCGGACAACGACCCCACCAAACTATCTTGCATAACATTTTCCCGCATGAAAGCAAAGCACTCGCAGGGAATGTCACGACAAACGGCCCCATATTCAGGGTTTGAGACTCCAAAAGGTAAAAAAATCTAAAATTATGCTACTTTTTGTCATTTTTGCGTGAGAAAGGGTGTTCTGCGTAACAGATCCGGAGACAGACCCACGAAATGCGTGAGCTCAACGCAAAATGCGTGAAGACTTGGTAGCCTCGACATACAATCAATATAAATGTAATAGTCTATATACTTCTATAAGAAACATGTCCATCAAAAGTAACTAAAATGCGAATTAAGAGGCGGCACTTGACGTGTGTTAGAAACTTTTCACTTATAGATCAGACATTGAACTTCATTATTTTGCTCAAATTCCAAGATTGATATTGTTAACATAATATGGTAGATCTACTCTGACAAATTAGTATAGGCTAACATGAGAGTAATTAATGCATGAAATACAAGAAAAAACAATCGGGTTACAATGTGCGTGTCAAACAGACAAATACACGCAATTTGTAGGTACTAGGGACTCGGTTATCTCCTGATCACAATGTGCACTGCAGAAGATATTTTGACAGAAATTTTGACAAGAAAATCATATTATAGCCAATTTCAACAGATACAAAAGCACAAGAATAGTTAAATCACAATTCCTTACGTTCAAGAGGTGACAGACTAACTTAGTGTTTACCCAGTGTTTGCAAGGCATACTGTCATAAAACCGCCAATATGCCGACCAACGAAATTCAAACAGCACACCCACTGCGCTTGCGGTAGTCTGTATTCAGACCACAGAGTAATAACTTCAATATCATAATGTACCACACATCCAGCAGTGCAGTGTGGTACAGGTGTGTAGCTCAGACTGGTTGTGTAGGGCCGGATCACGTGGGGCCATCAGGCCCCCGCTCTATTCCCAAAAAGTTATTTTAATTGTATATATATTTTTAATCATTATACTTTACTACTCATTTTTTTTTCCCCTTTTTTCGTGGGGGGAGCAGGACAGAGTGCTCAAATGACATTATGCCCCTATATGAATGAGTTCAAAGCAATATGCACTACAGCGCCTCTTTGTTTATGAATTGGCCTTCACCCCCCACCCCTCCTTCCCCCCTCCCCTCTCCGCCCAAATAATAATAAATGCGAAAACAGAATATTATATCAGCAAATATATTCGCAGGCAGAGGGGTGAGTAATTTTTTTCTGGTGGGGGGGGCTAGGGGGGTCTGGTATAATAAAATACTACTAATTTATGAATGAGGTTAAAATATCGGTGGCCCTTAGTTGGAGATATCATTAATGAGTCCAAAAATTAGTAGATCCAATATGTAGGCTGGCCCATAGAAGTGATATTTTTTATGAAACTCAAGCCATCTTTTACTCCGGCTTAATCTCTGAAATGTTGTCCCCACTTTCATTTCAGGCCCTGGCATATTGGACGGTCCCACCAACCAATCCCGGTATTAAAAACAACAAAAATTGTCACCCCACAAGTCCTTATGCCTTTTTTTTTTTTTTCATTTTGGGGGCCCGTTTGTTTCCGGTCTGACAATGCCCCACATGTTCATGTTCTTAAGTTAAATCCTGTGTTTATGGCAAGCCTTTAATTCTTGTCTAGGAATAGTCGAAATTCTTCGTTGCTTCCAAATTGGATTTTATTCACTTTTACAAGTAAATTTCTATCTCCCAAAAATGTATGCAAAATCTCAGCAAACAATAACAAATGAGAAAATAACTAAGTCACCTTACAACCTTGTCAATAAGGCTGAAACAGATGTGGCAAATGAAACATAAGTATCAGGTTGTTGTGTTGTTGGTTTTTAAACTCTTGGTTGACCATAAGTAGATAGACTCATATTCAATTTTTCATCATTCACTTTTTACTCAACCCCTCCCCTACACAAGAACAATTCCTTGACCCTGCACTTTGATTTAATGAAAGACAATAACTAACCCTGTAGTCAATGCGTTTTCGCGGAATAGTAATGGAGGGCCCTGGTCAGCCGTTAAACGAATAAGGCCCAAAAATAGAGAAGAAAGTCGTGAACAAATGGCGCTGCTGGGGTAGAACAACTCTTTTATTTTCGATTCCCCGGGAACGGTCGGGGAACTTCCAAAAATAGCCAAAGCCCAAAAAAGTGAAAGTAGGACAAACAACGCAAGAAATTAAAGCCGGAACAAAAATTGCTGCAGGACACACAAAAAAATATCCGCCTTATAACAACATGTATATTTACAGGGAGGGGGCGCTCATATGCCAATTAGTTTAGCTTGATGAGCAACGGAAAGCAAAAGTGGTATATTACGGTATTAATATCCAGATTTGTCAATGTCAATGGTACCACTGACTAAACCATGCAACTGGTAGCGTACAGTTTGGTCAAAAGGGTTTCACTGAGAATAACCGTATATTCAACATATCCATTTTGGCAGGGATTAACGTACCACTGACTCAAGTTAAACCCATGCTAGCATGCTGTGCGTACGCTAGTTGTGGCAAGGTTCAACTGGAATAACTTGGTTATATTCCAAAATACTTCCAGTTTGGGCATGGGTTTATCTGGACCACTGGACTCCATAAAACCCATTGCTAACTGTATACGTACCAGTTTGTTCAAAGGTCAACTGGAATAAACTGGTATGATTCCAACAACTTCCACTTGGGCAATAATTAAGTGGTACCACACTGACTCATATAAATCCATTGGCTCTGGTATGCCTTCCCGTTTGGTCAAAGGTTCACAACTGGGAATACTGTAAACCCAACAATCCAGTTTGCATTGGGTTAACTGTACCACGACTCCAGAACCCATGGCAGCTGGGGGGGTTATGGTTTCCCAGTTTTGTTCAAAAGGTCCATAGGGACAACTGGTAATGTTCCAACAGATTCCAGTTTGGACATTGGTTTTAAACTAGTACCACTGACTGCAGTAATGAATGGAGATACTGGCATATACGCCAGGTGACTTTACTTGTTTTAAACTGACTATCAATGGTCCAGTTCATTATGGTGGATGAAGTGAAATAAACTCCAGTTGACTTTTCCTTGTTTAACTGGATCAAATGTCAAGGTTTAGTCATGTGGGTATGAAGAGAAAATAACTGGATATACAACTACCAGTTGACTTTACCTTGTTTAAATGGTACAAATGTCCAGTTCATTATGCTGGTTGAATGGGAAATAACTGGTATAAACTAACCAGTGACTTTACTTTTAACTGTTCAAATGGCCAGTTCATTATGTGGGTATGAATGGGAAATAACTGGTATAAACCCAGTTACCGTGCTTGTTAAACAATGTAATCAAATAGTCAGTAGTATTGGGATGATGCGAAATAACTGGTATAAACATCCAGTATGACTAACTTGTTAAACTGGTATCAATGGCGCAAGTATAAGTAATGTGTATTGAATGGGAAATACGGTAATACCAAGTGACTACGTTAACTGCGTATCAAAGTGTCCAGTTAAGTAATGTGGGTATGACTGGAAATAACTGGTATAAACTACCCAGTTGCTTACTGTTTTAAAACTGGTATCAAATGGTCATCAATTTCATATGTGGCTATGAATGGGAAATAACTGGTATAAACACCATTAGACTTTACTTGTCTTTAACTGGTATCCAAAATGGTCCATTAAATGATGTTTGGTATGAATGGGAAATAACTGGTATAAATACCAGTTACTTACTGTTAACAATGGTATCAATGGTCCAGTTAAGTCGTGGTAATAATGGAAATACTGTATAATACCGCAGTTGACTTACTGTTAAACTGGTATTCAAAGTCCAGTTAACGTAGTGGGTATGATGGGAAAATAAAATGGTATATACACCAGTTGACTTACTGTTTTACACTGGATATCGAAATGCCAGTTCAGTACTGGTATGAATGGAAAGAAATAACGTATATAATCTAACCAGTTGACTTTACTTGTTTTAACTGCTATCAATGTCCGTAAGAATGTGGATAATGGGGAAATAACTGGTATAAAACAGTTGACTTACTGTTTAACTGGTATCAAATGGTCAGTTCGTATTGTGGGATGAAGGGAAAATAACTGTATAAAACCAAGTTGACTTATTTTTAACTGGTACAAGGTCCGGTTCATTGGGGAATGAATGGAAATATATGGTATAAACTACCAGTTGAAACTTTACTTTTTAAACTGGTATCAATGTCCATCATTATGTGGGTAGAAGAATAATGGTAAAACACAGTTGACTTTACTTGTTTCACTGGTATTCAATGGTCCAGTTCAGTAGTGGTATGAATGGGAAATAACTGATAAACGACCAGTTTGACTTTACTTTTAACTATGTGAAATGGTCAGTTAATAATGTGGGTATGAATGGAAATAACTGGTATATACATCAGTTACTTACTTTTAACTGGTACAAATGTCCAATCAGTAGTGGTATGATCGGAATACTGGTATAACCGTTCATTAATGGTTTAATTGGGATCAACTGGAGAATCCAACAGTACCAGTTTAACCAATGGGTTTTAATTGGTACCATGATCCAGTTATATATCCCATAAGCCAACAGGCATTTCCACCATTTGACCATAGGTAAACTGTACTCAATAATTCCCGTTGACACTAAAAACTATGTTTAACTTTTTATCCGACCTGGTTGATGGTAACTAGGCCCAGACCCCCCCCCCCCATCCAAAATTTAGAGATTAATTGTCAAAAAAACCTCACAATGCAACACTACCACACACATCCCATCCCCCTCCCCCCCCCTTGCCGTCCCCTCCCCTCCACCCACCCCACCACCTCTCACTCTTTCGCGGTCTAGTCTCTTATATATGCAGTGAGTGCATGCCACATTTGGGGCCCCTGAAGGTCCGCCATCTTTGCTGTGACATTTGAACGGTTCTATAAGCCCCATACATATTCATTTTGTAAGATGCTTCCATACTTCGCATACGCAATACACGCAACAAAAAAGCAAAACACGGAGCAGTGTCGAGCATGCGCATTGAGAGAGGTCAAATCGGGACAAATTATGCATTTATGTTAATATATTCATTACGCGGCGCATCGATACTAACCAATCAGCGTTCTTTAAAGTTTAATGGTTATTTAGAAAAACCCAGCTGGCAAACATAAACAATGACGTCACAATAAGAAACAATTTATCGGGGCTGTCCCCTTTTTCAATATTTTTATGATTTTATCAAAACTCCCCCATCTCTTTCTATCCACCGTGGCGATTTCTCTCTTACTCTCTCTAAGAATACCACATGTTTTGTTATATTTCAAAAATCTCTCTCTCCCATTATTATCACATGATCTCAGGCATTTCTTTACATTTTCCCTCTTTCCATTATCACGATTATGTGTAGGGGCGCGCCTAGACCTTTTTTATTTATTCTCTTCATTTAAAATATATCATTAAATTTAATGACGTCACTCAAATGAAATTGCTACCCCTCTCTATTTTTCTCTCTCTCATTTCTTTCCCTTGTTTATTTCCTGTTCCCTTATTCTCTCTCTCTCTCTTCCTCCCTCTTTAAGTCTTATCGTATCACATAAAAACTAAAGCAACTTCAAGTTCATTGTAATGTATGAATTCATTATCAAATTATCACATTTCCATTCCCATTTCTGTTGTTTAGTCACATGTTTAAACTGCACATTTTGTGGGGTGCCTTTCAATTGACCCGCCCTTTTTTTGTGTGCATATCGATACAAATCAAAGTGGACATTTCACAAACTATACATCTACTTTTTATATATGAAATAAATATTTTCTTGTCCATTTCTAATTTGCAATTTTATGGTCACAGCAAGTCTAACATGCTAAAGTAAATGTTCAAAAATCCTATTAAAGTATTTGTAATTTTTTTCTAATTATCTATCATGTCTATAGATGGCAGATGGTCCAGAAAATAAACGCTAGATAAAAATTGGTCCTCTAAATTATATCCTGCAGATTGTCAGCTGAGATGTTTGTTCAAGGTTCTCAAGCAATCGCATCAAGAATTCAGAAGTCACCATCATAGCTTGGTTTCAGCTCCATGGGGTTGACATCAAGTCTGTTTTTGGAGATAAGAAAATATATGAAAAGAGTTTATTAACAGTACTAGTATTAATTGCTGAAATGTTGCAGAAATTATGCACTTTTTTTTTAAAGATGCATTTTTGTTTAATACCAATTTGTTATGAAGCCATTTATTTAATCGAAATGCACAAGTAAAAAAAAAATAGAAAGGCGGAAATAAACATTTTGATTTTTTTTCTTGCTCAATGCTAGTTTAAATTATTTATGACTTCAAATTCCAATTAGACTATATTGTTTACATTATGGCCAATGAAAAAAAAAATTAAAAATTAAAAAAACATATATTCAATTGAATCTCAATATGACAAAATGGACAAGAACACACACTAAAAAAGGAAAACCTATTTCATCATTGAAGAGGGCTTTTCCAAGCGTTATTAAATAACTAGTTAAATGAAATAATTCTACCCATGTAGAGTGATTATGGCCTTCTTAGTATTTATTTGTTCATTTCTTTAACAATTTTTCATATCTGTTTTCTCTTGAACTTAGTGTGTTGAACTGTTGTGTGTTTGTTTGCTTGTTTGTTTTTTTATGACCTCCATACAAAATACTGAAGTAGGGCCTACCTATCATTTTGAAAACATTCCGTAGGATTTTCAACTTCAGTCTTCAATTCCATACAGACTAGTCCTACTCCTAGATATAGTTGTCAGTCTGATCATGCTGATAGTTGTTATGAAATGGAACATTTAGACTCGGGTACCAGCTAGCAGCTACCTGAAAGAATTTAAAAGGAAAAGGAAAAAAAAATGTCATATACAGACTAGTTCACTAAACAAAAAACGGCTTTTTAGGCCCTACTATAGAATCTAGAAGAATAGATTATGTTCAAACTTGGATGGGAAGGTCATTCGTTTTATGATTTATCAAATAATGTATAGTTTTGAAATGACATATAATAATTGTTGTTCTTATTATTGTTTGAGTGGAATATGTCAATAAACTGAACTGAACTGAACTGAACTCTCAATTAAGTATGTGATGCACATGATCGCAAGGGGGGTTCGAGTTCCATTGAGCCCCCTTACTTCAACCCGTGCCTCGCAGAAAGCCCAAGGCCAAGGGATTAAAAAAACAAAACAACAACACCACCACCTAACGTTAGAATTAGATTACAAGCTCTGCTCTGTCGATTGTGGTCCAAACATCAAGCAAAAATAATAAAGAGTGACCTTCCCAGACGTAAAAAGACATAGATCTAGCTCCATGATGAAGAAAAAAAATTGATGGGTAGGCCCTAGTTTATGCAAGTAGTGAGCCCTGTTTGTCAAGCTAGGCCTAACTGTTAGATCTATAAGAAATTCGATCTATTCTCAAATCATTCCATGATTTGTCTGTTTCCAAAAGTCGGATTAGATCTCTACATCTAGATCTAATTTAGTTAGATCTAGGGCCTAGAGTCTAGAGATAGATCGAGAGATAAATTCTATATTTCTATCTAGTCTAACTCGATCTCGATCTAACGTTAGACTCGAGCGAGTCGGGACTCTGGTCGGTCGATGACATGACGACTTTGGACTAATTTGGACGGATTAGAATCAGACTTCAGCTTTGACACAATTAGACAATATGAATAGGCCTAAAAGAAGAAGGGCTTACTAAATAAGAGTAGGGTAGGGTTTAATTCTCCGTGAAAAAAAGACAGGGACTAGGCCTACCCAGCGAAAGTTCAGGCACGAGCAGCAGCGCCGACTGGGGCAGGTCGGTCTAGAAATTTATCTTCCCAAGATAGCATGCAAAAGGGCAGTGTACCGGTACGTGCAGAGTCTTTACGTAAATATAGCGCCCGACGATGGAAAATGTAATCTTGGTTCTAAAGTAGATTTTTTACATTTCAGTTCATACATTACTTTTCTGAACCCATCCAAAATATGAAGAAATTATTGCAGATCATATACAAATGGGAGCATTATAGGGAATGATAGTTGAATCTAACTTCCTTTGGCCAATATAAGCTACAAAAGGAGACGTTCTTCAGAAATTTCAGAAAGACAACCAGATGCAAAACTGACGTGCTTAAAGATGTCTTAACTGGTCTAAATACTGGTCAACAGGTGTATAATGTCGTAGAACACGACTTATATTCATGAGTTTAAACGTCGTCTGTCAGAAGATTTAATAGAATCTGTATTTATAAATATCTTTACTGTTTTCTATGCGGTAGTGATTATGGTCTTGCTTGGTAATTATCGTATTCAAGACGTTAATTTTCTATTTTTGGAGAAAACAATTAATGACGTAATTGACTTATTCTTTCATCGATGTGCTTGTAGGCGACGTTCTTATAAGCATCCACTTTTCTTGTCATTTGGTGACACAAAAATAGCGACAATCTTATAAGACGTACTTTAAAAACAGCTCTATAAGACAACTTTGATGTTTTGACGTACGGTCTAATTACGTTACCCACTTTTCTTGTCAGTCTTTTGCCAAATAGCGACATGGTTAAGACGTCTTTAAAACGTTATAAAAAACTTTTTTGCTATCTTTTTGACCACAATCACAACGATTATCTTTAGACGTCTTACGACGTTTATAAGAACTTCTCTGTTCTTTGTGCATTCTTAATTGACCACAATACTGACATCTTTAAGAACGGTCATGTTTAAAAACAGGTCTAAATAAGACAACTCTTTGATGTTTTACGAAACGAATCTATAAGGCAGACCATTTTGCCTTGGGTCCAGTTTTGACCGCAAAATACGACTCTTTAAGAAGTCTTTAATAACGTCGTACTAAGACAACTTTTGCTTTGACTCATTTGCCAAAAACCAATGTTTTCTGTGGTCATAGAATATTCATGATGGTGGATTCTGAGATTTGAAAGAAAAAAAAGGGGAAGATGGATAGAAATATGCGAAATTTTTTAACAAGCATGTAACCGGCATTTGGCTTATTGGACATAATCAAAATTGTATATTAAAATTATTATGATATTATGTTATTAAACACAATTTCAAGGATGTGTTCTAATGACAATATCTTCACATCATATAACAAAAGTGTAATTTAATAGTAAATGTCTTTCTTCAAACATTTGTCCTGATAGCGACTTAATAATTA
>CALNVZ010001808.1:0-10871 GCA_940671915.1 Paracentrotus lividus | reverse complement strand
ATACATGTTCTCGATTCTCCCGGCGTTTTTATCAAATTGGCAGACGGTCAACAGCCCTTGGAAAGCCCGTGGAGTCACTAAAGGGGACCGATCGGGTTCCTATTGGGGGCCGAGTAGGCTTCGCACGTTTTTTTCTGTCAATTCTTGTAACAAGCCGGGAGGGTGTCGGGCGGGTGCAACATGCACCGAAAGGACGTCAGGAGGTACCCGGTCGTGGTCCGCACGTCGCCTGACCGATTCCCATTGGGTTCCATGTGGTCTTTCCCACAAGTTTTTCCAAATCATATTGTATATATATTTTTAGTATTTTTCAATTTGTCTTTCGAGGTTGTCAGCATGAATTATTATCGGGCTAGTGCTATAATGATAGCTGAAGATCATGAGCATTCAGCACTGTAAACATAAATTAGTCATTGGTGCTTATTTATATTAGTCCAGTCTCAGTGACTTAATAACCTCAGTCAAGACTAGTTTAGGTAAGTCATTTTGACCAATATAAACAAGTCATTTAACAAATGACTTGTTTACATTGGTCAAATGACCAGCAAATGACATGTAGGCCTACAAATGACTTATTTATGGTCAGAGGCTAGGCCTACGGCGCACGTAACAGTGATTCGCGGTCAAACCACACGGACACATGCCGACATGGTAAAAACAAAACGACATCGAATGCAACGCCCAAGAATTAGATCCATCTCATGAATGCTCAAGTTCTTCTTCGACCTCAGCGACGAACGTCAAGATTTCTAGAATGAGAGAATAATTTTCCTAATTTCTGTGTTTTTACTGTTTGACACTTGATGTAATTTTAACGTGAGTTCTACCATCATTTGCAAAAGTTTAAGACCACCCTAAATTTTTGGGGTATTATGTTCAATGAGCATTATTCTTTTAGCCCAAATTCCTTGCTCAAACGGCGAGAAATGGTACTCTTACTGACTGTAATACCAGTAGACTGCAGCTCGGCCTTGATGTCACGACAGGAAATGGAACAATCTCTCCCAACAATCCTCTTCATCATGTTGTCCTCGTAACACGTTGTTTTTCTTGGACGACCACTCCTCTTCCGGTCGGAAAATGAGCCATCGTTTCGAAATTTGTGAATGGCATTGTGGACGACAGTCTTGCTACACCCAGTCTTCTCACTAATCTTGCGTTCAGAGTAGCCTTCTTGGAAAAGGGTTACTATTTTAACCCTCTGAACCTGACTTAGACTCTGTTTTTTTCCCATCCTGGATAAGAGACAAAGTGCCAGATGAAGACCTTCTGAGGCAAAGACATTCATGGAAATGAGCTTAAACCATTAATCTCATCCCATGAACCATGACAGGAAAACATGTTACATAATATTTCAATGGAACAAAAGAATAATGCTCATTGAACATAATACCCCAAAAATTTAGGGTGGTCTTAAACTTTTGCAAATGATGGTACTTCACCCCTGGGACGCTATCTACTCTGGAATCATCGAATTTGTTTGTATTTTATAGACATTTACGACCGTTTCAACTCTTTATCTCGCCTACATCGGTCATGTAAGTTTTTCTACTTCGGTCCCATCCACTCACACTCGTGTTAGTTTGACTCTGTTCATTTTCGTATAGTAGATCTACGACTACGTAGTTTCTCGTACCCTCGGTTGTTATATTGCATCATGCCACTAACGCGAGCAGAATCCGCCTCTGTCTCTGAACTTGTTTTGGAGCTTTTTCAGAATGAAATTTTTTTGAAGGAAATCCGAATTCTTGCCAAAACAATCGCTCATGAGGTTGCTGACTCTGCACTTTCAAAACTCACTGAAATTGTTGAACGAAATGAAGGCAGGCTACGTGACCTAGAGGTCAGATTGGAAGAGAAATCTCATCGTGAGAGGATCTAGAAAAGATGATTGAGCAAAAGGGAAGATAGAATATCTAAATTTAGAACATGCTACCAATGAATCTTCAGAGTACTCTCGACGTTCCTCACTTCGCATCTTCGGTGTAGCAGAGAAACCAAAGGAGAATACAGATCATATGTGTGTGACATCGCTAAAGGAGCATTTGGTAATCCAGCTATCAGCCAGTGATATTGACCGATCTATCGTGTGGGGAAGCAGGGTGGGAAGAATGCTAGAGCCATCATTGTCAAGTTGTTTTTTATCGGAAGCGTACAGAAGTCATCAAAGCTCGCAGGTCCCTGAAGAAGACCGGGATCACCATCCAGGAAGACTCTCAACTGAATGCCTCAACTCTACACCAGAACTTACAAACACCCGAAAGTGAGTGCTGCATGGACACAAGATGGAAGAATCATCGCTACGCTACAAGCTTCAGATGGTAAATCGATTACCAAAACTTATACATTCTGATGTGGGGACCTTAAAGCCTGTGATGAACTGCTGAAGTTATATTTTGAACTATCGATGCCTACTTTCAACCTTAATTTTTTCCCCAGGAGTGAGAATGAATACTCTTTGTATTTTAACTATATTTGAACTTTGTGTGTTTTATGTGTTATTCTTGTAATGTCAGCTACTCAGTTTTGTTATTTATGTAAAAAGCAAATTTTTAGAATCAGAAATGAAAACTCAGGGTGTAATTGCAAAGATCCAGTTTATGAATCTATGAGGCAATACAGCATGGTCTTGTATATGATACACAGTGTGTTCTCCCACAGACTTTGATGATAACGTTATGTGTGATGTAAATAATTGTGGCAGTTCAACTCTATAATTCATTTCAACTGTAGAAGTCTGAAGAAAAATTTTGACAATTTTATTTGCACTCTTTCGTCCTTTTCTCATCATTTTTCCATTATAGCTTTATCTGAACCTGGCTTAGTGGTGAAGAATTTTTAAATTTAGAAAGGATACACTTTTGTTGCCAAGGTAGGACTGGTAAACGTGGTGGTGGTATTGGTTTCTTTATAAAGGATATCATTAAATTAGACAGGCGAACTGATTTGGATATCTTTAATGAAGTTGTAGAAATGTTATTTATTGATTATATGGTGACCATGATAAGGCCATTTCTTGCCATTGTATATAGACCTCCAAATCAATCTTACCTGCGTTTCTAGATTACACTAGAGACACCACTACTCAAAATCACCAATGAAAATAAAGAGTGTCTCTTGACTGGAGACTTTAAATTGATCTGTACACACTACTAGTTTCTACGTGTGTTGATAATTTTTCTGATTGCTTATGACATATTCTTTTACACCTTTATACTTAACCAACTAGGTTTTCTAAAGACCTCAGCAACTTTAATCGATAATATTTTTTCAAATAGACTGAGAACTTATTAATGTGGTAATTGGTCTGGATATTGGTGATCATCTACAATTTTTTCTTGTATTAAAGGGCTCCAAGATTTTTATAAACAATATACTTTTACAAAACGTTCATTAATGATAGAAATATTGCTGAATTTCTGTAACATGTTAGCTGAAGTTGATTGGAGTATACACTTACATGATATAGAGTTGATAAACGATTTGATTGTTTATAGCATGTTTTAAATAACATTATGATAATGCTTCCTCTAGTAAATATGAAAAGGAAGAGAAATCGTATCTCTAAACCTTGGTTTCTTCTGATTTAAAAAACTGTGTAAAAAAGAAAAACTTGTTTTTACGTAAATACATCTAAGAATCCCAGCAATTACAGAAATCTGTTTACACTAACTCTCAGAAATGAAGTTAACTGTGCAATACGCAAATGTAAAAGGATATTATGACAACAAATTTCAACATGTACGCTGCAATAAAAGAGCACCTGGAAAATCATTATGAATTATTGTCCTCTACCCTGTGGCAAGTGCAATGTGATTATATTGAGAAAAATGCAGTCCGTATTGATAAAGATGAAGGATATAGTTAATACATTTAATGAATATTTTTGTACTATTGCCTCAGATATTGTAAGCACTCTTCCTAATACAAATACTGATGTTTTCTCATTTTCTATCATGTGAACGTAATATTCATTCTTTGTTCATAAATCCTATTCATCCTTATGAGATCATGGAAGTTTGTAAAATTCTTGGATAATGATAAGAGTCCTGTCATGATAATATAAATATTCGTGTCATAAAATAGCCATTGTTTATTAGCTCCACCATTAAGTGAAATTATTCAATCTCTCCATTCAAACAGGTATATTCCCTCTAGTATGAAATTGCTCGAGTTGTTCCAGTATTTAAAAAGGTAATAAGACTTTGTTGACCAATTACAGACCGATCTCCAGTATTATCTGTATTTTCTAAATTTTTGAAAAGCTGATGTATAAACGTCTGGTTACTTTTTACTAAAATATAAAAATTCTTTATTCAAAACAATTTGGATTTAGAGAGGTTTTTATTCTCATATAGGCTTTGCTGAACATTACAAACAATATTTCTAAAGCATTCGAAAACAAAATTGTGTCATTGGCATCTTTTTAGATTTATCTAAAGCCTTTGACTGTGTTGATCACCAAATCCTTATTAAAAAAATGGAACATTATGGTATTCGAGGTACAGCCTTGGATTGGTTTTTTAATTACTTAAGTAATTCGTTTGCAATATGTTTATACTGAATGATACATCTTCAACTATGCGAAATATTAATACAGGTGTCCCCCAGGGGTCAGTGCTGGGCCCTTATGTTTTTAATTTATGTCAATGACCTTCAATTTTGTAAGCAAATGTTTCATGCAATTACTATGCCGATGATACCAACCTTTTTCGTCCGGGAAAAAGAGTGATTTTTATGTAACACAGCAAACTCTGAATTAGTAAAAGTTTTCTGATTGGTTTGCATCAAACAAGTTAAAAATTAACGTCACTAAGACACTGCTGTATGCTTTTAAACCGTAAGAATAAGCAAATTAATTTTTCTGAATTAAATTATTCATTGACAATTGTCAAATTCCATTGGTACATTCCACTCATTTTCTAGGAGTCGTTATTGATGATAAATTAACTTGGAAAATCATATCAGTTATATTTCTAATAAAATATCAAGGGTTATTGGTGCATAAAGCAGATTGAAGAAGATCTTACCTTATAAAATTTTAATGACTATTTATCAATCTCTATTGTATCTCATTTAATATATTGTAACATGGTATGGGGAGGATGTTCCTCTACATCTCTCAATAGAATATTTTTGTTACAGAAACGGGTAATACGCATCATTACAGACTCACCTCCTTATTCACATACCATTCCTTTATTTTTCCAATGTAGACAACTAAAAAATTCATGATATTCACAATTTTGCAAGTTGCCATCTTTAGTTTTCTTATTTACACAATTTATTCTAAATTTTTAAATGACTGTTTTCAAGAGAACCATTTAACTGTTCCGTACTTAACCAGACAATCAAACCATATTCGTATCCCAAATTTAGTTATGAATTTTCTCGTTCCCACAATTATTTTCATTGGTTCGAAGCTATGGAATTGTTTAGATCCCGATATAAAGAGCTGCCCTACTTTGTCATGTTTTAAAAAGAAGTACATAAATAAACTTATCAATTCTTATACCCCTGATTCTTCTAATAATTTTTGAATGACTATTTCCTATTTGCTTTTTTAATTGTCTATTTCATTTGTTTGTCGTTTTATGTTTTCGTGTTAGTTTCCAATAGTTACCAATTTTGTTATCTTTATATGTTGGGGCAAACCTCGATAGGCCGGGCCTTTGTTTGTCCCTCCACTTTTTGATACTTTTTGATACTTTGCTATGTATTGTACCTTGTTTACTCAATTTGTTTTGTTTATAATGTATAATGATGTTTATTTTGTTTTATGATTGACTTGTGCTATTGTTATGTGATTTTTATTGAATTGTGGAAAATAAATAAATTGAAAAAAAATTGAATCTCAGGATATCGTTGAAAATGCTTTTAAAGACCAAGGTAAGTTTATGTCATATTCTATTTTTAACGCGAATCCAGAGCATGGAAGAAATTGTGATGTATTATTATTATCGTAGCCCCACATGCTCAATTCTACGTTAGTTGTATGCTTATATCATGGAATACAAGTAATTTGTAGTTGCAGAACACACTCTATACTTGGATGGTGTGCTGAATGATTATATTTATGATACGATGATCGATAATTAGTATCATTGAATATATTCATGTAAAGAATCAAATGAAAGAGTTCCTCTTGCGACAGCCACTCAAAAAAAAAAGAAATAAATACAAAATCGATAACAACACACCTGTGCGCATGCGTCTCTATAATTTATCGGACGTGCACCTTTTGCTATTCAAAATTGATTCAAAAATAAAAAAAATCCTTGGCAGTGCGCAAGCCGTCTCGTTGGTGTATAGGTGTGAGAGTAAGACAGTGACGCTGACGACTCGGGTTCGACTCCCGCTATTCCTCTTGTGCAAGTTGTATTTTGTTGTTATTTTTTTATTATTAAAATATCATTTTTTTTTTAAATATAACCCTAACCATAACCCTAACCCTAGTCTATGTTTAAAATATTATAGGATTTCCCAGTCAGTTTCAGAAGCTCGTCACTCCATTCGATAATCGGTTCATTCAAGTTAGGACGATTTGGCTTTCAGTCGGTTTTCCGGAGATCAGATTCCCTTTTCCAGCAATCAATTACATGTTTCACTTGTTCAAATTCCGATTAAATTCACTAAATACGTAAAACAGTCATTCAATTTAGCAGAGACGCTGTTACGATTGTGCAATGCCGCCATAAGCAGCATTTAAATTCATTCCGAGCTTACAACATACAGTAATTAGCATTCAAATTAGGGCTTAAATTTATAGCTGCAGGAAATGTTTTTGTTTTTAATCACATAATTTGTTTTTATCAAAAGTTTGCAAATTGCTATTAGCAGCAATTGTGAATGAGTATGTACCTTATATTACGGCATGTATGAGATATATTTTCCAGTTATTGATTAGTTCAAAAATGATTTATTTATTTATTTATTTTTTTTTTCCCCTACATTTTCTCTTTTTACTCATGTAACAATTTATCTTGCATAATTACATAGTCAACACACAAAACTCTTCCACATAAAAAATTAATACATGCTCGTATTCGGGGGGGGGGGGGGTAGGCGGACAGGGAGCGCCAAAAATAGGGGAAAGAGAAAGAAAAAAGGAAAGAATTGAAGAAGGAAAAAAAAGAGAAAGGGAAAAGAGGGGGAAAAGGGGAAAGAAAACAAAGGGGGAAAAGGGCGTCATAATGGTCGCTAATTCTATCTTAAATTTAGGGGGCGCCAAATCAACTTTAAACTAAGGGGCGCCAAATAAACCTTAAACTTAGGGGCGCCATAGTATACTGATCTTAAACTAATGAGGATCCACTTCGATCTTAAATTTAGGGGGCGCAAAATTGATTTGATTTAGGGGCGCCAATTATCTTAAATTATGGGGCTCCACATTGACCTAAACAATCATATGATTGATCTGGATTTAGGGGCGCCATTTATCTTTAAATTTTATGGGGGGGGGCTCCCCCAAAAATTTTTGGGGGGAAAACCCCGCTAAAATATAGGATCTTAGATATTAGGTTGGGCGCCACTTTGATCTTAAATTAGGGGCGCAAAGTGACGGTGCTGAAACCTTTTTGAGCGCCAAATCGACCTGAAGCAAGGGGGCAGCAAATGTTTTACATTGAACTTAGGGGTGCGACATAATTGGCGTTTAATTCGATTTCCGCATTCCGACCTGAAGCTAGGCCCCAGATTAACCTAAAACTTAGGGGCCCATAATGATCTTTGATATTTTATTCTATTAATTAACCGGGCTTTTAAAAAAAAGGGAATAATTAATTGTTTCATCCACAACACGCACGATAAAGATAATGTTTTAAATGATCTAAACCTCAATTAAAAGGAAACGTTATTTTATTTTATTTTATTATCTTTTTTTATTATTTCATGGAATAGATTAAGAGCTTAGAAAGAGAAATCGCTATCTAACATTTTTAATTTATATACAAACAGTAACCAAGAACCATTTGGTGATAACGAATTTTGCCAAATTGTCATATCCAACGTGGTTAAACCAATGCCACAAGTGTGATTGCTACCTTCAGCGCGGACTTATGATCTGCTGGAAAGCCGATTCCATCGATCTTACAATTTTGATTGCTATTGAGGGGGATTTTGATTTGAGGCTTTTAATACGAACGCCGAAGGAATTCAGTTGGAATTTGAATGTGAACTTGAAGCCTGTAAAATTATTTTGGGAATTGAATTGGACTGCATTATCGAATGCGGAAGTCGACGAACTTTCGAAACTAGTGCGAGAAAATCCTATATTAATAAACACAATATTTCAATGGTTATATTTTTCAATGGGGGTAAACGCTGTCACAAAAGGACTGCTTGCCGAATCGAATTTAATTTGTAAAAGTGAGCGGGTGGTGCAGCCCCCCCCCCCAAAAAAAAAAAAAAAAAAATGAAATAAATTAAAAAACATTTTTTATTAACATTATTTTTCATTCATTCTCAATTGCAGATGCCAGACATCTCATGGATCTACACCATCTCTATCGCACTCAAACATAGACAGCAAAAGTGTCAACCCACAGTGAAGCTTCGCAAAGCAGACAGTATCACTCAAACATTTGCATCTATCCTTACGAAGACAGCCGCTTACAGACCCATCGGCTTCACGCCGCTCCAGATTCATAGGAATGTGTTTCTTCGTCGGAAGATTCCTGCTTCTTTAATACCCGGTGAGTGTTTTTATGATGTCTCACATATCTTGCAATAATGTATGATCATGAGCAATGTATTACACGTCATACAATATTTCTATTTTTTAAATTATAATAATATTTATTTTCCCCCTTGTACATGATTGAAAGTGATCATGCTGAGCTTTTGTCAACCTTCTGAAAAGAGTAAGCATCCAAAATGAGGTACTGGATGGATTTCAAAACCGAAACTTTCAGCTAGGATCTGACGTATCTTTCTCTTCATTGTTCTCATAATTCAGATGTACTTGAATCTGTACATGAAAATTCATTTTGAATAACAATGCTCACTTTTAGAGGATGTATTAGATATCTGGACCTACAAGGTTATTTCCCAATGGGAATGCCGACATTCTGTTAATCAGATGCTTTGCCCAATATTAATTGTTCATTGCAAGGATTTTTTTTTTTATTGCTTTCACCAATATATTATTGCAAATTTTACTTATATATAGCTTATAGTACATTATGTCTCCATATTTTATGTTTGGAATCAAGACACCTTTCCAATATGGTGTGGCTCATCGTCTACTTTGAAGAGACTCAACAACTGCTTGAACGCCTTTTTGTAAAACGACAATTTTGTACCATTTCTTAAAACTGATTTTTAGTGATGAATGTTATGTTATAATTGTTAAGATGTCACATAATTGTTCACAACGATGATTCAACCTGGCTGAGATAATAGGTTTAGAGACGGTCGCCAGGACTGTAGTTATTTAGTTAACTTTGCCCAAGGCCTGGCAGCCCCAGCAGGTGAAAACAGTTCTTAATGATTTTTTGTGTTCTTTAATATATTGTTTTATATGGAATCAATTTTAATTTATATTGTATGTCATCTTTCTGCCGAATAGAATAATAATAATAATAATAATAATAATAATAATAGTAATAACTAATTTGAATGAATATTTAAATAATTTAGTAAATTTGAAAATCAAATGAATTCATGTAAGGAATAAAAATCATGATGAGAGAGACAAATATTTCAATTATTATATAAACCCCTCCCAAAAAGTTTCGCAAATCGACTTTGGGCCACGATAACTTTTCGGGTGCGCTTAAGTTATTCCTGATATTCATACCATTGAAAAGATAATTTATTCCCCCTTTTATTGATATCCTATTTGTAATGATTTTGTCATGCTTCAATGCACAGAATATCAAAATATAGAGAAATGTAAAAAGTCAAATGTTGCAAAATGCATTTATCAAAGTGAAGTTCCGCTACTCGAATTTAGGCCCTGGTAACTTTTGGGGTATTTACTAATTTTTATTGAATTCTATACCATTGTCAAGTAAATTTATTCCTTTTTTTAATGACACCCTAATTGTAAAGACAGTGTTGTTCTTGTATGCACATAACACCTGAATGTTAGGACAAGTCAGAAGTTAAATTTTGCTAATTGAATGCCCATTGTGAGTATTATTGTCTGTTGCCAGCAATAACAATGCATTTCGCAACCTTTCACTTTTTACTTTGCATTATATTCATGAGTTATGTGCATTCAAACACGGTGTTATTATTGCAAATAGGGCATCAATAAAAAGAAGAATAAATGAACTTTGTAATGCTATAAAAATTGATAATGATTAAAACCCACATTAAAATGTATCAAGGTTCAAAGTTGTGTTACAGAACATTTAAACTGAACATTATCTTTTACTTTGCCTTGCATTCAGGTGGTATTCAGGGTTTCTGTGGACCCAGCCATGACATCACCATGACAAATTAGTGTGTCACTTAAAAGAGGAATAAATGAACTTGATAATGGTATACAAATCAATAAAAATGATAAAATAGCCGAAAAGTTATCAGGGTCTAAATTGAAGTTGCGGAACTTCAATGTGATCAATAAAAATGCATTTTACAACATTTGACTTTTTACTTTTCTCCATATTTTGATATTCTGTGCATTGAAGCAAGACAAAATCATTACACATAGGATATCAATAAAAGGGGGAATAAATGATCTTTTCAATGGTATGAATATCAGGAATAACTAAAGCGTACCTGAAAAGTTATCATGGCCCAAATTCGATTTGCGAAACTTTTTGGGAGGGGTTTAGATGCCCTTCCAGGGATTTTATAATGCCTGTCGAATAATTCTTTTTATTTTAATGGCCTTATTTTTCAGGAACATCGTTCAAGGATAT
>CALNVZ010001806.1:0-12340 GCA_940671915.1 Paracentrotus lividus | reverse complement strand
TTTACATTCCGAGTGAAGGTAGGTTTAAACTAAAATTACCTTCACTCGGAAATAAATGGTAATTTTCACGGTAAATAATGGGAAGGTTTAGCTTTGTTAAAGCTTGGATACTTCGCGTCTTAACAAATTGAACAAAGAAGTCATTTACTTATTCTTCTATATTTGTGTTTGTTATTGTAGGACAGAATGCGTTTGGAATAATAAAGAAGGATAAAAAACTTGGTGTTAGAATGATTTTTTCGCAATAATGATCATTTTATATTATACTTAATGCAATTCGAATTATAATATTCGTTCATAGTAAAGTAGAAAAAATGATATTCAATGTCTACGTCTGGTCTCGAAAAATAACACACGATGAACATGATAAACCTAATAAATATATTATTGATAGAGTTGAATTAGTAATAAAGAATGTGGTATAAAGAATATACCGTTGAATATTACGTGTAAAAATATACCGTTATTAAAATTGAACTATAATCACGGATTATTCCCGGCTGACAAAATAACAAACACGGTTTTGCGGTTATGTCGTGGCTTTATTGAAACTTTGTGATGGACGCTTGATTTGCAAATTATCATTGAGATGTCACAACAAAATAAACAATATATATCATCATGAACAGATAACAGCCTCTCCGCCTATGCAATCGAGTAAGGCATAAACGTATATCATTCAATTTCATTTCATGTATTTTGTTATTGCCCAACAGGATAATTCATATTACTGTTAACATTAATACCCTCCCCCTGCCAAAGCAATCGAGTGAGACCTAAATAATGTTACCAGCCTGCCCGCCTCAGAAAATCGAAGTCAGGCCTTATTACTAGTAAAAAATTATCCCATCCCGCCGCCTCTGAAATCGAGTGGAACCTAAACATATATAATACCCTGCAATAACACCAGGACAAGATATAACACATTATATCAAATCATCATAAACCCATGATACCAGCCCGCCCGCCTTTAAGATCAGTGAGGCGTAAGATGAAAGCGTAACACCCTAATTTACTTCGATTTGCCGAGTTTGAAAATTAATATGTACACTCTAAACTGAAGTGCTGTTTTTTAGCTCTTTCAAGTGCTGAAATCAGCACTTTTTAGTGCTTGCATAGTGACTGCACTCAAAGTGCTGTTTACTGCACCTAAAGTGCTGTTTTAGCACTTCTCGTGAGCTGAACTTTCAGCAAAAATGGGCAAAAACGGCGTGACTTCGTTGGATTCGAACCTGGGTCCCCTGCATGAGAGCGCTGACGGCACGTTAGACCATTCACATCTCACGGTTCTAGCAGATCATATTGTTGCATGATGAGCTTTCTTAATATTTGCCATATCACCTCTTACTATGCTTGCAATAATTTTAAAGCCAGTTAGCGAGATCTTCCGTTTGTTCTATTGAGGTAACGTCAGCCTGTATACTCTTCCATGTCAAGGTGAACCCGGTTCGAATCCATACCGACCATGAACATTTTTTTGTTAATAAATTAGCACTTGGGTAAGTACTAAAACAGCACTTCAGGTGCTGATTTAGCACTTCAAGTGCAGTCACTATACGAGCACCCATAAATTAGCACTTCAGTTTTTAGAGTGTAGGTACAACTAGGTCCGCCCGCGTTCAAATCGAATTGGCCAGAATCCTATGAATTGACATGCGAAACAAATTCAACATAATATTACATGGCACCCCCTCGCCTTGTATAAAATCGAGTGGGGTCGAAAATTATCAAATGACAAGTTGTCAAGACCAATGACGACCATGCGAAAGAGATTTGGTGGGCTAATTTAACAAATTACCGCCAAACGGAGATATATTATTATATGATCGGCCGCCAAATAACTAATTCGTCATTTTCCGTTCTTAGGACAATGTTCATGGAATATATTTGATTTCACTACATACTTTAAAAATACCGCCATATCGCGTTGTGAGTAATCTACTTGACATTATTACCGTTGAAACGCCGGTCCAACATTCTATCTACCTGAAAATACCTTTGAAAATTCAAAGTTTGTCTCCTCTTATCCCCTTTTTTTTTTTTTTTATTTTTGTTTTTTTTTTTTTTTTTTGCTTTTAGCTATTACTTGCATATCGAAGCAAACGACATGAATGTTGACCCATTCACTTCAAGTGTAGGATTACCCAGTTTTAAGACTATTTTGTTCGGTAATATGCCGATTCATTTTTTGTCACCAAAACTCTACACCAGGTTAAATACATTAAAACATAACAACATTACGTATTTGCTGCACGGGTGATTAATTCATAAGCTTTTAACAGATTCCTTTCATGAAAGGGTGAAACTTCATAGCTAGCCAAATACGAGCCTGCAATATACTACACCATTAATCCGTGTTACTCAGTTGACGTGAGTAGCATACTAAGTCACTCAAAACCATATTACTCCACGAATTTGTCTTTCATGCTCCTGAAATGAAGTTGACAGTACTTTTTAAAGTAATGCAAGACATTTATATTCTTTCGAACCCAGAACTGCGCCCAGGTTTCTCTTTTGTTTCTGTTTCAGAACCAGTGAAAAGGGATACCATTGGTTCCTCGGACCCGGTGCATAGCAGTGGAGAGTACGCTTCAGCTGAGTGAAAGCCTGGCTATGGAGTAGAGGAGTTTGTGCTAGAGTAGCACTATTCTGGCACCAAGCTCTTTAGGAGCCGTTAAAGTGACATTAAGTTCTTTTGTGCGGGGCCGCTAAAACATATTGGTACATATTATAGATATACTCAGAGGTGAACGTAGACGGTCAGTGCAAGTTGGACAGAAAAATGTCGATATACATGTATGAACCGCTATGCTTGAGCTTGCCTCGTGTCGAATACAGTACACGATTAGGAAGCGACTCACCCCTCCAATGAGGTGCCAAATGGATCAGCTCTACAGGCACCGGCAACAAGTTTTGAGAGACAAGCAAATAAATCAAATACACTTACCTTCAAAAAATAAATAATTTTGGATAAACTCGGAATACCACGTTAACCCTTAGCGTGCCAGCGACACCATAACGTCCACATGATAACAAGATATCAAAAGCACCGACTGGACGGGAGAAACAGAAAAATGAAATTAGAGCAAATAACCGGATTGATAGCTCGTTTCGTGCAATTGTACTATTATCTATACAATCGTAATATTCATTTTCTCTTGATACTGGCAGAATATGGAGTTGGCAACAAGAGCACAATTGATTGTATTGTGTTTGTGGATCGATTTCCAGTCATTTACTTTAACCAGCAAAAATATTTTCATTTCCACATAGAAACGGACAGAACAGAAAAGTTAATAACAAACCTGGCTGCAAATCATGCGCGTTATGCTGGGGGGGGGGGTTTACGGGCCCGGGCCCCCCGGGGGGCGCTCAGGGGGGCGCACCGAAAAGAGGAAGAAAAGGGAGAAAAAAGGAAAGGAAAAAAAAAGAAAGAAGAAAAAAGGAGAAAAAAAAAGAGAAAGGGAAAAAGGGGAAAGAGGAAGGGAAAAAAGGGGATAGAGGAAGGAAGAAAAAAGATTTAAAAAAAAAAAAAAAAAAAAAAAAGAAAGAGGAGAGAAGAGAGAGAGAGAGAAGGGAAAAAAGAGAGAGGGGGAAGGGGCGTCCTATGAAAAATGGAGGCGCCCAAATCGACAGTAAACTGGCCAAATTGACCTTAAACGTAAGGCGCCAAAATCGAACTTAAAATTATGGGGGCGCCAAATCGACCTTAAAACTATTCTAGGGCGCCAAAGTCGACCTAATAGCCGGGGCGCACAAATCGACAGTGTAAACTATACAGCAGGGCGCGCAAATTGACCTTAAACTTCAGGGGCGCCAATCGACCTTAAATTTAGGGTGCCAAATCGACAGTAAACAAGGGGCGCCAAATTAACCTTAAAATCTTATAGGGGCGCAAAATCGACTTATAATTTAGGGGGGGCGCCAAATCGACAAGTAAACTAAGGGGGATTGGGTGCCAAATTGACTTAAACTTAGGGGCCAAAATCGACCTTAAATTTAGTAGGCGCCAAATCGACGTAAACAAAGGGGCGCCAATCGACCTTTCAATATATTAATCGGGCGCGCGCCAAATCGAACAGTAAACTTAAAGGGCGACCAAATCAAACCTAAACTTAAACTATATGAGGCGGGCCAAATCCACCTTTTAATCTGTTAGGGGCGACACCATAAATCTACATAGAACTTAGAGGGCGCCAATTACCTTAAACTTATGAATGGGCGCCAAACTCGACCATAAATTTAGGGAGGGCGCCAAAAATAAGCACAGTAAATTTAGGGGCGCCAAATGCGACGATTAAAACTACGAGGGGAGCCACAAATGGCTTGAAACGTAAGGGGCGCCAAATTGACCGCGAACTTAGATGGGGCACAAAGTCGACTCACTGAATTTAGGAGGGAGCGCCAAATACGACAGTAATAACTCAGGGGTGCCACATTAGGATCTATAAACTTAGGGGCGCCAAATCGACCTTATTAGGGCGCCAATCTACAAGTAACCTAGGAGGTCCCAAATGACTATAAAAACTTAGTATGGGCCGCAAAAATCGACCAATTAGGGCGCAATCACAGTAGTTGATAGGTGGGCGCCAAATCGACATAAAATTAGGGGAAAATAAAACTACGGGAGCCAAATATGAGCTTAAAACGTAGGGGTCGCCAATTGAGTTAACGTAGTGCGCGCCCAAATTGACCAAACTAGAATGGGGGTGCCAAAATCGAACCGTTAAACTAAAGGCGCGTCTAATCGACCCCTTTAGTATTTAGGAGGGGCGCAAAATCGACTTAACGTTAGGGCAGCAATAATCTGACTCTAAATTTAGGGCGCCAAATCTGAACTTAGAGAGGCGCAAAATGATATTAAACGTAAGGGAGCCAAATTTAGATCAAATGTAGGGGCGCAAAAATGATCTGAAACTTAAGGGGCGCTGAATTGACCTGAGACTTAAGAGCGCTGATTTAACCTGAAGTTAAGGGGGTGCTAAATCGATCTTAAATTAAAGGACGCCAGATTGAGCTCAAATGTAGGGGTGCCGAATTGACCTGAGACTTTAGGGGTGCCAAATTTATCTTAAACTTAGTGGCTCCAACTATATTCTATTTACCTGAAACTAAGGGGCCCCAAAAAACACACACAAAAAAAACAGAAGGGGTCTTTAAAATGGTCTCTATCTAGAAATAGCAAAATTTTAAAATTCCATGCCTCCTGGTTTGTATATACATAGCAAAATTTTCGCTCACGCTTCGCGCTCGCATCATCTTTTCCCATTGATTTATTACATTGTGTCGAGAAACGCGTAAAATGACCTGTTTTCTAATCATTCGAATGCATCAAAATTTCCGTTCCCCATTCGCACACGCCTATGTTTTTCCTCTTTTACCAGAATTTACATTATGGGATTCTAACCGTCAAAAATTTAATTTTACTTGTTTTCACGTTACATTTTTTATTTATTTATTTTTATTTTTTTTTATAGCATTTTTTTTTTTTTTTTTTTTTTTTTTTTTTTTTTTTTTTTTTTTTTTTTTTTTTTTTGCATTTCAAATTTATGTTCAACATATTAGCGGCGTCAAATTGAGCTTACACGTACGGGCGCCAAGATGACCTGAAACTTATGGGGGCACTGAATTGAAGTTAAGGGGATGTCAAATCGATTTTAAAATTAGGGGCGCCAAATTGAGCTTACACTTATAGGGCTCCCAAATGATCTGAAACTAAGGGGCGCCGAATTTACCTGAAACTAAGGGGGCAACAAATAGTTTTTTTAAATATGGCCTTTATAATTTATAGATAGAGCAAAATTTCAAAATTCATGCATCCGGGTCTGTATATACATAACAAAATTTTCGCTCGCGCATCGCGCTCCCATCATTTTTCCCCCAATGAATTATTACATTGTGTTCCTGAGGAACGCATGAAAGTCCTGTTTTCTAATCATTTGAATACATCAAAACTTCCGTTCATGCTTCGCGCTCGCCTGTGTTTTTCCTTTTACCAAAATTTACATTATGGGATTCTAACCATCAAAACATTTCAATTTATTTGATTTCACGTTACATTCATTTTTTGCATTTCAAATTGACCTAAATCTTAGGGGGCGCCAAATTGAGCTTAAACGTAGGGGCGTCAAATTGACCTGAGACTTAGGGATGCCAAATTTATCTTAAACTTAGGGGCTCCAACTTTATTTTGAACTTAGGGAGGTGTGCCAAATTTACCTGAAACTAAGGGGCAATAACTTGGTATTTGAAATATGGTCTCTAAATTGTTTAATTCCTCCTGGTCTGTATATAGGGTACATGCAGGTTATATGGACCCCCTAAGCTCATTTGCCTAATTTGCATAAAATTACGAAATGACACACAGTCTAATCTTTGTTTATATGAATCAATAACTACTGCTCTAACTTTTATTGTGAAGAAAAACAATTATCACCAACCCCCCTGTCTGCAATATTCAAATGTTGACGTCATTACCAAAGTGCCCATATTACCTGCATGTGAAGGTAATATGGGACATGTTTTTAATGTACGTTTTAAAAACTACAATTACTCTACCATGTCTGGAATTTGCTTAAAATGTTGAAAATCATTAACTTTAAGATATAATTTGAAATTATAAGACCCTTCAGTAAAACCTTTGACTATATATTTCATTGTTATGTATTTTGTATATTATTTCTTTTTTTAATATTATTTTAATATTATTTTCATTATACAAGTCAATATAGGCCTACAATAAGTTATTTATATTAATATATATATACTGTGAATATACCCTAAAAAATCGTAGCAAAGAGATTGATGCCTCATCCCAATACTAAGTACCAGAATCATTTCCGCCATTTTGAATGTCCCATATTACCTGCACTAATGTTGCTGTGTCAGGCAAGCATTTAATGCAACATTGCACCCCTTCACTAAAACAAATTGACCTGTACACGCTAGTATGATCAAAATGAAACTATAAGCTTACTAAATATACAAAACAATTGAGGTTACCCCCTCAAACACTCTTTCACCATCACATTCTGTGAAATATCAAATTTTACATCAGGGTAAAAAAATGCCGTAAGTTTTACCTATACCTTTTTGGTTTTCAGCAATTTTCTCAGAGAAATTTCGGCATTAGATGCTCTCACGACGATATATTTACGTATACAGTTCATATGAACAACATTATGGTGCTCACACCGGTCATCGGTAACCGGTCGACGGTCACGACATGATTTGCTTCAGGTGTCCCATATTACCTGCTGTCCCATATAGCAAAATTTTGGCTCGCGCTACGCGCTCGCATCATTTCTTTCCTGAGGAACGCATGCAATGCCATGTTTTGTCATCATTCAAAGACATCAAAAGTCCGCTCTCGCCTGTGTTTTTCCTCTGACCATAATTTGCATTATAGGATACTAATCATCAAGACATTTCAATTTATTTGAATACACGTTACATTTATTTTTGCATTTTCCTAGGGGCATCAAATCACCTAAATCGTACATGTATGGCGCCAATTCAAACTAACATTTAGGGGGCTCCAAAATGATTAGTTGGCGCCAAATTGAGCTTAAACTTAGGGACGCCAAATTTATCTTAAACTTAGGGAGGGAAGCAGAAGGATATATAAGCAGCTAGATAGATAGATATTCATCTCTCTTTCATAATCATGTAAAATTACTGGGCAACATACGGTCTTTAAATTATGGAGGCCAAATTTATCCTAAACTTCAGGTCTCTATTACATAGAGCAAAATTTTCGATCGCGCTTCGCGCTCGCTTCATTTTCCAAAGAGTTATTACATTGTGTTCCTAAGGAATGCATAAAATGTCACGTTTTCAGAGATCATTCCGATACATCAAATTTCTGCTCGCGATTCACGCTCGCCTATTTTTTCCTTTTTTGTAACCAGATTATGAGGATTCTGAACAACAAAACATCAATATACATTTATTTGATTTCACATTACTTGATGGAAAAATTTCACATGATTTTATATGGCTTGCTTTCAAATCGTTTTGATGGACAAATTACAGCTCCCGTTCATATGATATTCTGATGAAGAGCTAAACAAAATTGATACCCTTAATTTCTTAGAATTCTTTGCTTTTTGATCGTAAAGTAGAGGGGGAAAAATCTGATCGCGCTTCGCGCTCGTATTTAGAAATATTCGTATTTCCATCTATAGCGGTAATACCTCATATACCTAGAAATTCTTTTCCATGAACTCACCATTGGCAAGTATTTAAAATGAAAAAAAAATAATAATAAAAAACTTCAAATAAATTATTATTCAAAATCCTTCAACATACATTTAAGCCGTAGCCTATGGCCTGGCGGGTGGGGGCGCATATTTGAAACATGTACAACAGGTGGAGGTAGCGCCCAAATTTTACGTCGGGCCCCCCGGGGTGCAAAATCCTGGATACGCGCCTGGCAATATCAATTTTAACATCTGAATTTGTATAATGTATATACAATATCAAATGTGCAAACATCCCCGGATTTAGGGGGTTAAACCACACAATGATATCATTACAAGAAACCAGGAAATAAATTAAAACAATCTGAATAAAGGCGAATGGTCTCCGTAATTAGGCCTATCGTCCTTTCAGGCCCGTAGCGATGGACCTTTTTAAAGGAATGAAAGGTGAATGTTGAATGAAATATTCTTCGAGATAGAACTATAATGGTAAGTCTTAACAACATGTCTTTTTTTCTATTATTACTCACAACATCTTGCTTTCACTGAGGCATCATAATTTACACATATTTCGAGCTGTATTAAATAACATTATGCACATGAACTTACCACCTAAGTAATTTTATTCAGTAATTTTATTGAATAAAATTACTTAGGCCATTGGCCCGTATTCTGATAGCCTGGTTTAACTTAACCCTAGGTTAAGGGTAGTTTAACTCCAGTCTAACTTTTAAATTAAACCCTGGGTTAAAAATTTATTATTCCGATAGGGAAGTTTTGCAGCTAAAATTCACTATCGAAATACAAATTTTTTTAACCTTGAATTAAACTTTAAAGTTAGCCTAGAGTTAAACTACACTTAACCTAGGGTTAAGTTAAACCAGGCTATCAGAATACGGGCCAATGTTGTTAAGACGAGAATTTGAAGCATTTGCAACTTCTGAATAGAATTCGTGAATACGATCTGTAGACATGGCAGAGAGTCCATATAGAAAAAAAACAACAACAGAAAAGTGTACAATTGCGTATTTCAAGAAATGCGCACATAATCTGGGGTCTACAGGGTTAGAGGGCAACTCCAAGCTATTTTGCGCGGTAACAAACGGGACATTCAGAGCCAAAAATAGGGCTTGTTTGAAAAGTCTTTAATGAAATTTCAATACTTAGGTATATTCTTGAAGGTACTAAGAATCTAAAAAAAAAAAAATAATAATAATAATAATTGAAATAACTCGATTCGTAATTTATTTATGAGTATTCATCGGTAACAAACGGGACCAGAAAAAAATGGTGCTTTCAAATTTTGACTTTGTTCACATATCACTTTGAATTTAAAAAGTAGATCTAAACTTGCTTAGTCTTATCCTCTTTATGTAATAAATATTGTAAGGACATAATTATTCTAACGTGAATACAACTTCGAGTTTGCTGGCAAGGTCAAGTTTTAAAAAATATGTCAGGTAACAAACGGGACAGGTAACGTACGGTTATTCCCTGTAATATTTTTACATTAAACAATTGGTGTAGCCGAGGCGTAGCTACATCTTTTGTTTAAAAATCTCTCTGATAAAACAAAAGAAACATAATACAAAACACAAATGTATAAAACATTACATTTTGTTTCATTTCTAAAGGTGGGAGGGTGAGTAATAAAAACGCATGATTTTACATCAGCTCAGTAACTTTTGTGAGACTATTTCTGAGACATGAATATTTTAAGTCTAAAAACAAGGAAAGCTATGTGCTAGGTTCGTGATATTTTCACCAGAGTTAGCTAAGAAAATATAATATCAGAAAATACATACTTTTTGGTTGTACTCCCATGGCAAACCTCTTTCTTAAATGGTTGAAAATAGCATTTTTAATGCATTTTATTTTATTTTTTTCTCATGAATATTAATGAGCCTTGTGACGTCATATGATCTTGAAATGACTTTTTGACCTCATTTGCATTAAGTTAATTTCATGCCCTTTATGGTGATATATGCTACATTATGTATACCTTTACAAACTCACTGACACACTGGACACAAAAATGGTCAAAAAGTCGAAAAATCACGACCTTGGGAACAAATAGCGTGGACTTGCCCTTATGCTACAGTCACACAGACACTTACGTATAGATACGTTTGTGTTGTTGTAATCTTATTTCATCTTCTATTCTATCATTTCTTATGTATTTCATTGTTTTACTGGATGAACGAAATTATCAATATATTTCTACTGCTAACTATGACGGGTAAGCATCCGTGGGGATCCGAAGAAAAGAAAATGATTTTTGGACGCAACTGGACGTAACTCAACGTAAGTGTCTGTGTGACTGTAGCATTAGGGTGCTATCTCACTTATGCCGCGATCACAGTACCGTTTCGGGGCCCGTACGGCGTGTAAAATTGACATTTTTTACCATTTCGGTCACTTTCGTAAGGTTCCTGGCCGGGTCCCTTACGATCCTACGGGTACCGGTGTATTTTTACAGATCGCGCGGGCCCCTAGATTATTGCTTTCATGTTCTCGATTCTCCCGGCGTTTTTATCAAATCGGTAGACGGTCTACAGCCCTTGGAAAGCCCGTGGAGTCACTAAAGGGGACCGATCGGCCTCCTATCGGTGGCCGAGTAGGCTCCGCACGTTTTTTTCTGTCAATTCTTGTAACAAGCCGTGAGGGTGTCGGGCGGGTGCAACATGCACCGCAAGGCTGGGTTCACATAGAGCTATATGCTCGGGTATTCGGCTCGTTTTCGCGAGGGCACGCGAATACCGAAAATCGAACAAGCGACATTCACTGGTTGAACAATGGCATTTCCAAAAACCGGTTCACATACGAGGGAACTACTCGGAATGTCGTATAGTTGCGTTTCGTATAGTACCATCATTTGCAAAAGTTTAAGACCACCCTAAATTTTTGGGGTATTATGTTCAATGAGCATTATTCTTTTAGCCCAAATTCCTTGCTCAAACGGCGAGAAATGGTACTCTTACTGACTGTAATACCAGTAGACTGCAGCTCGGCCTTGATGTCACGACAGGAAATGGAACAATCTCTTCCAACAATCCTCTTCATCATGTTGTCCTCGCAACGCGTTGTTTTTCTTGGACGACCACCCCTCTTCCGGTCGGAAAATGAGCCATCGTTTCGAAATTTGTGAATGGCATTGTGGACGACAGTCTTGCTACACCCAGTCGTCTCACTAATCTTGCGTTCAGAGTAGCCTTCCTCGAAAAGGGTTACTATTTTAACCCTCTGAACCTGACTTAGACTCTGTTTTTTTCCCATCCTGGATAAGAGACAAAGTGCCAGATGAAGACCTTCTGAAGCAAAGACATTCATGGAAATGAGCTTAAACCATTAATCTCATCCCATGAACCATGACAGGAAAACATGTTACATAATATTTCAATGGAACAAAAGAATAATGTTCATTGAACATAATACCCCAAAAATTTAGGGTGGTCTTAAACTTTTGCAAATGATGGTATAGTATAGGAATCGCGCAAGTTCGATTTTCGTGCCGCGTATACCCACGTTCCTTTTGTTTGTACATTGCACGCATGCGTGAATCCAACTTCAAAAGACCGAGTAGCTTCGTCGTATCCGCTATGTGAACCGCCGTGTCCGTATAGCGTATAGCGAATACCGAATAGTGCTTCAACGAATACCGTATACCGTATACCGTATACTTCTATGTGAACCCAGCCTTAGGACGTCAGGAGGTACACGGTTGTGGTCCGCACGGCGCCTGACCGATTCCCATTGGGTTCCATGTGGTCTTTCGCACAAGTTTTTCCAAATCATATTGTATACATATTTTTAGTATTTGTCAAATTTCTCTTTCGAGATTGTCAGCATGAATTATTATCGGGCTAGTGCTATAATGATAGCTGAAGATCATGAGCATTCTGAATACATTAATACATTATTTATTGGGAGCATTTTCCAAAGTGTATATAGTTATTTGAGACGGTGCTCTATATTGGCTCAGATTTTCAAAATATTATTAGTCCCACATAAATGTCTTTAATATATATATGCTTTGAGTGATACTGTCCATGGTTTTCAGACTTCATATAGAATTATTTGTCTTTTGATCAAAACCGCCTTATTTAAATTTATATTTTACAGTATTCTATGTCGTATTT
>CALNVZ010001804.1:0-17793 GCA_940671915.1 Paracentrotus lividus | reverse complement strand
CACTCAGTTTACACACAGACTATGCCCGTTCGGCAAAATTTGCAAGGACGTAGTAGGAACGAGCTCAGTGTGACGGGGGTATAAAGAAGCCTGATTGCACGGCGAGTTTTAGAAGTGGGCTCTACCATATTTCACCTACAAAAACGTTATGAAATAACAATGCTTTTAATGTAAAACTCCTTCTGCTGACGTTTTTCAAATTTCAAATATGATTCTTTTCACAATATATTTATTTGAATAAGGATTCTTTTTTAAAAGATTAAAGTTCCTCGCTTTTTAAGAAGAAAAGGGGAGAGCGATTAATTCACTTCTATAACTGAGTTTACTTCTGCCCAGGAAATCCTAGAAAAGCTTTTAAGGTCTACACAATGAATGTGTGTCTATTCCAATCTGATAAAATAATGTTTATGATGTTGGGGCACTTTTTGAATGAGATCAGATCAATTTCAATTGTGTTCTTTTACGTTCCTTATGTCCTGTAACCTTTAATGTCCCACTTTAATCATCAAACTAATAAACAATTATATGGGTTTAAATGAATATATACCTTATTAAAATAAAACCAAAACAAAAATAAAAACTAAACAAAAAGTACAATAAAATTAAAGATAAAAATTATTATGGAAGTCAGAGTAATTGAAATATAAATAATTCGTGTTCCTTAGGTTAAAATACTCCACTTATAATATAATTACAACCTAAAAATATAAAAAATGGTTGTAAGATAAAATGGAATTTGCCACCTTATCCAATCCAGGAAAAAACGTTTTTATGACGTCAGAGCTTAAATATCGAATATTCCGTTGAATGTGTCTTCCTTCGGGTTCGTCAGAAACCCTTATTATAGAAAATTCTTCGTCCAAGCAATATTAAGGTTTTTCAACGGGTGCGAGATGTCATACTTTGCAGTTGTCCAATCAGTAAACAGATATTTTGTGAACGTCACATGGATCTATTGACAATTGCTACCCATGCGATTTGTGACGGAGGTACTCACAAACCACAGTATTCAACTGACAATCTAGATTAAGCTTTATTGATGACCCTTTTCACATTTAGCATATCTGAGAAGTTATATGTAGATAAAAGGTGCAGCTATGAGACGTTCATCCAATCAGAAAAACAGTGTTATTGATGTACGTTGAACAAGTCAAAGTTATGTCTCGATGATTGTGTATCCTTCGCGATCAAGAAAAACGCTTTATATAAGCCAATTTGCTCTCAAGCAGGAAAATCATAATTTTTCACACGTTGATAGACACTGCCACGATTTGCATTGTTCCAATCAGAAAACCAATAAGTATCTTCTGCTGACCGTTCATATTGGATTGAAAAATATCTGATTACCATATCGCGATCCCGGGATACCAAAACCTATAGTTACCAGTTTATAGTAATTTATTATAACCCTTTTCAATGAGTAAATAATTTTGGCCATGTTTGAAGGCATTTCTGGCCCACTGTGAGTCGTTTCTTAGGCTCGAGGCGGACGTCACATTAATGCTGTCACGAGTAGAACACACTTAGATTTTTTTTTTTAAAGTGGCTTATGAATTACAAAGCATGTCTTTTTTTCAGTAGTTTCCTCTCATTTATTAGGCATTATATATGGATATTAGCTACTAATTATGTAATTCGTCTAGTTTTTGTATTTTACTCATGGTTTGTAATCAAATAGCATTACATATACAGTGTGTCCCAAAAAGAACTATACACTTTTGAAACAGCTACCAAATTAGAAATATTTGGTTCTTGGGGGAAATATTCATATGTTAGGGAAAGCTCATATCCTTAACTATTATTGAACGCCAGAAATTCCGAAAATAATGCATGCTTCACTGAGCAATGCTTACTTTTGGAAGGACACAAAAACAAGGCTGCGCAGGAAGTCACTATGCATTGACCACCTGCCTATGGGCGCCATGTGGAATCAAAAGCAATAATGACGTGAATCGGTTAACAAAGACAAAATAAACCAAAAGTCATATATAAAAATCAGCACCTCGTTTTTGAGTCCTTCAGAAAATTGGGCATTGCTCATTGAAGCATTTTCGACTTTCTGGTGTCAAATAATAGTTGAGGATATGAGCTTTCTCTTCATATGAATATTTCCCCCAAAGAAACCATATAGTTCATATTTTGTACCCATTCCAAAAGTGTATAGATCTTTCTGGGACACACTGTATAAAGAATATATTCTTCCCCCCCCCCCAAAAAAAAAAAAAAAAAAAAAAAAAAAAAAGCTCCACAGCGCCATTCTTACCTCCACTCGGTGACGGATATCCACCAGGTATCTCCAGCTGAAAAGTTCCATCGCTAAGAGTATCATCATTGTCATTGAGATAAGATCTGATGGCATCAAGGATCGTATTCTCTGTACCAGTGAAGTATGAGCTTACAGGTATCCTACATTCCACGCCCAAACTGCCAGCGAAGAAGCGGACTACGCGCACGTTGATGATCCCCCGAATTCCTTGGGCGCGCAGGATTTGTGGAAACTGAAAGATACAAGCATGAAGAGCAGTAAAGAGAGAGAGGGAGGGAGGGAGAGAGGGAGAGAGAGAGAGAGAGAAATGCAGAGCAGTAAAGAGAGGTTAAAATCATGGAGCTTGCAATGTAGAAAATGCAATTAAATTTGTGTTCACTTCCAACACTTTCACATACATTCCGGTTTATTGACCTACAAAAACAGGCTAGAATTTGTTTTGCCCGGATGTCAAATGCGTACCTGCGCGAAGTAAAAAACGATCATTACATCCTCTACATCGCAAAGTCCAAACTACACTACATAACTCGGAGTTGTGTCATGCACCTGTAATCAAGGTAACAAGTAGAAGTTATAAATTGACACGGATCGATCAGACCCTGGTTCGAATATCAGTCAAGTTTTTCGAATGGTGACGTAAAAAATCATAACTGATTGATACATGTCTGTCAAAATCTACACCCCCCCCCCCTTGAAGGATTGTGAACGTATTGCAAATGAATATCTTAAAATCCACTCGTGTCAAAAAAAAAATGACCCATGAAATTAAAAGTAATATAACTTTTAAATAACTTTTAAATATTCCATTGACTCCTTGATATTAACACACTTTTAAGAAACCAAAAGTCGATTCTTACCAGATTACTAATTGCCATTACAGCCCCTTGGTACTCTTGACTTTGCTCATTGGCGTACTGCACACCAAAGTCGACAGACATGGTGCCGATTCTCGCGATTATGAATCTGATGAAAAATGCTTGTATTCCTAAAACGGAAAAGAGCAAAAGAAAAATCTCTTTAATTTTGTGTTATTGATTAATTAATGGTTATTTGATTAATAAGTAGGCCTACCATTTCATGGAGGTTAGCTGCAACTCATTGTGTGTTGGAAATGTACTCAAATATGGTGGAGTTTAGTCGTTTGATTTGATTAACAAGAATGAAGAGATGTATGGCTTCTTCCTTTCTGATTTGGACTAAACAAGAATTATTGAATAGATTAATACCATATTAATAATAATATCTGTTAGTCAAATACTTCGTAGATAAGGCGTGTAAAAAAAAATAGTGGTAAACTTTTATAAAAATAGAACGTTTACAATTCAAAACATGGAGTTGTTAAGATATTTGATATTAAAGGGATGCAGTAACATTGAATGATATTCAAATCACATTTATTCGATTTAGCTTATTTTGCCAACATAATTATAAACACTTAAGTCAGTCTGGTATCCCTTCAAAATTGCAAGCTAATTGCTTGCTTTACCTTCGAGATATCAATGATTTCATACCCAAAATTCATAAACCAACACCGGATCGTTTATAAAACCATGTGCTTTTCCACACACCCATTTCCTGTTGTAAAGTTCCCCGTCTCTAGCGGCCTGGTGAGTTATCAGAAGAGGGTACTGGTGTTCGGCTGTATGCTTGGCATTGTTTGTTACAGTAAATGACTTCCATTTGATCTGAAACTTTCAGTAGTTTGTTTTTACTGTTGGAACAATATAATTTATTATCTTGATATATTGCTCTTGTTTTTGAAAGCTACTACTAATCCTTTAAATAAGCGAAGGAAATCTAAATTCGGAATTCGTATAATTCTGTTTGAGATTTACTTTTTCCCATTTTTTTTAGTTTGATATTACGGCCTTGTTTATCATGCTCACAATAGTTTTCTGGATGGAGATGCTTAACTTGTCACAACACTGATCTGTCCAATAACTCCTGCTCTCTAGCTCTGCATTCACAGGAGTATACCCCGTTGTTGACTCAGTGCATGTCCTCTCTCATTAAATCCATTTGGGTTGCATTGATCTAAAATGACGAATAAAATTATTCATAAATATTCAAATTTATAACAATCTGATAGTAACTATAGCATTCATAATGAATTCAATTTATATCATCTGATAAGTAAATTATTTATTCTACAGTTCACGACCCGTTTGAAGTCTGTTCTTAGAAGTATGCCATATTACAAATTTATGAGTCTTTTATCAAATACTCATTATTAATCAAACTATCTAATTGCCAGCAACAGACTATTACGTGTGCAATATAGTATTTGTCACCCCCTAAAGTCATACTTTATCAACTTAGTAACTTAGGGGAGTATGAATTTTGGCTTTCAAACAAATATGACAGTTAGCTGTTGAAATTACTTTTCTATGCTGTATAGATGCAACTTGTGGTGGATATGTAATGAGTAGAGCTATGCTGGTTTAACTTTCACGCTGAATTTAAAAGATCTCAAATCCTTGGGACATGGAAAAATGGTGGACACAACAACAGGAGGAAGAAGGAAAGTACTGAGAGCGAAGGAATTGGGTAAAACTTGAGAAAGAAGGGAAAACAAACAAGGAGAAGCAGTCTGCTTTGCATGTGAAAAATGGGTTAACAATTTGATGCAGTAGAGATTGGGGTGAAAGAATAAGCATCGATCAGTTAGGCGTCTCATGGGTCAGCTTAGAAAATTGGCCAGATCGTGGTCCAGATCATTGAACCTTAGGGGAAACAATTTCCGGTAATTGCTAATGTCAGATAATATTAAAGCTGAACTGATATATTTATCAGGTCAAACATTGCGTTTTATACAATAAAAAAAATTCCCCCAGTAATTTTAAATGATTTTTATCGGGCAAAATTTTTTTTTTGTTTAATTTTTCCCTATCTAAGGGGGGGCGACAATACTTTGCACACGGTATACAAAGTTCTTATGGAAAATAAACGTCAAGTGAAGGGAATTAGGCAAACAAAAAATTCTGACAAAGAATTACAGAAACAAATGTAATGTTTCTGTTCATACTCATCGTTTTTGTCAACAACGTGAAAAGAGTAAACATGACATGTGATCAAATAATTAATTATAATAGATAAATATACATGAAGCAGAATTGTTATAGACTGAGAATTGGTATTTGCATACTCTACAGACCAGGACAGCATCTGTTCTCCAACTGGACATACTACATTGGCCATTGGAAATACTTGAGAAGATTGGCAGTCACGTTTTCGCCACAGCGTAGATCTGTCAATGGTATTACATTATGGTTATTTTAAAGCGATACTCTTAGATTGGGGGTCCAGAACAAACCATTATTTAAAGCACTTTGAGTAATGGTATGTATTCAGTACGAGAACTAACCTCATAAACAAATATGAAATTAGGTTCTCTGTTTTATTCTTTTCCATTCGTCTTAATGTGATGATGATGGTGATTATGAGCGGTAACAACAAGATATATTTTCAAATTAACATTTATCTTATTTCTGATTTCGAAATAATAGCATTTAAACTGTATCGGCGTTTTGTCATGTTGTTTGTCAGGATGATGCTATGAATAGCCAATAGAAGATTGCATTAATTGTCATTTGTTTGTTATTATACATTTGGCTGGTCCGTTATGATGACAACCTACCTTTGTTTGCGTGCTTCAACGCAATTTTCCATCCTGCAGAAATCAGTTGGAGGATCGTGGTCATTTCATTTTAATATAACCTTCTATTTCGCACGTCTGGTCCTGTGAAATGAGTTTGGACAGTCACATGTAGGAACCAGTCGCTCCAAGGAACAGGCTGCTGAGTTCCTGACAAGAACTTGCCAACATCTCCCAATTGTATATTACGATGAGAAAGAAAAGAGAAACTTGAAAGTACTTTTGCCGATTTTATATTCACGACAACCATCCTTGTATGCATGTTCAGTAGATACATATTTTTCCTTCTATCATATTTATCATCAAACATCTTTATACTTTTGGATTGCCTGTGGCAATTTCTAGTTAACCGGTGCTTTGTTATCATGTTAGCAAGTCTCCTCATTAAAATCAGGGGAACACACCGCATGAACAGTTCTCTTGAAAGTTCAGATTTGCTGTTTGTATATTCAAACGGTTGCATTCAGATATAAATGAAATGAATTAAGATCAATTCAAATCAAATTTTAGTTTCAAGAACCCACCTGAACAGCTTCCGTTTGGAGCCATGTCAATCCTTCATCACAGAACACCATGAAAGAATCAATGGTGTAGAAGAGCTATTCTGTCACTGCAAGTTGTGGTTCGAATGGCACCATTTATATCTAAAAGACAAAAAGTGCTAAATCTGTATTCTATATTCATCATAAAAGTATTTCTACTGAAATGTATTAAGTCATTGTATTTCACGGTTATGGTGCCCTCACACAGAAGCGTGTTCGAGGGTAACAGTGTGTCTAGCGTTCACGATTTTCACTCGAATTTGACTATGTCCAAAATACGCTCAAGAACGCTCTATTTTTCCCTGCCCAAAAGGAATTTTTAATGGCTCTAACGACTGAGAAGCGAATGAATGCGTCAGTGTAACGATGACTGCGTGTGCTTAGCGTCCACCTACGATTGCCTAGCGTTAGCAACGATGAACAGCGATGCCCAACTTATGCTAGCGTTTTAGACGTGTTTAAAGACGTTAGGAACGCAACATGTGCGTTTGAGTAACGATTGCCGCGTTCGTGATTTATTGCATTTCCGCGTAGTTTCATGAGCGCGGACTGTCCGTTCGATAAATCGCTAGGCAAACGTAGGAAAAGCGTCTTTTCGTTGGTTAATCGCAAGAAACGCAGGAGGAAACGCTGAGGTCAATTTTTTTGATTTTGAACATGTTCAACAATTTCTGCGTGTACGCGTTCTATAAGACGCTGTGAAAGCGTTGGGCAGTCGCACTTGATCGTTTAGCGCTTTGGGTCCAAACGGGTTCCTTCCATAGTTCGAAGTGCGTCCACTTGTTGTTGTTGGTTGTGTTGGTTTATATGCGGTGATCCTTCGTACAGGAAGATTTCGCCAGGCGATGTATACTATGAGGGCGTTTTCCTTCTATTTTGTGTTTCTCCAGATTTTTGGAGTTGCGTGTTGTTCGACGACAAGATGCTGGTGTGGATGTTATTAGTTATTATAATTAAGTTTTATGGTTACATTTTATATTGTTTTGGTTTGTTATAACTGGAGAGTAACGATAGTCAGAAAAAGAAGAGAAATTATTAGTTTTGTGCTCAATTAATTAGTTATTGTCCTCTCAATCCAAACTAGGTGTATGAACCTTTATATTTTCTAAAAAACATATTGACGATATTTTACATTTTAATTCAAGTAATACATTCTGGTATCGTATAATTCCAGGAGTTCAGGACATCAACACTTGGAGAATGACATAGTAAATTAGGTATATTGATTTCCAAAAACTTACAGGTCATTGTTCTTCCAGTGCCCTTTATGAAGGCTGAAACTTTACCTATATGTCCTCATTGCCATAATAAGCTCGTAAGCTTGGATTATTTTTCTTTATTGATCTACTACATTTTCCTTCTTTGTCGTTCGTATTTTACAGGACAATAGAATGGTGGGGGCCTCAATTGTTTCCAACGTTTTGGCATTCGTTGCATAATCCTGTATCGTGTTTTTTAATAACATATTTATAGTAATTTAATAGCATTTCCAAGTCTAAAATTGGTGAATGATTTTCTTTTTCTACAATATCCTTTATTTTAAAAAAGTGGCTTTACTTCGCGTTGTATTTGTAAGGTGTTACCTTATATCGCGATTCCAGTTCTGCCACTTGATCTTGGAGAATTTGTACGTTTCTCTCATATGTTCCTTTTGCTTGGCTAATGCAATATCATATATTGCTTTCCGAGGCTTGTTTGGCCAGTATCAGCCTCGTTCATTGCTGATAAGCCACAATGGGCTGGTACTCATTCAAATGTCTTCCGAAGCCAAAAGAGTTTATGGGCCATTATCTTTTCATATATTTCTATAATATGCTCATCTCAGAGATATTTTGAATGCTTGGAGAGCTGATTTTGAGTCTGATAAAATAACCACTGGCAATAGGATATGTTCTTCTATCCCCTAAGCATTAGTAAGCATTATTCTTGGTCTCATATGATATATTAGGATACTCTGACGTTTTCCTAATATCCAAGTTTTGGGTATGTAAAAAGCCGCTCCTGTGTTACCTCTTGTGTTTTGAGGCATTGTTATATTGTTAACAATAATTCCTTCTTTCTAACTTTCGTTCGCAGGAACTTTTGTTTATATTTTTTTTTTGAACTCATTTCTCATAAAATGGGGGCGACCTCCGCGGACTTTATTTTTCTTTCATTATACTGTTGCCAGATCTCCACATCCTCATTTCAGACGCATGATGAAAAAATGATTGAAATATTGTATAAATATGATGATAAAGGGTTGGAAATTGAAATAGTAAATTTCGCTGTTGGTGAGATAAAACTGATTAAAAAGATTGAATTAGGAGTAATAATAATTAATTTATAATTCATTTAGAAGAATAAATAAAATAATTGATAGACAAAAATTGATACAATAGATTCTTGTATAAAATTAATTTTTGAAATAAAATTTTAGTTAATGAATTGAATCATCATATATTCAGTTAAATGGTTTTCATGTATATTAAATAAAAATATACATGATTACATTTTTGAAACAGTAATTTTTAAACAAAGACAATAGAAATTTGGTAATCGATAATAATTATTCAGAGAATAGTTTTAAGGTATGATGAATTAAGGACAACATACACATCATTTGTCACCACTGTTATAATTGTAAATTATATGTTGTAATGTGGAATCGTGAATTGGGTTAATATCTTTTAACATTCCAAAATTTCAAGACAGGCCAATTAAACTAATTTACTTTGAAATACATCTTCATATAATTCTATAAATGAATCAGTTTTTGTTGTAAAGAAACGAATATCTCACATGTGAAACAGACAGTGAAATTTTCAAAATAAGCGATCTTTTAATCAAATTGAAATCATTGGCGTAAAATAAGGCGTGATACTCAACATCAAAAGATAAGTTATCACATTCTATTGCTTCTTTTTTTGAGAGTGGGATGAAATTGGATTTCATTCATATAAATGCAAAAGGGGTTGAAGTTGGATTTATCAACATGCAAGATAAATTACTTTATTTTGACATGTCCTCCGCTGGAGTTGATGACGATGGGTAGGACACTTGTCGTTCTTCCTCAAAGCATATACGACCATTCTGTGTCCAACAGGACTTGTATCGCAGCATCTCTACGCGCCTGTTCACTTCTTTCAAACAACTCTTTTGTAGAGGGTATGAGATTCTCGTTGAAAAAGATTCTGGGCTCATCATTAAGAGAGGCTAGACAAATTACCATTGAGGGAGACACCCTGTGAGGGTCGAAATTTGGCTAGAATACAATTACGTTGGACTTAAAATTCATTACAGCCAAACTGTTCCCTTCTTCGAATTTATTGTGTCTCTGTTCTTAATTCTAAACACGCGGATATTTTTTTGAAGTCATATTGGAATGTGTTTATTTATTCTTATCTTGATGGTTTTTAAGTACTATCTTATAATTCTGAGAAGCAATGCATTTCATAAACCCATTATTGTATATCGAGAATCAGTTACAGTGTTTATTATACCAATGCGCTGATGTTCTCAATTACATCTTTCAGCCTACAGACACACACAGAAAGTTCAATCTGCTCTCAGCGATGGAAGCTATCATAGGAATCATATCTAGGCAATCGCCAGGTGACTGTTCCTCATTTTCTTTCTTTCTGCATATGGCTTGATGGCAGCGTGACACGACATCGTACACAGAAAGGGGACTGACCGAACGACGAGGTAAACATATTGGGCATAAACCCAACTCCATTGTTGAACCCCTTTCCTGAAACAAATGATGATGTCGACAAGTCTTGGATTTCTACTACTACAATGAATGACGACAACGGCGAACCTCAATACTGCAAACTAGCTTACTTCTACTACTTCTACTTTTACTAGTACTACTCGCAGCAGTACTCTGCTGCTACTACTACTACTACTATACTACTACGCTACTACTACTAACTACATACTACTAAACCACCAACCATACTACTACTGACTACTACTCACCAATAGAGTAAAAAGAAAATTCGCTAGCTACTACTACTACTACCTACCTACTTACACTACTACTATCTACTATCTACTACTACTTATAACTACTACCATCTACTACTACTCACTACCGACCTACTAATGCAACTATTGCTACTTACTAATTTCGTCAAGATCCTATTCTTATCTTTCAAGCAGGAATTAAGTTGATATGTGTAACAATACACCCTGCCAAGTTATTAGCGATCAAAAACAAAATTGAGATTAAAAAAAAAAAAATTAATAGCTTTTACTTGTCATTATTTTACCCCACTTTGTTAAAAGTCGAATTTTAATCCAATCGCAAAACAACAAGCAACATGTACACAAAATAGTACCAGCAGATGGGCGGGAAGAAGATTATTCTTTTCAGGAATAGTATGGTTAATGGCAGCGGGTCACAACCCGTCGTAGGCTACGGCGCACGTGCCATCACGTAGCTTGCGTTGCATGTAACAATCACGCACGGTCTGGGTTAACTCTGCGATTCCTCGCGTTCTGTAGTAAGGGTTTTGTAAAAAACTTCCTGCCGTCGTACATGCATTGTACCTGCAAGATAATCCTCCGCTCTCGCTGCCACGAATTTTCTAACGAATTCCATCGTAGAGGTTAGCACGTCGAATCGTACGGCGAGTTGTGACTGCCGCATAAGTAATTTGGGGTTCGTAAATTGATTTTCGTTTTATTACATGTTTTTAAAGGTGTTTACATTCATTTGGGGGCACTCGGCTCAAGATAGACAACAAGGAAAGGAAGGAACAAATTTTTGTACTTTTCTAATCTATACTTTGAAATATGAAATAGTTGAAGCAAATTGAAAACCATGATTTTATCCATAAAGGCCTACTTGTTACTTACGATACAATAATAAAATGAATAAATGATGAAGGCATTAATAAATGTTCTATCAATATGCAACATGTGGTTAAAATGTCCTTAATTTTTTATTTTTCTTCTTCTTTTATTATTATTTAAAACGATAATCCGTTTAGCAGTAGCAACTGTCCTCGTGAATCCCCGAAGCTTTCGGCGTCGTGGAAATGGAACATGGAACATGAAATGAACAACCTCTTACGGCAGACTTCTCGCTGGGCCATATATTTGGCATTCTTGGCATGGTCTGGGTCATAATTCAGTGACAGAAGTGGAGTGTCTTTTATTTTTCGTACGAAAAAAGAGGCACTTTCATAATGTTAAAAAGACAGGTATCGTTACCAAATGGAAAAGGCGATACATCGTAACATTTATCAAAACTACATATAAACGTTGCGAACCGCAAGCTCAGCGCGCGCCACATACCTACACGAAATATGTCCGTTGTGAAAAACTATTCCTGCGAGGAATAGTTTAACTAAGTTTGTTAATTCTTGCCATGACGGCCTTTAATTTTTAAGATATTGACTTGGTTAAGATCATGAAAAGTGGCAATTGCGACGTAGTTCTGTGTTAAATTATTCTGCCATGTTCGCATTTGCGAAGTTATTATATTAAAATATAGCGCTAGCGTATTCGAAAATGATAAAAACATTAGATTTGAGCTTGTGTATAAAGCTCATACCTAGTAAAATTTCAATAACTTTTCCATTTTCCATTTCCCGAAATTATAAAATAAAATATGTATGACACTTCTCTAATAAATTTCTTTGCAAGGATGGTGCACAACGCGGCCCAAGACCTGCATTTCGACATAGGATCACAATGCGGATTCCCTTTAACAATTCACCATAACAATAACCCATAAAACGGCAAAATTACAAAGGATTTTCAAGTTTCCGAGAGTTACTGAGTTTAGGTGTTTTTTTGTTTTTTTTGTTTCTTTTGTTTTTTTTGTTTTATTTGTTGTTGTTGTTGTTGTTTTTTTTGGGGGGGGGGCTATGGAAAGATGTTCATTAATGGTTCACAAGAGAAAGAAACAAAAAATCAAGCAGGCATAAGAATGCTTTTAATTCTGGTCCAGTTTGAATACAGTGAACCGACTGATGATTTGAGGAAAAACATTTTTACTTATCGGGGGGGGGGCGCGTGAAAATTTTGGGTTATACCCTTATTCATCTTTCCAACCTCCATTACCCATGTGGGATCCCTGAGGAGCATTTCCAATGAAACAAAATGTTCACATGATTTCTCACTGACAACTGTTGTAAGCTACTGAACATGCTTGCATCTGATTTAGCTGAGAGCAAATTTCGTCGGATAAAAACATCGGACAAGTCCCTTTCATGAAACGCCCCTGGTCTGGTACCGAATTGTTTTAGGATAATATACCATTATAACATGAATAAATATTGTCTAACTTAGTCCATCGACCTAAAATTCCGATGAATGGCCTGAAGTCAAATCAAATAACCGTACTCACATCGGTGAGATCGACTCCAAACCAACACAAGACGACCAAAATATACATTTACCATAAATGGAAGATGGTGGATCGGTTTAAGGAGGTCACATGTCGTCAAGGTAAATTGTTATTTCGAATTTTTATTGAATTTTGCCAACTCGTGAGGGTTATTTCATTTACTGTTTGCTCAAAGATTTTTTGCCTGCCAAAGACAAAACTTTCAAAAGGAGGAAATCCCGCCATGTTTTTATTCATTTTTTTTCTTTTTGGACGTTTTGTTTTTTTGTTTCTGTTTTTTTGTTGTTTGATTTTTTGATTTTTTTTTTTTTTTTTTTTTTTTTGATTTTTTTTTTTTTTTTGGGGGGGGGGGGTTGGGGGGGTTGCTTTATCTTAGGGGACATTACGATTCTCCATAAAAATAAAAAATTTCTAACAGATTCTAATGCAACTTGGAATTTATTTATCAGATGATTAATTTTTATGTATACCTATTTGTGATTGTACAACTGAAATCATAGTTTTATCATATCATTGTTTAAATACTATCCTTATATTTCTATACACAACAAAAAGGAAGCGCCCCCCACCCCCAATCCAAATGATGTTAACTTTTGAAACCATGGAGTTTTTATGAAGTTTCTTACATGTGGCTTTATGTTATCATACTCAGCTTCCATTTTAGTGAATTTTACTGAAATTCGTTAACGTCATCGCTTCAATGAGCACAAGTCAAAAAGGCAAAAATGCTCACTTTCCGAAAAGTCACCAAGGTTTAGTTTCCGTAACTTTAATTCCATAATATTGGAACAATTCAAAATTTCAAAAAAAAAGATATGTTCGAAGGGTTGTTGCATTTAATTTCTACACAACGTCAAAACGTTTTTTTGCATTAAATTTCACGGGGAACATGAGGTAAAATTACATTTTTCATTACACTTTTTTACTTCTACAAAAGTATCTGGAAAAGTGTTCTAACATATCCATCAACTCACGGTTGAATGAACACTTATAAAAACAAAAAAAGGATATTTTCAAAATTTTTTTAAGGTAAGTTATGTTTCCATTTTTGTGTAATAAAATAATTTTTATCAACATTTTTTTTGTCATGTGTATGTCATTTTTTTTCAAATAATGCTAAATGCGCATTAAATAAAAATTTACGCTTCAATTAAACACGTGATAATTTTCGTTTAATGGAATAAAATCTAATCGCTTACACTTTTGGATAATTGTTTACAGACTTTCTGATAGTTCATTTGATTTGAGTTTAAACGAAAATTCCAAAGTGTTTTAATGCTTCAGTGAGCAGACAGTTATTAGTAAATATGCAAATAAGAAGGAAATTTTCAGAGCTTTGGCCCCACTCCGTGCCTTATCAGATTCTCAATTTAAGTTTGTTTCCTGTTAGGTTAGTACGCACCCTGAAGTTTGTGTTTCCAAGTTTCGTAAAATAACTTCAGTAGAATTAACAAAAAAATCATCAATGGAAATTGAATCCGAAACTCCAATTTGTTAAAATTTTTGATTTCCTCTTCTTTGACATAGTGTAGCAATATCGAGACTAAAAACTAAAGCCCAAATCACATGCTGGAACTTTTTTACAAAAAGTTTGTTGAGTAATTTGTTTGGATAGTTATGTTCCATACACCTTACCCGACTAACTTATGTGCGAACAATGAGATAAAACTGTTGCGTAATGCATGAAATATAAAACTTTAAGTAAAAATTATCATTACAAAGTCAAAAAAAGCACCTTTAAAGTGTGCTCAGCTCGTCCATAGACACTACCCACAAAAATGTGTCGAAATAAATGTTAGTGATAATATCTGATGTCAATTCTTTGAATAAAATTGTTCGATTTAGCCATTTTTGAACGGCCTGAACATAATTCCTAAAATTGTGGCTCACGGTCATCCATGAAAAATAGTGAAAATGTATCTGATTGGTGTTGACTGGTTCATATTTGGATTATAAAAACAACAAAAAAAAAATTAAAACACAAGGTAAAAGTAAAATTTACAAATTGATTTTCACAGACCCACCAAAATGACCACTAGGCTGTGACTTTTGGAAAATGTCCACTTTTTGCTTTAAAATGTTTGATACACTCATTTGCAATGTTCTCAAGGGATGCGAATGTCATCTTTTTCACAGAAAATGTTTCAATAAGTGTAGAAAACCTCCCTCCAAATTATTGTGCTTTTAAAAAAAGCCCGTTCAAAAAGTTACATCATTTTCAATTAGCGGGACTTACTTTTTTTGTTTGTGTTTATATTTGAACTTTCTATAACTACATAAATCTTTATATTGAATATAGAATAGCGGGATATAAGGGGGGAGGGGCCAAGTTTCAGGAGAGTCGGGTCAACCAGGGGTGGCCCACACGGCGTAATGCTCTCGGGCGGGGTGTTTGCCATTGCTCGCATAAAGATATTGGAAAACTATTTCTATTGAGTGAGTTATTGATGAAAATTTAAGGATAATGTAAATATTTAAAATCGTGTCATCAGGTTTTAAGGCCCGGTCGTCCTCTTTAACCCAGACTTCGATATTCATTTATATTTTAAAGGGTAAGGTCGATGCTCATCTTTCTTTTACGATGTATTTTACTAAACACGATTAATTACCCTTTCAATACTAACTCATCTTGGAATTATAAGAAAAAATATATATACTTATATCTAAAAATAGCTACATGTATGTGGCAGCTAGTATATTAATGAAAACAGAATTAAATTGATACTTGTGAAGAATACTGTTATAGAAGTCATATAAAATGATGAACGGATGTAAGATCACATCGTAGTCGAAAACTTATTATTAATTATTGATTTTTATATAACTTTGGTGTGGGCTACCGTCTTCCTAAAAAATATTTTGTACTTAGTACTATAGGCACTCTAAAAACTGAAAGTGCTGTTTTTAGCACTTAAGAGGCTGAAATGCGGCGTGCTTCGTTAGGATTCGACACTAGGTCCCCTGGATAGAAGCGCTTACGAGGCACGTTGTTTCATGATGACTTTCTTCAAAGTTGCCAAATTATCTACTATGGCTTCATAATTCAATAAACAGATAGGGAGATCTCCTTTTGGTCCTATTGTAATGTCAGCCGGTCTCTTCTATGTCTAAGTGAAAATTTTTTTTTGTTGTTTGATAAATTCAGCATTCAAGTGGGCAGTCACTATATATCGAGCCCAGCATAAATTCAGCACTTTCAAGTTTTTGAGTTGTACATATTATCTGTTTGAAGATGTCTGGTAAAAGGGATAATTTTGATTGTAATTGTTATCGTCGATTTTTTTTTTCGTGGCCTATAACAGTGGTCCCAATACAAACTATCACACTTTTGCAATGGCTACCAAATATATGTAATATAATGGTCCTTCGGGAAAAGGTTTAAATAAAGCCTCAATATCCTCAAATATCATTATGACAACAAAAAACTAGGAAACAAAAATCATGCTTCCACCAAACAATTTTTTTTTTGTTATGTTTTGAATTATTTGTTGACGTTTTGGGAAAACAAATGAAGATGAGGGATACTAGCTCTTTTATAACAGATAAACCTTTTACCCCCAAAACCATATTATTTTTTTTTATCTTCGCATCAAAATTCAAAAGTGCTTAGGACTTTTTTTTAAGGGACGCACTGTACACGAGCGCCCTTCTTAACTCTTATATTTCTATAATCCTGATAATCATGGGTATAATACAGAGTGAGTTAAAAAAAATGTCCCATCATTTATGAAGTAAATATCAGAAGATACTTCAGGAAGCAGTGCAATTCTCAGCCCTGTGGCCAAGTGGATGGGTGAAGAAATAAATCCAGTTGAGAATTTTATTAAAGTCTTATGTGGCGCGTAACATAAGGCACACGCCATAATCTGTGGCACACACCAACACATACCTCATTTACACACACAACACACAACACACAAACCACATACACACCCATACCGCTCACACATACACGCCACATAACACAACCCATAACCCTGCACAATACACAACCCACACACCCATACCCTCACCATACAACCACCACATACACTGCCCATATCCCTCAACCACACCACGTACATCCGAAGACTACGCACCCGCAAACACAGTAAACGAACATTTCCCTTTTCTGATTAAGCATTGGTGTTTTATTTACCTTATACCCCCCGTCACACTGAGCTCGTTTCATACTACGTCGCTTGCAAATTTTGGCCGAACGGGCCATAGTCTGTGTGTAAACTGGAGTGGACGTACGCTAAAATACTTCTTGACGAATCTGTTTACGAAAACTTTCAATGGAACTAGCTTTGGTCGGATTTTCAAAAAAAGTGTCAGCAAAAATCGGCGCGCCATCATCGTCCTAGAAGTTAACGGGGTGGGCAACGTCCTGAAACGAGATGGACGCCACTGCAATTAAATTATCCGTACTCAATCGTTCTAAAGATGTGCTAAGAGCGTCTTACAACGAGGGCATTGCATATTCATTATTAGCTTTTGGAAGTTACACGGAAAGGCGCGTGAGGTCTGGGGCAAAAACGGGCTAGGCCTTTTAAATAGCAGAACGGGCGCGCATTTTAACGTTCAGCGCGTTCTACAGCCAGGATAAATAAGGGTGACTTTCTGCTGGACAAAACGGCAGGAAAAATCTATGAAGCGTTAGCATTAATGAAAGGGCTTTATTTTCAAAATAGCTCAAACCCAAGCTCCTGCCCATACTGTTAGTACAAGGAAAAGGGTGTGTAAAACTGGTATTTGCTAAACGGCTGGCAAGCGTTTAAATTACAAGTTTTCCGTGTGCACAAACGAGGGTTTCCCCTAGCTACAAGCAAGATAGCTCCCGTTTGTAAATCTACAACGCTATTTTTGGGGAAATGTACCGTTCTCCCCAAAACGTAGAACGTATAGGTTTCTCAGCGGAGAGGTCAGTTATACACCAATAAGCGAAGCGCTTTGATAGAATGTAATACGGTATTTCCCCCTTTGCTAAAACCATAAAAGAAAGCAT
>CALNVZ010001800.1:66119-84372 GCA_940671915.1 Paracentrotus lividus | reverse complement strand
TTATCACGGCCCCAATGGAAACCAGTCCTGTAACTGTTTGGGCTTTTTAACCGTGTATAAATAAAGAAATCAATCAATCAATCAATCAAAATCCAAGCCACGAACTTAGTATGTCCAAGGCCAAGAAGTTTCATGGATACTTGAACGAGTGCAAGATATTGTCACCAGAATGATTCCTTTTGCCCAGTCTTTGACGAATAATACTGAACTGTGCTTTCTAGCAGAAGATAAAAAGATACCTAGTGAAGTGAAGAATCACATGCTAAACCTCTCCCTCTTGGGCAATGGTACAAACTCATGCCTTCAGGGATCATATGAATGACCCTTCAAGGTTAGAAAAGCCCTTGCTAATAAATGAAGTGAAGGATGTCGCTAGTTTAAAGAGATTGACAGACTAATAATGCTTCTAGCCGGCTCCCTGATTTTGGTCATCGAGGTGCATAACCATGATACCTGTAATAGTGGTGGTGTCCACAGATTGGTCAACTAGCTGTCTTGCAAACGAATTGATGACAACTGCTAAGACACAGATAAGCCATCTTATATAAGTTGTTCCCTTATTCTAGGATGAGTGGTATCCACTCTTTATTTATCCACTGAGGTAGTAAATACAGGCAAATAATCGTGTGCATATTTGTGGCAGTTCTCATCAAAGACGACGTTGATTGTTTCTCCTATCAAAAATGTGAAAAGATCAACATTTATGATTCTCATGGCTCTAATGAATAAATAATGTCAACCACGTCCATGCAAGTTACCACAATTGACACCTTGTTTGCCACCATGGCCTCCTGGCAGGAAAAAAAAACCTTAAAGACAACCATGAAGAAGTTGTAGACACTTTTTTTCCCCATCCTTTCAGGAGATGGAGATGACTCACTGGACATCCTTCAAGATTTTGACCAATTAACTGTAGCTCTCATTTTACCTCTTCACGTTACAATCAAGATGAGATCAAGTATGTTTGATGAGCGTATTAGTTGCCAGGAGGACATGTATTCTCTCCGTTTTCCAGAGAGGAAAGCATTGCTGGAGCCTTGGTTAAGGACACTGGACTCGCTCATGACACATGTCTAGCAACATGAAAACCGGCTTTGCTATAATAGTCGAGTCATAATTGAAAGTCGTTGAAATACCTTTTTCATGACATTCTTCTTCAGATGCGATTATTCTAAATCGTCATCAGATCCTGGACATACATGTAGTTATTTCATTATGAAACATAATTTAAGTCACTATGTAGATTTCATGTTGCTATGGAAATCATACAATAATTGGTCAGCTTGGGTTAACATGATTTGTTTGGAATTTACTCTTTCCATGTTTTGCTTATAACATCATGGCGATAATACGACTGTTATTTTTTGTACATAATACTTTAATAGGCTTAGTGATGGAAATCTTATTCTGTTTAGAATAAATTTCTTATTCTAATTAAAAAGTGACCAAAATGACCAGAACTTAATGAGTAGGACGAATAATCCGTTTTAACGCAGATCGCAACAAGCATTGAACTCATTACAAGTAGGCCTAATGCATTGTAGACTGAATAGTATATTACTTGTATCCACTTTGGCGGTTTTTACTATTTTGACCCACACTTGCCATTCGCATATAGGAATGGTCAGTGCAGGTCAAAGTGGACATTACAATTATTAAATCACATGAAATACGATATATTGTCAGAATTGACATATTTGTGCATGAATTTTGTTGTAAAAACAAATATCGCACACAGTTTTTTGTTAATAGGCCTAGTGCATGGCTGGAATGCAAAGTAGGGAGTGGAGAATGTGCACACATTGTGTGCAGGTACATCGAAATTTGACGACCTGGGTCATTACAATGTCTTTTAAGTGCTTAGAGAGGCAGTCTAACTAAGTTTTGGGCCCTGTATAAATTGTAAATAGTATTTTATTTCATTTGGGCTAATGGTCAAATTTCAGCCAATAAGTGACCAATAAGTGACCAGAACCTTATGGTAAGTTGAATAAGGCCTGTATTTCTGAAATCTGCGTCAAATTTTACAGGTAAAATGCCGTATCAATTTCTCATGCGCCTTGTGTTAAACACAAGCCTCAAGCTGTTGACTGTCTGCCCAGTCTGTACATATAGAACACAGAAGAAGTATGTGGACCTACATAGATTGGGCATCATGTTGGCTCTTAATTCGAGTGATGCGATTTATCCCTATCACTTCCTGCATACTGCGTCTCCTCCCGATTCGACAGAGTAAAGTTCATGGGAATAAATCATTGTCGTGTTTAATTGCCCACACAAGTATATTTATGATTTAAAAGAGGATATAACAACTCCCAGGCCACGTTCTCATGCCATTTTTCATTCTTGCAATTGAAACTAAAACTTGAATGAACATTTCAGGATGAATCAACTCATATGTCTATTACTCAAAGTGAAACCGGCTACTCATCCAACAGCCCGCATGCCCCAAGTAAAGCCTGGCATCTCCTACTGTGTACATGAACACACACATACCATTGTGTACCATGTACTAAGATGAGAACTGTAATTTCATTATCGCGAGGTGGCAATCAACGTATGTAGCAAAAAATTACTCGCGACTGAAAATACGATGACTTACGATCACGTGATACACCATTTATATAGTTCAAATGTCGAGGAGCGCGACATCCATTATCTGGACAAGTTAAAATTGGCCTAAATCATTCTGATGAATTATTTAGTTTCATTCTACCATGAGTTAATCGATAAATAGCTTGAGCATTTTGGCATCAAGCCATCATCCACTGAAGCATGAACTTGATGACTTCTTAAAATTCGCTTATTGTGAAAATGGACGCGATTTTCTTTCCGTATGTTGGGAAGCACGTTTGCAATACATTCAGACGTGTAACATGTTTAAAATTCTGAAATGGGTCCGCATACTCAACTGAATCATAAAGTCGTTACTTTTAGGCATGGTGTGAACAACTTAACCAGAAAGAAGACATTGTTCGCACATAAACCAGTTAATAGATGAAGCATGACTTTGATTGATTTTTCTTATTTAAAATTCGCATCCACCCTGGTAGCCTATTATTAAAATCTCCTATTCCTAGGACATATATTTCATGCTTTTCAAAATTGCTGACATCCTCCTGGCTTAAAAATGATCTTATTATCTGAAATAGGCGGAACTTTTTTTGATGTTTATGGTTATATAACCTTATGACCAGTCATAGTTGCTTAATGTTTATGGGCCAATCATGATTATTGACTGTGGAGATAAAAATGAATCTATTTGGTTTTCCAAAAGATGGTCTGGAAGCTAAAAGCGGAGTGTGTCATGGTAGTATCATTATTGATGATCCTTAAATGTTACCTTAATACTATCTATTTGAAAGATCTTCGACTATCTGACCTTCTGTTTATCAACGTATGAATAAGCGTCATAAACTATATAACAATCTATCTCTAGCTTGTGGAAACTTCTATTTCGTGGTTTATCGCCCGCCACTCTAAAAAGCTGAATATTTTAAGCGCAAATTTGCGCCACATGTTGTTTTCTACTTCTTTACAAGTAGTGAGACTGTCTGCGGTAATGGCCAAAACATCATAAACGATATTCGCTATTATAGACCATTAACACATCCCAACGTACTGTGCTGCATAAGCGAGTGAAACTGCAGTGCAACCGCGAGGATAGCTTTAGATATATGAGGTCGCGCTCGAATGCAGCCACGTATGACACCGCAGGACGGTGTGCTGCAGTCCGGTAGTACTTAGCCCCTATCTGAAAGCACTCGTGGCGTATTAACTCGCGCCTAATTACTGTGAAAAGTAGTGATTAACGCTATCATAAAAAATGCGTCATTTTGTCATTTGCTCGCTCTCTAGTAGTCTTACGTTACTTACCAAAAAACATATCCAATAAGATTATCCCTTCTGAAATTTGGTAAGTAGTCAAGATCTCCATTCACGATCGTCATCCAAGATTAAGAAGTAGGAAAGGACCCCGGAATGAGAGTGTGTGTATCACTTTTTACTGGCGCAGGAATGAGCAAAAATGGACGCTCTTGATCGCATTTTGCAATCGAATACACTACAGCATCAACACGTCGTACGCCGTTAGTTGACCACCCACGATGCGCCAAAAAGTCACAGCAGAACCGATATATAGAAAACAATAATAGGTGTTTTATACCACTGAGCGGATTACCATAGCTATAATCCAGCATAATCACGATGGAAATAGTATCTCTAATATTAGACTTCAGGTCGGAATAAATCATTCTCGTAAATCGTAAACAAAATTCCTCGTCTGAAGAGCCTCATCATATACTCTGCACAACACACCTCCATCGTACTCGTGTAGTAATGAGAAACCACTCTAAACTTATTGTATAACTTAAACATCTTGGTTGGCAGCGATGTTAGCACAAAACTTCACAGAGATCAGCATCAGAATGAAATCGTGGACATGACAGTGTTTGTATGAAAAAAGCAAAAATCGTCAGACAACAGAAAGTCTTTATCAGTGCATAGTCGATCGTCTGAATTTCCTAGATCTCGTCTGCAATAGCAGACACTAAAGTAATACGAGGCACCGTTCTCTATAGTTGTGTGATGCATATCAAATCCTTGGGAACCGATGCACATGATAGAATTGATTGTGTGCAATGAATAATCTCGACATCTGAGTACCGAATGTACGAAAGAAATCATTTGTATGAGTAAGATAACTCTGCTGTGTGCAACCAATGACACAATAGAAAGTCTTTATAACTAAAATTCTACTAAAACCTTGAACGAGTACACGGAGGAACTAGTTAAATAGTTAAAGCTAATTGAAATAAGTAAAATCTAATCTGGAAAGTGCAGAACCATTAACACAAGTAGTCTAAAAGTTAATTTATCATAAACATCTGTGTACGCGGAGTGCCATGCATTGAGTGATCAACCTACTGCACTAACCACTGCATGAAACATTCAAACGACATTTATAATACACATGTTTGTGTAGCGAATCATCTAGTGTCGTCTAAAACACCGCGTAGAGCCTGTGACTGTTGGCAAGGATAGTTCGTACGTTAACATCTACATAACAGCTTAACCATATAAAATCAACGCCTCGATCTATTTCAAACCTACTTCTTGCATTAACACCGCAAAGATAATAACCAAGATGAGTAACTAGCGGCTAAATTATCCAGAGTTTAACTGGTAGGCATCAGGACCTTGCCCGAAGAAGTTAATATTTGTTCAAGCAAATGATGACCATCTGAATCTTTTCCAGACCATTGCAAGAGAGGTGGAATGAAAAGAACATCAGAGCCCCATCAAAATTCAATTGCAATAAGGCAATTGAACGGAGTATTGGTACGATTAGGGTCCAATGCGTCATGGTCTCACCCGAGACAGACAATAGGAAAAACCAAAGAAACTGTGGGAACTCTTTCTAGACAGCATAGATTGAAGGTTAATATCAATTTCTAGAGATACATAGCGCTGAAACTAGTCACGGTGAGCCGGGCAGAAAGGTGATAAACAAGGTCAAACCAGTATCTTGTTACGAGATTCCCAGTGACAAAGCTAAAAGATAAGTTTGCGATTATCTGAGGCACATCACAGAGCAGAGCTCGATTGAAGGCAGTCATGAAATTAGTAAATAACGCATTCAACAACCGATTGCAGTACTACCAGGAAAATCGCTTTGGAGAAAATCAAAACGTTGATAGATAGGACAGACATCTTAACCGAAGTTGCGAAAAAATTTTCGAGGCACTGCAATCGCAGCAGCAAATACACATCTAGTCTGAACACGCTCCTCATGCACAGGAAAGCCAGATTTGATGCACTCCGGAAGTGCAAACCAAAGTGATTGCATAGATACTTTCCGGAACTGCGGACGCCACTCACATAAGTTCCGAGCAATATGCTCAGCATTCAACGCTATGAACTGATAACGTCCAGGTCGGCAGAAAGGCCACTGACATGGTACGGAAGCTGTTGCCAGGAAAGAGTAAACCGACTCAGCGGAAAACAGATTCAAAACATACAGTCAGAAGACTGCAAACACACACCAAGGCGATATACAAAACTCCGACAAAGTCGAAGAGTCATAAAACTGGAATAAACGAAGTTGACTGAAGTCAAGGGTAAATGAGTGAGATGAGATCAATTTAGGGCCATACTTTGATAGCAATCAAAACTTGAAAAGCCACATTACAGTATGAACTATATGACCGTACTGTAAGCATTAGCATCATCAGACATAATATCTCCACCGGAAAAGACTGGACAGCATATTTAACGCTCAAAGTGACCAGGTTCAATGCAAGAATACGCTCACACTTTAAACAAATACTAAAAACATAGTATAGGTAGAAAGATACAAGTACTCAACTTAACTTCTTACAAAGCTCGTTATTATGTACAAATACAAGTACCGTGCTTAGGCGGTAACCATAGAATCATAATTAAATGTGTAAGTACAATTTCAGCTCAGACTGTGACCTACACCACTCATTCTACGTACAGATCGTAAAGGGATCAGCGATTCTAGGCATTACAATCGTTCAGTACCCAAACTAAGGTTATCCAAGTCTATGGATACATGCACAAATTCGTCTGTAGGACTACATTCTATCACAAATGCTAGAGGACACGTACGCATACCACAAGTGTAGATCACACAAGTTACACTTACCACAAGTGATACCAACTCTTACCCTAAAACAACAAGTCGTAATAAAACGAACACAGACACATCCTACACAACAGGTAGATAAGAACAAATCACAGAGGTACTACACTCGCATACATGCGATTGTAAACCACATTAACATTACACCTTCAACAAGCGTCGCTAAGACTGCAGATACACCCATCAAGAGGAAAAAATAGGCGATATTACACTTACACAAGTATGCAAGCAATCCAAAACTACAATCTCTGAGCTCTGACACTGAATCTTCGGTCAAATCAAAAGAAACTGAGGTACAGACAGAAACAAAGAATGATCCTTTCTCAGGACATATGGCAGGCAGTTTACTCAGGGTTGGCCAGAAAAGATTCAGGAATTGCCAACGCCTAATCAGATCGTTATTGGGCTCATACTAAGAGGAGATTTGGTAGTCTCGTCTAACAACGGATATACTCTCAGGAAGATCAAGTGATCATATCGAAGACACTTAGACAAGACACACTTAGATCAGGTTTCCATCCTAGTCACATGGAATCGAAGCAAATTAAAGACAGCTCGCGATACGGTATATACTGGACTCGCCGAACATAAACAAAGATATAGGATCGCGATCGTTAGACAATGCGATGCTTGCCAGAAACACCAAATAGCAGCAAATGCAGAAAAGAGCCGTTTTGCCTGTCCCCAAGGGATGACTGCTACCACCAGTCGACGCGGACCAGACTACGAACAGACATAGATTCCTACTAAAAATGCTACAATAGACAAGCTGTAAGAGAGATACCAGAAGTGCAAGTCATAACAAAAGTAAAATTAGGCGACTCTATGACGCGTGATGAGCCGGAACTTATCTTTCAATTTCTATTTTGGCTAATCCACCAGAAGATGAATCGTATCTGACAACGCGTCAACAATTTCGGAATAAACCATTCCAGGACCATGTGTAAGAAGTGTGTCCATCCAACACCACCAAATCTTCTCCGCAATCTATACAAGATTCAAAACGGACTAGCAGAAAGGTATGGCTGTACAGTCGAAGATCTGTTGACAAAGTGTTCTCAGTAGCTGGCGAAGATAGTTCAAACTAGCCATGTTGCCATCTCAGAGCATCCACCAGTAGACAACACATGAGATCACCTGCCATGAAATGATTATTTGGAGCGAGGGACGATCCGGATAACACGTCTTCCAAGTCATCATCTGTCAAGAGAATCATCTACTACTGATCATCTCATTTAACGCAAAGACAAGATGAAGGAAACGACCTAAATGAATGAACACACATGCAGAGGATCAAAACTTCCCAACCTCTACAGCATGTGGGACAACCAGTCAGAGTCCTACACCCCCAAGATCCACACTGGGATACCAGCAGCCAGGTCTGGCTTGTCTTCTTGCGTATAAGAGGATATATAGTCCGTCCCGGATATCGGAGGTCGAAATGCGGCGCTGAACAATTGAGGCCGTTAACGGTGACGGTCGGCCGAGCCGAACCGTGAAGGGCAAAAATTTAGGCCTCAAGCGAAGCTGGATCGGCGAAGTAGGAGCTGCGAGGCACGATAAGCACGAATATACTCCTTTTCCTGCTTTAGCGATGCGTAATTCACTGTACCTAAAAGACTAAGCTGCACCCGCGCGCTACCGCCCCGGGGCAGCTAGCAGGTCCAACCCCGTTACAGTTTGAGAAAAGGTGTTTTCTTCCATGCCCCCGACCCCTCCTTTCATAAAGCCTTTTCGTAAAATGATAAATGCTTCGGCGGGGACAATCCCGGCTCCTCGGACATATACTCTAGAATATAAAAACTGCTCCGCCCCCGTTATGGGACCTGCATGAGTTTCTTCTGCTTCTTAGCTTCTCGTACATCTTTTCTTTCTTGCTTTCACTTGTTTCTCCTGCAATACATCTGCTCCATACCTGATTACATTTGAGGCTGTCAGATGCGTAAGAACTTTTGTTTCTACTGATTACCGGGATGCTTGGAATTCATTGGTATATATGTGCGGGGTTATTTCACTGCGTCATTTTGTTCAAATTTCGTAGTATAAAGGTGACATGGCCAAGTGCCACAATTATTCCCGTGCGAAAGACAACGGTCATAGGATATAATCAAAGCCTAGCTTATTAAGTAACCTTGTACCCCAGACGCAAAAACCTATTACAATTTTGGAAAGCTTATGAGTTGGGCTACACAAAAATTTACACATATTGGCATATTATCATCTTAGACATAAAGGAATATTAGTCATTCAAACGTCAGAAAATTTTGAAAAAAAACACCGAATTTTTTCAATATTTATGAACTTTCAATTCTAAAATTCTAAAAACTTCACAACATACGAGTGTAAGTTGAGGTTTGATGGATTAAGTTAATTCTCTGGACTCCTTTGTGACAAAAATGCAATGATGGCTTTTAGGATATCAGATTAGAAGTTATAGTAAAGATAAGGAAATTTATAACAGACTTTAAACATAAACTACACCCCTGCGGAGACAACCTATACAGTAGTTATGCATAAAAAACTATGCATTATTTGTCAGTACTTCTTCAGATAAACAATTCTCCCAACACTTCAGCAAATCCAATGAACACGAAACTCAGGTTTTTATAGACACAGTTTGGTTCAATGAAAAGAAAATTACCACTTTGATGTAATCGCACAGAAAAAGAAATGGCTATTACCCTATACTAAAAGTGTCCTGTAGGTATTCCTGTGGTAAGTTATTGCTCACTGTAATGTCTGGGGTGCAGTTCCTATGGCATTTCTATGGTACAATAAAAAATACCATAGAAGATACTCATAGCGAAATACCAACAATATGAAAAAGCGTTTACCATAAGAACACCATACAAGCAGTGCTGTTATAGGGGTATTTGTCAACATACCATAATGTATAATGCGTCATTGCTAGTGTGGTCTTATCACAAATCACATATGATATGGTACTGCCTGTACGCTTTTTTTTGGCACACTAATACACATTTATATGGTATTTGCTCTGTATGTTTTTTTTGACACAAATATATTCACTATCGTAGTGGCTTTGGCCTGTTATGTTTTTTGCACCAAATACCATATGTATGGTACTTAATTGCCGTATCTGCGATCTTTGGCACCAATACCATAAGATATGTAAATGTCTATATGTATTTTTTGCACAATACCATATGTATGGCTATGCTGGCTATGTTTTTCTTTTGACACAATAATAGCATACTATATGTTGCATTGATGGATATTGACTGTATGTTTTTTGCGCACAAATACCCGATAGATATGTAATGTTGTATTGTTTTTTTGGCCCACAATACCATATATGTGGTATTGTTGTATTTTGAGCCCAAATACCGATGTGTGTGTATTGCTGTGATGGTTTTTTTGCACAAGAATACTATATGTAATATGAGAGTATGATTCTAACTGTATGTTTTTTACACAAATACTAAGTATGTTATGGTATTGCGTCATGTTTTTTTTTGGCACAAATACCATATAGTATTGTATTGCTGTTATGTTTTCTTTTTAGGCACAAATACCATATGTATGGTAAATCTTGACTAGTGGTATTTTTGGCGGAGCAAAATACCGAAAACGCTATGGTAGTCAGTTGTGAACATGAATTATGTACTTTTGCCTACAAATACATTAAGAGAATTAATGGTGATTGCTGTATTGTATTATTTGGCACAAATACCATATGTCATGGTGATTTGCTGTATTGCGATTTTTTTTGCACAATACCATATGTATGGATGTGTTGTACTGTATTTTTTGGGACAAAGAATATCAGTATGTATGGATTTTTTGCCACCAAAATACCTATTACTGTATTGGTATTGCTGTAGGTTTTTGGCACATAGCCATATGTATGGAATTGAGTATGTTTTCATTTTGGCACACCAATTACCATATGACATATGGTATACTGCTGTATGTTTTTTTGCACAAATACGGTCAGAAGTGAGTCGCCTGTATGGGGTAATGTTGTATGGTTTTTTTGGCCACAAATCACACTAGTAATATATATGTACTGTCTGTAGTGTTTTTTTGGCACAAATACCATATATGTGGTATTGCTGTATGTTTTTTTTGCACAAAATACATACATACAAATTGTATTGCTTGTATGGTTTTTTGCGCAACAAATATCTCATATGTTATGGATCTATGGTTGGCGTATTGTTTTTTTCTACAACCCAGAATACTAATAATGGGTATGGTATTGCTGTGTAATGGGTTTTTTTTTGCCCACCCCAAAAAAACCCAAGAAATTTACCCATTAATTTGGTTTATTGGTATTTGCCTCCGTATGGTATTGGTCTTCTGGCACAATATCCTACCATCATGTATGATTGCTGTTTGATTTTCTTTTGCACACTAAACCATATGCTTATGGTATTGTTGTATGTTTTTTTTTTGGCACAAATACCATTCAGTATGAGTTTTTTGGCACAATCATTATAATACGCATTTATGCGGGCTCTATTGGTAGTATGCTGGCTTATGTTTCTTTCTCTTGGCACACGCACGACATACCTATGTATTGTATTTTGTCTGTATGGTTTTTGGCACAAATACCCCATATACGGCTGTAAGGTTGGTATTGCTGATGTTTTATTGGCAACATGGCAAACCATATGTTGGTAATACAATGTGATGGTTTTTGGCTACCACATTAAATACCATTATGTTATGGTATGCGCTAGTATCTGGACTTTTTCTATGCCACAAAAATAACCATTAATGGGCTATGGTATTGCTGTAGGGTTTTTGGCACAAATACATATGTATGGTACGTTGCTTGTATGGAATTTTTTTGCACATACGCATACCATATGTATGGATTGTTGTATGTTTTTTTTGGCACAAATTACCATAGTATGGTTCATTTAGCACACAGGTACACCATAAAATGTTATGGATATACAGTCTGTATGGTTTTTGGCACCAATACCATTATGGTTATGTATGTCGCTATGTATGGTTTTTATGCACAAATACCATATGTATGTATTGCTGTAGTTTTTTTGGCAACAAAAAAGTACCATAGATATAAGAATATGATATCACCACATACTATATGTATGGGATATTGCTGATACTGGTGTCTGGCCAAATACCATATGTATGGTATTGCTTCATATGTTTTTATCGGCCACAATCTACAAATAACCATAGCTATGGTATAGTTTTATTGTTTTTTTTTGGCAACAAATACCATATGTTCTGCTATGTTATTGCTGTATTTTTTTTTGGCACAAATACCATATGTATGGTAGTAGCACGCCAGGACGCACCCCTGTTACACATACGAGCAGTATCCGTCTCCCTATACACTTCAAGCAGCCAAGACCAAATAACAGACCAGTTACACAATAACAAGTTCGACTTACTCATGTACAGAGTAGTACCATACCAGCAAGTACCATACAGGCAATCAAGTACATACGAGCCAGTAGCCACACAATCAGTAATGTAACCACTGGCCGATATACCATAAGTCAGTACCTTACCAGCGGAAGACCATACAGCAAGTACCATTACTAGTAGTACCAATACAGCATTGATTGTAGTACCATACTAGTAGTTACCATACCCACTACCAAAAATATACCCATACAAAATCTCACAGGATTTTCCTATGGTCGATTTATTGGCACAAATCATCCACGAGTAAATACCATACAGCAGACGAATACGCCGCAAAATACTCATAAGGGTTCCTATGGTATTTGCACAATATGCACTACACACAGCAATTTTCCTATTTTTTTTGGGCACCAATAATCTACCACAGGATAAAGATTTCCTATGTTTTTTGGGATCACAAATATACCGGATTAAGACCATAGAAGATGTGCAGCATAAGAAAGTTACCAGTACTAGCGAGGATAGTATCCTATGATTACTGCCAACCAACAGATTAATATCCATAGGGTCTTATCAAGTATCTGTAACTTTGGCCAACAAATAAGCCACAGGATCTTGCCTATGGTATTCTGGCAATATTACGGAATACCCAGTGACAGAGTACCCAACAGCATTAGGTACCATACAAGCAGTACCCATACAGCAAAAAGATTTACCCATTACAGCATGGGTGCTAAATATATCCACCCAAGCAATTACCACACAAAGAGTACCCAGGATATGACACATGACATACCGTTTACGAAGCCGGAACAGCCAACTCGCTTATCATTCCGTAATACGAGTGGATAACCACACGCCGTTATCATCAGGCTGCCTACTCAATCCCTCTATGCTCACTTATTTCACTGGTTCTTATCCCCTACAAAAATGGTTCGTGTGGTACCACGCAACGTACCATACAAAATACCACAGATTTTCCTATGGTTTTTGACTCTCCTCATACTATTCAATAATACCATCACTCTTACCATACTCCATACCACACTCTCCATCACAATATACACACAAAATATCCGTCTACAGCCAGTGACCACTACAGCCAAAATCAACCCTAAGGAAACTTTCCTATTGGTTTTTTGCTACACCAAAAATTACGGCAATTACAGACCGAAAGAGTACCATAGGATTTCCTATGGTTTTTGAACAAGAATAACCAGCACAAAAATACCATGACTAGAAAGATACACTACAGCCCTAAAATTCCGCATCAGGAGGTTCTTTCACGAGCTATGGTTTTTTTTGGCACAAATACCACACAAAATACCATACAGAGTACCATACAGCCAAAATACCATAGGATTTCCCTTATAGTTTTTTGCACAAAACCACAACAAAATCCATACAGCCAAAAATACCATGCGGTTCTCTTAATGGCTATTTCGGCACAAATCACCACAGGCGATTTCCCTGTGGTATTCTAGCACAAGTACCACAAAATACCATACAAGGAGTACCATGCCAGCAAAAATACCCTATATAGCATTATCTCCAAACTTAGTACCACACATCACATAGCCCACACAGTTTACCCCGGATTATGACGTTTACCGTTACGCACCGGAACACCAACACGCCCGTTAATTCGGATAGTACACACGCCATTACAACAAGGACTGCCGCGTCAGACAACACAGCTACTAAGTACTCAACTCTGCGTTATATATACCACCTATTATAGCAAATATATTTTGCGGTCACAGTTTAGTTATTTTCTATATCTCTTGATATAATGCAATAATGTCAAAACTCTCGCTGCTTATGTCTACTTTGGTTTAGAAATATATTTCCCTAAAAGAAAAAAATATTAATATGCAGCAGGGCAACTATGAACTAAGTTACATCAGAAAGTAAAGACTGTCACAAAAATAACTGACACTGTTGTGCATAAAATCAACATTGTATCAAAATTGACGCTACTTAAATTACCAATGCAGTACCACACGTACGTCTACCTACAGTGAAACTCATAACGACTACCAAACTTCAGCAGTTAAACTGCCATAATCCACTTGATAATGCCCGTTGGTTTCATTCCTCTATACGGTTGTTTTGTCTCCACCGTTCGTCAACATTTACTGCATTTGGATCTAATTAATTCCCAACTTCCATTCGTCCTTCTAATCAAGTCGACATTGTTCAAACACACTTAGTCAATTCCTGTAAGAAACTATTCACTTAGAAAAAAAAATCCGTGACAACCCAACGGTACCGATATTTGGCCCGGCGCAACATACCAGCCTCTCCATCAGCCACATTATCAGTCGTCTCGGGTGGACGGGGACGATCGGTCCCCCCCCCCCCCACATATTTTGTATTTCTGGCGCGGATCGTCCACCCTCGATTTTTAAAGCTTAACAAACAATGTCATTGTGTAACATATAATAGACGAAGAGGGCACAGCGTAGTGATCGTAAAAGAACCAAAGTTCACCCAATAAAAAGCAAATTTTACGGGCTCGCGTTCGCTGACAAAACAAAAACACCCAGACAATAATTAAAACTAATAATCTTTCTTCAAGGTCCCTACTATTCATTTATTCCTTGTTAATTGTTACAACGCTTCTATATTCTGTGTAACTTAGCATAATGTCATGTGAGGTAGGTCATTCTATTGTGAATTTTTGAATATTAGCCTATTTATTTATATGTACTCTTTCGACGGGCTTGCTTTATTTTCAGATCTAGTGTATAATTAATTTCCTACCTCCAAATTTGACGTCACTCAGGGGGACGTGTCCCCTTCTGTTTCACATAGCTCATTACTTTGTGTTTTATTTTCTATAAATTTGGAACTTTTTCACTTTGACAGCTTTTGTCCTAAAGAACTGCATGCGTAAATATGCTTCTTCTAAGTTTCTTTAAATTCTTTGTTTTCAGGACTCGCACTACCGTTATAAAAAAATTGTGACATATTCAGACAAGGATATACCAAACCATACATAATATATGTATTGTACTTTACAACGTTGTTAATGAAGCTTTCAACACACTCGCGCTCTCGGAATTGTTTTTCTTAGTAGTGATTATCAGCTAGTGTAATACAATGATTAAACAGTTTTAATCGTAGAGCAAAATTTTTGTAGCTCGCGCCTCGCGCTCACAAACAAATAACAAATACAACTCGATTTTAAACAGATTTTAACTATGTCTCATCGTCGTATTAGAGTGAATATTTATTTCTTGTGTTCCCAAACCTTTCTCTATTTCTTTAATAAATCCGTCATTATCTGCCATAATAAGTTATGGTGAAATTCCAGATCATAGCTATTTCAGCACCAAGAACTTTGGGTATACAAATATTTAGGACAGCCTATTATATTCCCGTTTCGAGTCTATCAATAATTCCATTCCGGGGTCTCCGTTCTCCCCACCCACCCCTGACGTCATCACAATTGAAATCACAGCCCCTGTGTTAGGGGAAGACCGGGGACCATAATTGTAACACGGGCCGATTGTTCTGTAACACGAAGCTTCTCACTAATTTACATGGTTTGGATACAACTTATGACCGAAATAAACACCTTATTAACAGTCGATTATACCATACATATAGGTCAATCAAGAGAGTGTAAAACTAGAAAAGAAAAATATAAAAAATACAACATACCGTTAACGATATGTTTTGTGCCAAAAAACCAATACAGACAAAATACCACTACCATTTAGTATTATGCTGCCAAAATTCAAAAAGAGAAACCATACAGAGCAATTTTACCATTACAATGGTATTTCTAGCGCAAAAAACCACTAACAGTCAAACCATCACATATGGTATTTGTGCCAAGTTTAAACCATACAGCAATACCAATACATATGGTATTTGTGCCCAAAAACAAACCTATACAGCATTGCCTAATCCTATACAATGATGGCATATATAATCATTGCTTCTAACACAAACAACCCTGCCCCAGCAAACTACTCATATCGATATTGCATTTTGCCAAAAAATCAGTACAAAGAACTTCATACCCATACCATATGGTATTTGTGGGCAATAAAAATCCAACTTACCAGGAATACCATTTACATATTGGTATTTGTGCCAAAAAAAAAACATACAGAAAAACCTATGACATATGGTATTTGTGCCAAAAAAACCATTTTACAGCAAATACCATACATATGGTATTTGTGCTACAAAAAAAAACATACAGAAATACCATAACATATGAGGTATTATCTTTGGCCACAAAATAGAACCATTACAGACAATACCATACATATGGTATCTGTGCAAATTAGCTCAAACACATCATCTAATACGCGAGGTGAGCAGTGATGGAGTTGACAGAAAGCAAAATAAGTCCAGGTACCGCAATACCATATAGCATATATGCGTATTTGTGCCAAAAAAAAACACATACAGAAACCCATACATATGGGATTTGTGCCAAAAAACCATACAGAAATACCATACATATTGGTATTTGTGCCAAAACCGATACAGAAATACCATACATATGGTATTTGTTCGCCCCAAAAACCATGACTAGCAAATACCATACATATTTGTATTTGCTGCCAAATACCACAGCGCTGCCTGTATGGTATTCTATTGGTACCATTTTTCCTGTGTTGTATTTCCCTATGGTCTTCTATGGTATTTATTTAACCATAGAAATACGGCACTCAAGGTATACCAATCTGAGGACATCTCCAGAATACCATATGTTCACCAACTAGGACATTCAAAGTAATTACATACCATCAGGATTACCACAAGGATTACATTCTCATGCTACCAGTGATACACCCCACTCATCTAGCCAAAAAATACTTTTTTGAAGGTCCACAGTTTAGTTATTTCTAGTATTATCTTAGATCCCCAATGCAAATTGCGTCACATATACTATCGCTCTCTAATGTTACTTTGTGTTTAGGAATAGTATATTCTTAAAAGAAAAATATTAATATGCATTGAATACTGTTAATGAGGTAAGCTTCACAAAAATACTGATTTGGTTCCATAACAAAAACACTATGTATGGCAGCATCGCATGAGCTAATTAACCCTATCAGTACCACCATGAATTAGCCCCACACGTGCTGATATACCCGTTTCGACTACCAACTCTAGCAGATATTCACTACTACCACCAATCAACTTTGACTAAATGCCACCGGACATTCAGTTGTTCACCCGTGTTTGGTTGGTATGTTTGTCTTCAATCATTTGTCAAAATTACTATTTGGTCTAGTTAATTCCCATTTCGTCTTAAATAGAGTCGATTGGTCAAAAACCTCACACTTAGTCTCGAATTCCTAAATTATCGTTTTCTAATGAAAACCTATTTCTCTTATGTTAAAAACAAAAATCTTTTCGTGCAATACTCCACCCACAACGGTACTGGTATTTTTTTTGTCCGAGCGATTTCCGTGATTGTGCGAACGTGGACGATACGAAGTTCCACCCCACTCCCCTCGCTTTCTGGAGATCGTCCACCCTTACGAATATTTTCAGCAGTATATTTCTCTTAGCACAAAAACTATCATGTTCAACATTTAGGTACTAATAGATGGACGAGCGCTCACCAGGAATGAGTGCGTAAATCTATCATGGTGTACCAAGTTCAGGTCATTAAAAAAGCACAAAATTTTCGGCTCGCGCTTCGCTTTGCCAAAAAAAAACAAACAAAAAACACCCAGGACCCAATAAATTTAGACTAATAAATGTCTTCACACTCTATCAGTCCCCTATATCATTTGTTCTCATGTTATTTGTTACAACTATATACATAGTGCTATGAATTAATTCCCCGACCAAACTTGGCGGCAATCCAGGGGACGCTTTCCCACTTGATAATTTTAAACAAAGCAACGTTCACATTATCTTGTTACTTTAGTTATCTAGTATTATAGATTTTGTATTTGTTGGCCGACTTGTCCAAATAATGTGATGGAAATAAAGCTTCTTTCTATCAACTTCATTAATGAAAATATTTGTTCAGGTCCGTATCGTTTATAAAAAGTGACCATATTCAGAACACTTGGGTATTACAAACATCAATCATATTATGTAAAAAATTGCGTTGATAATGAGTCTTTTCACTCGCGCCCTCGGAATTCATTTTCTTTAAGGGTAGTGATTTTTCAGCGCTAAGTAGAAAAATGATTGATTAATGGTTATTATTAAAGCAATATAAAATTGTAC
>CALNVZ010001800.1:35703-51061 GCA_940671915.1 Paracentrotus lividus | reverse complement strand
TACTGTATACTATACGCGTACGCGGATCGATGTAAAAAAAATTTAGAGTCACGCGCGTCACGTATGTACGCGCACATCATCGTCAACTTAAATCAAACCTTATGTCACGCATAGAGGTGGATTACCTTTATGACGTCCCGGCAGTCCGAAAGACACAATCATGTGATCGGAGCTACGGAGACGCGGGGGGGGGGGGGGTTCAGCAACGTAAAACGATATCGAAAATGGGCTCTTTGGCTCTCAGCTAGCTCGATCACGTCGAAGGCCCTTATCGCCTATGCGAAGCCGTCGGCCATTCGCAGGTACTATTCACGACTCAAGGGAATATTCCCGGCTTGATGACGTCACATGTCTGATTAGTGGCAATTTTACACAATATCATGACTTGGTTGAACTTACCGTCTGTTCACATGACGTTGGTTATGACCAGATCACCTTTTAAGACGATACTAATCAAAGCTTGTCTAATTTTTATAGTTCTAATGTTTATCACATGATATTCATTATTTTCTTGATTTTCATCTATTATTATTATTATTTATATTTAATTTTTACTCTTATTAGCCTTATTACTTTTTATTCTCTCAAGTAATACATAATACTTTTTTATTAAGAATAATTTTTGCTACTTTATAATGTATTTCTATCTTTAAAGTTTATTCTTTATTTTTTTTTTTTTTTTTTTTTTTTTCATTAGTTTACTTTCAATATTAACTTTATCTTTTAAAGATCAACTTCGCGGATATATAATAAGCGAGTCCATCAAGAACAAGTACATGCTTGTAAGACTTAGGAAGTATGTTTTAATAAGAAGATGATCTGATTTCGATTTTAGGATTGTCAAAGAGGTCAAACGTTCATATCTCACAGGGTCGAGTTTCTGAAATTATCTGTGGGTTTTTTTTTAATAGGAAATGCTACGACTGCGACACCTTCGATATGTCTTGTAGTAGTTTTTGTTTTGTTTTTTTTCTTGTCGGTTTTTTTTTTTACCTCAGGAAAAATAGTCGCATTTTTGGCGTCAGTTCGGGTACTATAGTTCCAACCACCCCCTCTGGTGGCCGTATATAACTGTTCACTATCTTTTTTTTTTGTTCATACCATCAGACGCAGAGGATGGTTTTGTGAACGGTATATCGGGTCTGTGACATTGATATTGGCACCGTCCATAAGTTTTCCATCAGCTTTGAAGTTGGAGTGCACCTGTTAATTAGCAATGATTAAACAAAAAATAATCAACTATTGTTTCAACAACTTCAATGTTTCAATTGTGATGGCTTTCTGCCATCTAAAAGAATTAGCAAAATGAAAACTATTTTTATTTGATTTGAAAGACATTTATGATCATATGAACATCCATGGCTTTAAGTTAGTAATACATCGATATATTTTTGAAGGTGGATTTTTTTCCATTTTTTTTTGGGGGGGGGGGGTGAGAGTTATTGTATATTATTGCTATTTAAGTTTTAAAAACAATGATTCCTTTATGGTCGGGTGAAAAATAAAATAAGTAATCAGTACTCTGGCTATTATTTAGTCTTTGTCTATTCAGCATATGGCATTATTATTATTTTTTTTTTACATCCAGTTAGTGGGTTATGCAATTAGGATTACCATATCGTCTCTGTCGTCACTCTCCGGGTCCGCTTGTCCAGTGCCTCTTAACATCATTTCATACCCATGGGTCGTCAAACTTTCCTTTGTGACAGTTGCACCTTTAGTTCAAATGTGCGATTTAAAACAAATATGAACAAATTGCAAAGAAAATAGGATTCTATGGGGATTCGAAACCTAGACCTCCTGGTTGCTAGTCAGATGCAGCATCAGGATCCAAAACATAATTTTTATCCCTCTGGTTCATTCAAAATTATATAGCTTCTGATCACTCGAGCATTGAAAGCTACGGGGTTCTCTGGGGCGGGCATCGACATAAGGGCTTTCTGTTTCTGTTAAAGGAACTAGGAAAGCAGCTTTCAAAGCTGATCAAGACCCAGCTGATATATTATAACCAATTACATAGGAACCATTTTACGTCTAAGTTAATCAGTAATAGTGGCTGACCTTATAGACGACAGAAATTACTCTTGGGCCTTTTTAAATTAAAGTGGAGATAATGGCCGAGCTGGGATTCGAATTCACAACCTTGCGATTATGAGTCCAATGCTCTAACCACTAGGCCACCCAACCCGTATTTCTATAGCTCAGTCGGTAGAACACCTGTCTAGCTATCAGGAGCTCTCGGGATAGAATTCCGATTGAATCCCATTTTCTTTGCGCATTTTGGTAATATTATATGTTTCTACTCTTATTACTCTTTTGTTATAAAACAATCAGAAAAAACCCAATATGTTCATCGCACAAACACTGTTCAGTCATAACGCACCGTTATGTAGAAAAGGGGTGTGGAGACAGACATGAAAGAATTACAAACTTTATGAAATGAACTTCTATCAACACTTTCATTTGCATAATGAATAATTTTATACCGTTCAACATTGTTTTGTCTTTGCACCTTCCTTGTTTTCTTTCCTTTTCTTTTGTATAGGCAGGTACCTGCTGTCTTGATAAAAAATTAAATAGAAATATTGATATTTACATAAATCATGATTTCCTTTGATTTGTATAATAGGTTGATTAAAGATACATAACTTTCTTTATCGCAACCAAAGCTGAAGTTTATAAGATTTAAAACATTACAGCATTTTATCAACAATTAAATACACAAGACGAACAGAAAACTCACATGTACCCCGTAACATACAAGTTATGATCGATCTTACGGTTGGTATCAATCGTAAGTCTATGGTAAATTGTGTATTAAAAGTTACAATCGATCGTATATCCTTTAAGTTACAGGGCAGATATGTAGTACCCCAAGAAACTTATCCACTCTGAGAACCAATCCTCGAGAAGTTCGTAGTCCACCTTGATCTTGGTCTCTCTCGTGGTGCTATCATCGTCAGGGAGTCTGGTTATACATTTATCCAAGACATATTTGCAAACACCTGAAACATATTAGAGAAAGTAAATTGGTAATCAAAATGATAATGGGAATGGATTAAAGAACGTGGCAAATTGAAATGTTCCAGAGAAACGAAAAGAGGGAAACGTATGATACAAATGTGAATAGAATATTATTATTATCTGTTTTCATCTCTTGGTAATTTGCTTGTTGATGTAGAAATAAAACTAATAGCAAAGTCGATGAAAATCTAAAAACAAACCTGGCATTGATTGGATGAGTTTCCGCATTGGCGTAGTCTTTGCTCCTCCCTCAGTGGTTAAGTGAGCCATGAGGTCGCGCCATTTCTCCAAGGACAACAGCTTAACAGCTACCATCCTATGAAATTAAGATGTTCGGTTTTATTATTCTTGTAGGTACACTAAAATTTGTCCTTTTTCTCTTCATGATGTATGCAAACTGGATTCAAATATCGTATTTGATTATTCTTTATTAACAGATTGTTTGAATACCTCGTGTGAAATCAAAAAGGTTTTTGAATATATTGGGGATTTTTTCGGTCAATTCCAAACTCTTGAATTGTCATCAGATTAGTTAATGACCATTGAATTTTGATGAGACTTTTCAAAAGTATCGATTATGCCAATTAACACAAACAGCAAGCATCATTATTTTTGAGCATTCAATTTCGTCTTTGAGCGATCAAAACTGTTTATGAGCAATCAATTTCTTTCATGAGCGTGAAGCCAAAATTTAGGACATTTTAAGAAAAAGGCGGAAGTGGTACGAATTAACGTATAGGCCTACTATTGCTCACAATGTCAAATTGATTGATGCAATTTGCAATTTGGTTGCCTAGTTTCTCATTTCGAGTGTTCAAACGAATTTGAATGCAAATTTCTGATCGCAATCGCATTTCAGGCGAAAATGGTTGCTGGAATTGTCAAGTTGATTGTAGATCATAAAACCGGCCTTAACGCATATTGCTAAGCAAAACTAAATAAATACAACCTAAAAGTCTAATTCTCGTTTAAAATTTTTATATAGATACCAAGCTTGGTTGAATACGAAATCAAGACGAATTCTATGTTTTGCTTTAATACAATGCCTGTTTGCATATGCCAATGCAGCTTGTTTCAGACTGATAAGAAAAAACTAAGAGTAATCCAGAATAAGGTTGTAAGGTTCATTAACGTTTTAGGCCCAAGAACACATGTCAGTAGTAGTGAACTTGGGGAAGCAGGTTTACTCCATGTAGATCAAAGGTCTGAATAACTTGTGTTGCACCATGTGCTTTTAATTGCCCTGTTAACAATAAGCTATAATAGTATAATGCGGCATCGAGGATCAAAACTATGCAGCGCATGAGCTATTTTGAGAGCAAAATATACCATATTCTACAGGAATTTGATCTGACTAGGCTTTCGAATTGACACAAGTGACAGGACTTTTTTTTCCTTTGCAATAAGTTATTCCTATTTTTGAAAAATTCAGACTCTTAGCGTACTTATTCAAGTTGAACATTTCTTTGAAAAGGTAGTTGCTCGCCACAATAAGGAAAATAAAGTGAAAAACTGTCCAAAAACAAAAAAAGTCAACGGGCACGTTCGCTTTGAGTATAATGGTAGCGCCCTCTATCTCTTAACTTTACAACTAGAATTGATATGAATTTTTGGTGGTCTATTTGTTAATGTTTTTATACTATTATTTGTTGTTATATGTATGTTTTCATTTAGTTATTATATTGTTGTTAATATATTTTGTTATATGTTTCACTAGAAAGGACCCCATTGTAAATAAGCCTTTTCGGCTTTCATGGGCTATCCTTGTCGGTGTTTCTTCTACAGTCTCATATACACTCTAAAAACTGAAGTGCTAATTTCTGGGTGCTCGTATAGTGACTGCACTTGAAGAGCTAAATCAGCACCTGAAGTGCTATTTTAGCACTTGCCCAAGTGCTAATTTATCAACAAAAAATGTTCAATGTCGGTATGGGATTCGAACTGGATTCACCTATACATGGAAGAGTACCGCTGACGTTACCAATAGACAAACGGAGATCTCTCTAACTTGCTTGAATAATGAAAGCATAGTAGATAATTATGGCAACTTTGAAGAAAGTTCATCATGAAACAATATGATCTGCTAGCAATCGTGAGATGTGAATTGGTCTAACGTGCTTCTCATGCAGCATGTGCAGGGGACCCAGTTTCGAATCCCAACGAAGTCACGCCGTTTTTGCCAATTTTTGCTGAAAATTCAGCTCACGTGAAAGTGCGAAAACAGCACATTGAGTGCAGTTAAACAGCACTTTGAGTGCAGTCACTATACAAGCTCTTAAAAAGTGCTGATTTCAGCCTCTGAAGAGCTAAAAACAGCACTTCAGTTTTTAAAGTGTATGTACACTCGACGAATAAAATCAAATCAAATCAACCTACTCGTGACTGTTGTTGATTGCGTGGTCTAGGCAATTTAGACCCTTTTTGTCGCAATCAAAGAGTTTGAGGTGGTCCAGGTCATCCTGACTGTGCTTTAGCAGTAGATCGACGATGGCGGGATTTCCCTTTCGACAGGCATACATCATAGGTGTCATCTAAAATGTTTATACAAAATGTACTCTGGAATTAGTTACTAATTGGACATAATTATTGTCAAACCAAAAGGTATGAATTTAGAGAGAAGAAGAGGGAGATTGCAAAAAAGATCGCTACATGGTGTGGCCAAATAAATATACACAATATAACAAGATTTTGGTCAAAATTAGCAAAAACCAGTAAACTTTGGTTTTCCATGGGTTTACCAAAAATGGACTTCATAGCAACTAACCAAAACACAAAAAGAAAATTTCTCCTATTTCAAATATCAATAATTTTTTAAATAGGAGAAGTTAAGAAAATCTAATTTTATGTCCATGCAGTGAATTTAATTAGCTACCATGGGAGTGAAGTTTAGGAAATATGAAGTCATGCTTCAGTGAGCAATGGTTGAATGCAAAAGTGTCATTTTTTGAAGTTCTCAAGCCTAAAATCACAACTTTAATTCAATGATATCGGACCAATTTTTAGAAATTGAACATTTCACGCATCAGAATGTACATTAAACGTGCTTCTAAACATACGGAAAGGACATTGGGTTAGGGTTAAAAAGTTTGACGGTTGAGTGAGCATGCAGCAAAAAAATGCCAAAAACTGCGATTTTTTACTTCTTTTCCTTGGTAAAATTGATGATGGGATTCATGTCTAGGAAGAGTGTTTTTAACTTTTGCAAAAAGTTTAAATCAATTCACGGTTGAATGAACATCATAAAATACCTTGCGAAAAACACTAAGTAAGTATTCTTTTCATTTTGAACACTAAAAAAGATGTGAATATATGTTTTTGTATCATTTTTATGACCAGTGCACGTGTGTACATTGCATCTATTGAAAAATTCATGCTTCAGTGAGAACGTGGCACTGGAAAAACTGTTTTTTGATTTAGAGACCAAAATTAAATTGCTTACTTTGCTTAACCATAACAATTCGTTTGAAAGTATTCATTTGATTTCATTTTCACAAAAATCCCGATTTTTCATGCTTCAGTGAACACAAGATATGAGAAAAACTTGAAAAAAGGAAGAAATTCCACGGCCCTGGCACGGCTTAATGGCACGTCCAATTCTTGATTTGACCTAATTTCTTGTTAGTTTATGACCTTTTAAAGATTTGTGCCAAGTTTCAAGAATTAACTGACAGTATAACGGCCAAAAAATTTTACATTAAAAATGGACAATTTTTTTTTTATAACTTTTGTTCACTTTTTGTTGAAAAATGTTTAACATCTGATAATTGGTCCGATATTATTGAATCAAAGTTATGAAATGCTTGTACACTTTAAAAAAAATGACATTTTTGTATTCAACCGTGATATTTCCTAAAAAATCGCTCTTATGGTAGCTTCTTGAATTCCCTACATGGACATGTAATTACATTTTTTAACTTCTCCTATGTCATTGTATTAAAAAAAAATTATTGGTATTTGAAATAGGGGAAACTTTCTTTTTGTGTTGTGTTTATATGTATGGGCAAGTCCAAGCTATTTGTTCCCGAGGTGGTGATTTTTAAACTTTTCGATCATTTTTATGTCAAGTGTGCCAGTGAGGTTTTAAAGGTACATATAATGTATCATATATCACCACAAAGTGTATGAAATAAACGTAATGCAAATGAGGTCAAAAAGTCATTTCAAGGTCATATGACGTCACAAGCCTCATTAATATTCATGACAAAAGAATGATAAAATCGATTTAAAATGCTATTTTCAACCAATATTTCTAAAGGATTGTTATAGGAATACAACCAAAAAGTACATATTTTCTGTTTCAATATCATCTTGGCTTCCTCTGGTGAAAAAAACCACAAACCTAGCACATGGCTTTCCATATTTTTATTCTTAAAGTATTCATGTCTCAGAAGTAGTCTCACAAAAGATACTGAGCCGATGTAGAATAATAAAGTTTTATTACTCGCCCTCCCACCTCAAGTAATGAAACAAAATATATTTATTTATTTATTTATTTTTTATTATTATTTTTTTTTTTACAGTAATGTGTTGTATTATGGTTCTTTTGTTTTATCAACGGGATTTTTTTTACAAAACATGTCGCTACGCCTTGGCTACACCAAATATAGGATTTCCCACTCAGTTTCGGAAGTTCGTCACTCTATTCCGTAATCAGTTCATTCAAATTCCCAAAATATTTCTCCAGCGTCAAATTCATCATTCAAATTCCAACTTAGTTCTTTCGCTTTGGTATTAAATGCCTTCAAATCAAAATCCCCCTCAAAAGCAATCAAATTAGTAAATCGGCTGGATTGCGTACTTTCCCGCAATCAAATCCACGCTGAGGCAATCAGCTTTGACATTGGTTAAACCAAGTTGGTATACAATTTGGCAAATCGTTTTAAACTCTCGGTTACTTTTTAAACAATTAACACTTCACCGACGTTGATGTACCACATCAACCATTCAACGGGACAGACGTAACCCCGCACTGCGGTACGGTGCAGGATTGGAGTTTATATGACCCTTTCTTTCTTCTCTTCGTTCCGTCTGGTCAAAATACCTATACTTTGTTTTCAGTTCTTTTTATTTATTTTATTTATTATAATTCTTTTGCTTTACAAGAACAAGGTTGGTATTTTATTAGAGACATATACGACAGATATTTTGATTTTCATAATTGTCATCAAGCAAGGCTTTGTATAAAAAAAAAAATCTTTTCAACAAGAAAACCCTAATTATATAATTATATATATCAAACAACAACAACAACAAGATCATAGTGATTTCTTTTTCTAAAGCTCTATATCTATTCCATTAGAATTTAAAAAGATAAAAAAAAAAAAAAAAAAAAATAACGTTTTAAACATTTATTTACGCGTGAAGTTGTGATTTTTTTTTTAAACTGAAAGCTTGGGTTAACTACTTTAGAATGTAAAGTCAAATGTTCATGTCACGCATACCCCCCCCCCCCACCAAATACGCGCCACTGAATAATGTATGTGGAAGAGTTTATGCAAGATGAATTGTTACATGAGTAAAAACTCAAACAAACAAAACAAACAAAACAAAACAACTGTAGGATGAAAAACATCCTTTCATGAACTTATTGATAACTGGACAAATATATCTCATACTTAAATACATACCGGAGCATAAGGTACATGCTCATTCACAAGTGCTGCTAATCATGCTAGTAGCAATTCGCAAACATTTGATGAAAAAAAAAAAAAGATTAAAAACAAAAACATTTCCTGCAGCTATAAATTTAAGCCCGAATTTGAATGCTAATTACTGTAAGTTGAAAACTCGGAATGAATTTAAATGCTGCTTATGGCGGTATTGCGCAATCATAACAGCGTCTCTGCTAACTTGAATTACTGTTTTACGTAAATAGTGCACTTAATCGGAATTTGAACGAGTGGAAAATGCAATTGATTACTTGGAAAGGAAGTCTCATCTCTGGAAATTCGACTGAAAGCTAAATCGTCCTAACTTGAATGAACCGGTTATCAAAAGGAGTGACGAACTTCTGAAACCTACTGGGAAATTCTATATTTAATGGGAAATATTTCATAGAATAATTGTCTCGTGTGTTACGTGTCCCATGTGTTACATGTCATATTTGATAAAACTTGACCTTGCCAGAAAACGTGAGCCTATATTGACATTAAGTATTTACAAAGTTTATAACATGGTTAAGGGATGTGACTATGCAAGTTTTTATCTGCTCTTTAAATTCCTAGTATCATGTGAACAAATTCAATTTTTTTTTCTGGTCCCATGTGTTACGAACGAATAAATTATCATAGATTCAAAATGAATAGTACCTTCAAAATAAGGATTGGAATTTCAATTTAAGATCAAAAAAGCTTATTTTTGTCTCTGAATGTCCCGTTTGTTACATTGCAAAATAGCGTTGACTTGCCCGTATACGTTACGTGATTCACTGACCGAGGTGGAAACAAATGGGCGCATACGCACACACTCACGCCCACACACACAAACACACTAAACAATCGCGCGCACGCAAACATACAAACGAACAGGACTGATCAGGCTCTGATCCCCTAGCAAAAAAGAAGAAAAAAAAAAGGGAATTAAAAACCCCCCACTTACCCCTAATGGCTCATAAATGATGACTCTTTGATGGACGAAGTAAAAAAAAAAATTAAAACCTATCCCCCTTACCCTATGGCTCATACATGATGACCTCTTTAATGGCCGAAGTAAAAAAAAAAATTAAAACTTACCCCCCCCCCCGCCCCCTTATCGCTCAGCCAGCGCGAGTGAACAAAAAGAGTGTACCTTTTGGCTCGCCCGGAGTAACGGGAAAAAATGTGGGTGTACCAAATCTCACATTCCGATTTGCCCTCCCCCCCCTGTAACGAAATCCTGATCCACCATGCTGAGGAAAAATCTATAATTGGTTCATATCATGAAGATACTAGTTTAATCAAAAGTCAGCTAGCTGCCGGACTATAGATTTACTAACCCCCTTTTTATCTTTGACCCCAATCAAAGGCTCGTCGATTTCACGACCTTTTTTTAAGAGGAGTTTAGTCAGCTGAACGTGACCTTCTTCAATGGCGATGTGTAGTGGAGTCTGTCCAGATTCGTTCCTGTTCGGAAATAAAAAAAACGTTCCTTTATTTCTGAGTAAAATCACAGCTTGAGATCTGATAAGAAGAAGAAGAAGAAGAAGAAAAAAAAAAATCTTAATTTGTGAATTGTTTGGCATAATACCGAGAGAAAAAAAACACGATAAATTAAAAATTGCAATTAAATACTTGCGAAAGGTTGATCGATTCAAACGTAACGGACATGAAATGGAAAGGGATTTAAAACATTGTAAAATATTTTTTAAAATAGTTTCCAGATATAAACCCCTTACCAAAAGTTTCGCAAATCGACTTTGGGCAATAATAACTTTTCAGGTATGCTTTAGTTATTCCTGATTTTCATGCTATTGGAAAGACAATTTATTCCCCTTTTTATTGATATCCTATTTGTAATGATTGTGTCATGCTTAAATGCACAGAATATGGAGAAAAGTAAAAAGACAAATGTTGCAAAATGCATTTTTATTGATCAAATGGAATTCGGAAAACCGACTTTAGGCCCTGGTAACTTTTGGGATATTTTCTAATTTTTATTGAATTTTATACCATTTTTTATTACCATATTATTTTTTTTTTTTCAATTATACCCTAATTGTAACAACATTGTTGTTCTTGTATGCACAGATCACCTGAATCTTGGGACAAGTCAGAAGGCAAGTGTTGCAAATTGAATGCCTATTGTGAGTGTTATTGTCTGTTGCAAGTTACTCAATTTGAGAAATAACAATGCAAATTTTCACTTTTTACTTTGCTATATATTCATGAATTATGTGCATTCAAACATGATGTTACCATTGCAAATAGGGTATCAATAAAAAGCAGAATAAATGAACTTTCCAATGCTATAAAAATTTATAGTGATAAAAACCCACATTAAAATGTATCAATGTTCAAAGTTGTATTACAGAACATTCAAACTGAACATTATCTTACGCTTTGTCTTGCATTCAGGGAGTATTCAGGGGTTCTGTGGACCCGGGCACGACATTTCCATGACAGATTAGGTATCAATAAAAAGAGGAATAACTGCACTTGACAATGGTCAAAATTCAATAAAAAAATTCAAATAAAAAATTACCCCCAAAATTATTAGGGTCTAAAGTGGAGTTGTGGAACTTCAATGTGATCAATAAAAGTCATGTATATGGGATAGTTTGAACCTTCATCGCCAAGGGCACTCCGGTGGTCTAGCGGTAATGACAGTGGTCTAGCAATCCACAGGTCGTGGGTTCGAATCCCGCCCGGGCAGCCTATGATTTTTTTCATAGCTGTCTGGTTTCAAATTTATCACACAGCAGTTGCGTGTGCTTATACCAACATGGTTACCGTTGGAGACAAATGAATAAAATTATTTGTCAATAAAAGTGCATTTTACAACATTTGACTTTTTACTTTTCTCCACATTCTGATATTCTGTGCATTGAAGCATGACACAATCATTACAAATAGGATATCAATAAAAAGGTGAATAGATTATCTTTCCAATGGTACGAATATCAGGAATAACTAAAGCGCACCTCAAAAGTTATCATGGCCTAAAGTTGATTTGCGGAACTTTTTGGGAGGGGTTTATTTTTTTTTTTAAAAGCACATTATCGATTGATAAATATGACAGCCAACTTCATGATGTCGTACAGAAAAAATGATGAGAAAATCAACAGTGACGGTAACGTACATGACATGACTAGTACATCCAACCTCTTCTTATTTATATCAGAATCTTCTTTTTTATTTTATTTAAAAAAATTATGTACAATTTTTGTGTGCATGATAGACTTTACTAAAAAAAAAAAAAAAAAAAAAAATCATGCAAATGATTCCAAATTTTTACCAATCATAGATCAACATGAAATATGAGCTTAACGTGACGTCAACTAGACGCCATTTTGTGATTTTAACATATCTCTAATACGTCCCGGAATAAAAAATAATTGAAATTTCAAGCCTATTGATCCCAATTGAATCCTACTTATGCTGGTCAGTTTCATTCGTTGTTTTTATTTGTATTGACCTTGGAGGAAAAAATCTTTCATCCTGGAGGTTAAAAAAAAATAGAAAGAAAAAAAAGGAAAAAGAATGATAACAATTCATAAGACCATAACTTATTGCTCATCCAGTTTGTCTTCCTTTGGACTTCATTGATACTTCGATCGTCATGTAATTGTTTATTGTGCTTTTCTTTAAGCCTCTGGGAGACTTTTGGAGTTACTTTTGGGTTGTGAACGTGCTGGAATATGGATTATTTGCCTGTTTTTGAATGAGGACTCTTTGTGTTTTAACAGCTATGCATTTACTGTTGTCCCACATATAATACTTTCTGTGAGTATAATGTGACATTCCTCAGAACACTTTCACATTTAGTTTATTCCTCCTCTCACTCTTCATCCTCTACAGGGAGCTACATTCTTCCCCCACTCTCAATTTTTATAGCTGCCACCTGTCATCATGTCGTCAATTGGTCAAGGCTCTTCGGCTGAGGGTAGTCTTACTCAAGACCCTTCTGACTTTTCTAATATCCATGATATCATCAAGAATATCTTCCAAGAAGATGAATTTGTGTCGGCATTAGAGAAGTGCATGGAGAAAGTCCTCTCCAAGCGCCAGCGAGTGTTCGAGGAGAGGATTGAGAGGCAGGAAGGGGAGATCCACGACCTGAGAGTTGCGTTGGACACAAAAGACAATGAAGTCAAAACCCTCTCGACTTCTATCGAGAATTTAGAAAGAAAGATTGAGGCTTATGAAAGTCGAGCCAACGACTTAGAGCAGTACAGCAGGCGGAACTCTGTCCGCGTGTTTGGTGTTCCGGAGAAGGCGGAAAAGAGCACCGATGACCTAGTACTTAAGGTGGTTGCTGATCATCTCGGCTGCGACTTGACCCATGCCAGCATCGACCGCTCTCATCGTTCTGGGAAGCCCCGCACTGATGATAAGCCCCGCCCAATCTTGGTGAAGCTGTGCTCTCACAGAATGAAGGCCCAGCTGATGAAGGAACGTCGGAAGCTCAAGGGAACAGGAATCTCCATCCAAGAGGACCTGACGGCCACTAATCACAAAATTCTTATGAAACTTGTGACCCATCCAAAAGTGGCATCAGCTTGGTCCATCGATGGAAGAGTTATGGCTGCCCTTAAGAGCAACGAAGAAGAGGCTGAAGTCAAAAAACTATTTTCGACCTTGCAGCAAGTTGCTAATTTGTAACTTTATATTTTCTTTATCACTCTAAGTGCCTCTCCGAGAGGTTTGCTTTTTACCTAAAGTTGTTTATAACTTTCTGTATACTTTCCCTTTTTTTCTTTCTTTCCTACTTATTGTATATCCCTCTTGATTACTTAGACATCTTTCATTTCCCTTTTTTATGTCCTATATTCATCCTTCGATATTTCGCGATGTGCATTTGCACCTTCTTTTATCAATATATTCATGTCATTTTGAGTGTGTTTGTGTATGTGTTTGTGTGTGTGTATGAATGTTATGGCTATCCGCAAACTTCCTTGTTTTATCTCTCTATTTTGGTATGTGGTATGTTATGTGACCATTTTAGATCTGTTGTTTGTATAAACTGTTTACATCTAATATTCGCTAATGGATAAAGATTTTGAAGATATTAATGAGGTAGTTGTTAACGAGTGTAGTTTTATCAACTGCGATGATTTCAAGTATGTTGACAGAAACTCACTTTCTCTAATGCATATTAACTCAAGAAGCCTTGTTAGAAATTTTGATGATCTAGTAGTATTACTATCCTGTATACAACATAATTTTTCTGTGATTGGTATTTCAGAAACCTGGTTCAAACAATCAACAAATGTAGCTATGTTTAACATTCCAGGATATTCCTATGTTCTGTCGATCATATAAAAAAGGTGGTGGAGTTGCATGTCACGGTTAAGACCGCTAAAGTAAAGACATTGCCTTATTTAGAAGATTTTTCATATTTTTGTTTTGTTTAAGGGTCTTCAAAACTAGATCCTCAACCCACCAATATCATTGCTTCGCTGAACCCATTGTTCTGAAAAAGCTTGTAAAATTGTGCGTGGATTCACTTTTCATGCACCTTGAGATGGTTTGTGTGAATGTGCCTGAAAGGAACCCAACTTTGATCATCAGATGATTCAAAAATATTTCAGTGGTGATTAAGAAGTTTATATCACTTGGACAGTACAACTCATCCACATTCTAGGACCTCTCTCCAGCTCACCAATATCATGCATCACTGAACCATGTTTTGAATTGTCTCGCAAAATTGTGGTAGGTTCTCTTTCATGCCCTTGAGAAGATGAGTGCCTTTAAAGGTTCCTAACAAATCTAAATAAAGCATTCAGCTGACTTTAAATAAAGGTTTGATTACAAAGCGGTTGGCAATGTCACTTATTTAGTGCCGTTTAATCTTACCATCCGGGTAATTTTTTCATCATGTAACTAGCTCACGGAACCCAGAGAACCTTACAGGTTCTCCGTGAGATAATGTAAAGAAGCAAATGAACAGTCATCAATCACAATTTTGCAAGATATTTCAGAACAATGACGGGGTTAGTGATGCAACGTGACTTATGGTTAGACTGAAAGAAGATATCAATGATAAGAATGGCACTTCCCAATGAATATAAAACGTCATAATCACCACTGCATGTTTTTTAAAATGATTTGACGAATTGAAAAGTGGGTTCCCTTTTTAGGCACATTCAACAACCCATATCAATGAGCAGATGTGGAAAGTAGAACCAACTCACAATTTTACAAGACATTTTTCAAACAATGTCCATGAATGCGTCGGCATTTGGCTGAGTCTGAGCGATGAGGACAAAAAAAACCGATTGGTATCATCAAAATGTCTATATGAGTTGCACTTCCAATGATATAAAATTATAATCACCAGGAAAATATTTTTTTGAATTATTGATGATCAAACTTGGGTTCCTTTTCTGGGTCACCTGTATAAAGATGCAAAATAACGCCCTATATGGCGCCCAACAGACGATAGCTGAGTTTCTCCATATTTCGAAGACAGTAAAGCATTGTGTTGTCGATGACACCTATATGATTAGTAATCCGGCATATCTCAGGTCCAGGAAGGAGACGAGAAACCGAGATGGACGAATCCATTGAGGGATGGTGAGACATCGGACAGGTGGAGTGATGTGCCTTCTACTCAAGACTGCAGTCTGGATGACAGCGGAGCGGTGACGTCAGACGGTGTGCAGCAGATCCACTACGTCGACAGCCACGCAACCGAT
>CALNVZ010001800.1:0-25515 GCA_940671915.1 Paracentrotus lividus | reverse complement strand
TAAGCTTTACTGTGCTTATTCATTTTTGGTATTTTTATTCAAAGTTTTCGAATAGAAAAGGGGATTCAAATTTCGCCTTATTCTTTGGCTTCATTATTTTATAAAAATATCCTGTGCCCCTTTTCTATAGGAAATTAGTGAAAAGAATAAAATATTCCCTTTTTTCATGAGTAAAGAAATTATTTTCTATTTTACTTATTTCTTTTTTTCATCCTAGACTATTCCTACTCCCCCCCCCCAAAAAAAAGAGGAGAAGTTCAATAATAAAAAAAATAATTATAGCTTTTTTACAATATATTTCCCTTAAAAGTATTTCATCATATACATTGCATGAAAACACATTTTGAACAAACCACTAAAAGCGCTGTACAAGATTATAATCATCAATAAAAGTAATTAACATATAAATATCATCTTTTATATAGGCCTGTACAAGCCAATCATATGAAACAATATTGTATGTATTCAAAAAAAGTCAAGACACAAACAAATGAGTTACAGAGGTAGACTGACGAGTATAGAATATAATATTGTAAAAAAAAACAGAGCGCTGACTGCGAAAGCACGTTGTCTTTATAGGTACGTATAAGAATGGAGATATATACATGTATATAGGACGGTATTCTCGAAGGGTGACTAAAGTTAAAGGAGAATGAAACCCTAGGATTCAGTTGGATTGTATGAAACAAAAAAAAAATCAAAGAAATAGTTTGAAGAAAGTTTGAGAACAATTGAATAGATAATAAGAAAGTTATGTGCATTTGAATGTTGTGATCACTAACGCTATGGAGATCCTCACACTGGCAACAGGCCCAAGATGTGTGATGTCACACATGAACAACTCTCCCATATGACATACAAAAAATATCAAAAATAATTATTTTTCCTCATTCTAATGGTAGTACAGACTCTTCACCCATGATTATATTTTATGTACCTGCATTACATGTCCTCCCATGAAAAGAATCTCGGATCTTTTAACAGAATAAATACAAAAAAAAAAGAAGACATTTTGAGTGAAATATGTACAAAAGTAATGGGAAATTGTTCATGTATGACATCAAACATCTTGGGCCCGTTGCCAATGTGAGGATTTCCATAGCGGTAGTGATCACAACAATCAAATGCTCATAACTTCGTTATTATTCATTTATTTTTTCTCCAATTTTCATTGATCAGCTTCTTTGATTTTTCTGTTTTGTGCAATTTAATTAATTCCTAGGGTTTCCTTCCCGTTTAATAGGCCTACTAAATACGTCACCCTATTAATCGAGACAGTAGCAAGGCCTACTAAATACGTATTAGGTGGGCCTGCTGACTTTAGTCACCCTTTGAGAATACCGGTTATAGATATTAGCCTACTCTGTTTTTCCCTGAGCTGCACACTGTAGTATAATTCTCTCGACGTCCTCTACATCTGATTTTTCAAAGTTCGCGATAGAAATGTCACTGATTCGTCGAAGCAATTCCTATTTGTGAATTTAAATATTAACAGGGATGAATATACGTGGAATCTTTAAAATCAGAATTACTCTTACATACTACAGATTTTTTCTTACTCTTACAGATTTCTTTTTAACACAATGTATGAAATATGAAATAAATAGTTTTCATGCAAATATAAAACAAATAATAATAATAAAACAAAAAAAATAGTGAAGCTGTGATATCAACTGCTTACTCAATGTATTATGCATAAATGCTAATACGATGCCCATAACTATTTTATCGAAGAAAAATATCGAAATTTATAACTTTGTTTTGTTTGTTATTTTTCACTTTTGATGAAGTTTTCAATGTTTTGCTTACTGAATTTCACTCTACTTTTCAAATGATCCCAATTCCAACCTGGAGTCCTCCGTTAACACAGCTTTAAGGGGGGGGGGGGGGGGGGAGAGGGGTTATAGGCAAATTGTTACACTTCTATTTGGCTCATTTCTGAAGAAATGAAAAGAAATAAACCTCCAAAACCATATATCTGTAGAGAAGTTATATATCAAGGAATCTTATGACAACAACAAAAAAAAATCACTCAAAATGCCTAGCATAATTTATGCAAATTAACACTTTTTTTGCAAAACAAAATAACTCAAGAATGGAATGTCTGTTGCTATTTAAACTTTGCATGCTTATTGGTGAAATGTGTCTTTGGGGAATGAATGGATTAGAATTTGAAATAAAGTTTTTGTTTTCTGTTAATAATGTCATGAATGTATAATTAGCTAAAAAAAACAATGAAATACAAAAGAAATTTAAAAATTTTTTTTTTTTTATATAGTATTTAAAATTCCAATCCATTCATTCCCCAGACATATGTTTAGATAACATCTGTGCAAAAAAAATGGAGTTATTTGTATGCAAGGCATTCAGTAGAACTTCATTTGGGCAAAAGGGTTAATTTGCATAAATTATACTAATAAGGCATTTTTTGGTAATTTTTTTTTTCGTCCAGAAGATTCCAAGATAGTCCTATATTAGGGAAAGTCAACGCTTTTTTGCAATGTAACAAACGGGACATTCAGAGACGAAAATAAGCTTTTTTGATCAATCTTAAATTGAAATCCCAATCATTTAATCGTAATTAAACAAGGCGCGTCCATTATCTAAGAGGCCAGACGCAACAAAGTGACGTTGGAAATACGGCTGAGTAGCGCAGAAATTTATGCAGCTGGCTGCAATTATAAATTAGCTCACAAAAACTCGTGTAACAACACTTCCCTGCCTTGGAAATGGTATTGTCCGTTCGGTTGAGCAATCTACTCATGGAGATGAAAGAAATTGATGAACTTTTATCATGTTGTTAGTTAATAGATTCTCCAGACCGGATGGAGGAAATGCACATTTGGGCAAGCTTATAACATTATTGTGCTGAAGTTGTAATCAGAATATGCAATTCATTATATTGATGCTCAAAACAATGACATAGATTGTGAACTTGTCACAAGTCTTCCGAAGACGCCGTTCACATGTTTCTATGCGATATGCATGTGATAAGCGTAAATATTGACCAGTCGAGGAGAGAACCTTTTATGATTATGTTCAAAGTGACAGGACTTTTGTTTAAGCAATTAAAATGAATGTACCATCTCCGGAAAGCTGAGAATTCAAGCTTTTGATTGCCCTGCAAACAATAAGCTATAATAGAATAATGCGGCATCGAGGATCAAACTATGCAGCGCATGAGCTATTTTGAGAGCAAAATATACCATATTGTACAAGAATTTGATCTGACTAGGCTTTCGAATTGACAAAAGTGACAGGAGTTTTTATTTCCTTTGCAATAAGTTAATCCTATTTTCGAAAAATTCAGACTCTTAGCGTACTTAATCAGAGCGAACATTTCTTTGAAAAGGTAGTTGCTCGCCACAATAAAGAAAATAAAGTGAAAAACTGTCCAAAAACAAAAAATGTCAATGGGCGCGTTCGCTTTGAGTAGAATGGTAGCGCCCTCTATCTCTTAAGTTTACAACTAGAATTGATATGATTCCCGCTGATAAAACAAACGAACCATAATACAACACATTACTGTATAAAACTATATTATTTTACATCGGCTCAGTATCTTTTGTGAGACTACTTCTGAGACATAAATACTTTAAAAATAAAAATATGGAAAGTTTAGTGCTAGGTTTGTGGTTTTTTTCACCAGAGGAAGCCAAGACGATATTGAAACAGAAAATATGTACATTTTGGTTGTATTCCTATAACAATCCTTTAGAGCGTTTTTAATTCATGTTATCCTTTTGTTTTCTTGAATATTAATGAGCCTTGTGACGTCATTTTTGACCTCATTTGCAATAAGTTTATTTCATACACTTTGTGGTGATATATGATACATTATATGTACCTTTAAAACCCCACTGGCACACTTGACATAAAAATGGTCAAAAAGTTGAAAAATCACCACATCGGGAACAAATAGCTTGGACTTGCCCATAACCTGTCCACTGGAGGGTTATTTCTTTTCATTTCTTCAGAAATGAGCCAAATAGAAGTGTAACAATTTCCCTATACCCCCCCTCTTAAATGACCGGATAGAGTCATCAAGGCAATGTACAAACCTCAAGAACTCTAGAAAGATTCTTCTCGGCTGAGATCCACTTGATAAACTCTACTATTATTGATGGATCCTTTACATTCTCGAGGAGAACAACAAGAGAGTCGCAAGCTCCTTTCAATGCCGTAAACTTGAGCAAAGAAGGACTTTTCTCCAAGTTCAACTGAAGATCCCTTCCCTGACTATAAACAAAACAAAACAAACAAAAAAAGAGAAAAAAAAAATCATTCAAAAATTTTAATATAGGTTTTCCCGCTCAATTTCATCTTTCGTTCGATCAATTTCACATTTGGATCAAACAATTTAACGCAAGTTGCGACCGCGCGACCGTATCGTCACTCAAGTTCATTTTTATTCACTCAAATTCCCTGTCCTTGCGAACGATTCTACAAAGCATTCGCCCGAATTCACATTAGGAGACAACTCGTTTTAATTTACAGCTGGCTTCGGCATAATTTTCCGTTCTTCATTAAAAAAATTCACGAATTAGGCAAACAATTTGCAAATAAGTGCAACGATTTGAAATTGTAGTGATACATCTCGTTGAAAGTTCAGGTCACTTATCCTTACAGGCTTTTTAAATAGCCTTTTTTTTTAGCCGGGGGGGGGTTCTGTATCGACACAGTTATGTAAACAAACATTCGTTAATTTGGGCGTTGGTTTTTGTACCATTATTAGATGTCTGTTATGCCAAATTTAAGGGGTCCCTGAGGTGGTTTTTTTTGACATAGGTAAATCTTCGACACCCCCCCTTCCCCACCCTAGTCCCACTCCCGGTATTTTGTCTCTCTAAGTTGTTGTTTTTTCCTTTCTTTTTGTATACATAATTGTAAATTTATTTTTCTTGCCTCAATCCCGGCATGATAGTAATGCGTTGATAGTGATGTGGCCCTGTTAGTCAGTTTTTATCCGTGTTGGGCTTGGGGCAAGAATTATTCAATAAGATTTATTAAATTATGATTATTTCATTGAATATTTTTCAGTAAACAAAAAATAAAAAATGCCTTACTTTTGTATTCTATTTTATATTAAAGGGACCACGCCTTACAAGTTTGCTTCTTGCTGTTCCTATGAATTTTTCTGTTTTAAATTTCTCTCTGTTACTTTTGAAACAAAATTCCATGTTACATACTGATCGTGTTAATTTGATTATTATTACTGTTAACTTTTGAAAAACATGAAAGAAAATCAATAAAGTTAATCTTGAATCTTGAAAAGAGTGTAGTTGTGCAGTCATTTCATAGGCCTAGTAGAATTCCACTACAGTCTTGTAGGGGAGACCGGGATGGACGTTACAAAATTCACATTTTGGGCCAGATAATTCTAATGAAAGTACTCACACACTCCATTTTGGGTCTGCAGTTAGCCTCATTATGTTGGCTAAAACCTGAGGCACATAAAACTTGAAAACATGTAAACACTAATTAACTACAGCTTAATTAATGAAGACATTTTTTTTGTAACAACCTACCCCGTATACGGGGTAGGTTGTTACAAACATACGGGGTAAGTTGTTACTATATGTAAACATACGGGTAATTTGTTACAATGTGTAAATCTCTTATACCATACTTTTGTTCAACTTTCCAGTTTCTTGGGATCGTTAACAGTAGATCAAGTAGAGCTCTAGAATAGGCTAAAGTAATGCTAGAAATATCACAATATTAATACCTGAAAATTGAAACAAAATTATTTACATGTGTAATGTAATTGGGGTAGGTGTTTACATCGACATGGGGTAGGTTGTTGTAACAACCTACCCCATGGTGATTTTACACATAAAATCAACTGTAGCAAAGCCATTAGGCAGAATTACAGGGCATGGCTCAGGGTATATTGGTGACACATGTACTATATTCAAAATACCAGACTATCATCATGTGCCTCAGTTGTAAGAACTATTACAAATTTTTAACTTTTGTCAAAAATTCACTTGGAACTGTAAAAAATGGTTTTTGTTGATTTACTTTTTAATAAAACAACGAAGAAACCTCACGACCGGCTGTTCATCACAGCTATGGGTAGGCTGTATATAGATGCCAGTTAGCACGAACTCTCTTATTCCATACTTAGCACCCTGAGAACTGTAACAACTGACCCGTGTAACTTCCATCCCCGGTCTCCCCTACTTATACCAGTTCTGCAATTTAATGGCAGATCAATTCGTTAGATATAGGCGTATTTTGAACGAGGATAGGGAGGGGGATCGTGGAAGAGGAAAAATATTTCCAGGTACCGGCATACTCCAGTTAACATGCCTAGATATGCCTTGCTCGTCAGGAGATAAAGTATCACCTAATGCAATACACAGGTTCAATTTGGTCATTATGGGTCCGATAATGACCAAATTGAACGTAAGTATTACATATTATACAAAATAAATAAACACATCAATAAAATTACAAATGAACAGTTTGATTTCAAAGCTGCTAAATCCACTTTTGTCACTTCTGAGAAAAAGGCATTTGTTTGCAAAATTTTGTACATGTGTCTATGGGAAAGTGGTATTTAAATGTACATTTTTTTAATGATTGCTCTCTGAATTTAGGTTTCAACCTTTGTTCATAGATAGGTACCAGTCTGAACAATGGTCGGGTATCATTAACTCACTTTTCATCAAAAGTGGATTTAGCTCCTTTAGGAATCAAACTCTTCAAAATACTGTCTTGCTGCCGATTCGTGTGAGGAATTCGTACACTGCATGAATATGATCGAGTCATATTCATTTTTTTTGTATGAGGAAAGAAGGGAATAAAGAAAGTTTGTTAAAGGGATGGAGGCTCGAGACATGGATTAAGTGAAAAAAAAAAAAAAAAAAAAAATAAGTTAAAGTATAATATACGATAAGTTCACAAAATGGGAAATATATACCTCCACAATCTGCCCCTTAAAAGATGAGGTCCGTATAAAAATGATCATATTTCTAAAATTAAAAAGTTTAATTAAATTCAGTGCACAAAGTAGGAAATAGGATTCCTATTAATGAAGTTGTTTACAGCAAAACAAGCCTATCGCCTTCGTTCGTTTTAAATTAAATGAACGAATATGGAAGTTGGTGCACCGAACGAAATTGTAGTGCCGATAAATGAAACTGAATTCGCCAAACGGAAAATTGCGAGCACGTAAATGAATTTAAGTGCTCGAATTGAACATTTGTTATGAACCAACCGGCACGAACGCGCAGCTGCGGGAATTTGAATGCACATAAATGGAATTGAGTGAGGAAATGATGAAATTGAGTGGAAAAACCTATAATAGGCTATCGTTAGCATATTTTATAGACGGCTTTCCTGAGCTTCAAAAAATAGTTTAAGGTACCTTCCCAAAAGTTAAAGCCGCGGCCCGCTGCGTGAACACCGCTCAGGGTGCTTATAGGCAGGATATACCGTTCCCCTAGTATTATTCTTCCATTGACTTAATTAAAAAGCGCCGCTGTGCGGCGTTCACGCAGCGGGCCGCGGCTTTAACTTTTGGGAAGGAGAAAAAAAAATTACGTTCTAAATTTTAGTGTACGAAACAAAAATGAACGGAAATTATTTTTGCCCCTTCTTCGTGGGCCCGGCATCCGCTGACCAGCATAAGATGGACGTTACTCTATTTTCGTACCATTTCCCCCTTGTTAATATATTCCTCTCTCTCTTCTTCTTCCCCCTTTTAAAATTTATTCAGGGATTCTTTTTTCCTGTTGTATTACTTGCTCTTTTGTTGCTTTGTCTTATTTATAATACTCAACATCACACATATCAAGTTTTGAATTGGGTGTTACTTTCTTGTTTACTTTGTTGATGACTGTGCCCTTAACGTTTAGTTCAATTAATATGGATGTCTTTGCCATTCTAAGTAGACTATGTTTAATTGTATTTTGTAATCTGTTTGTGTAATGTTGTTAACTGTTCTTTGAACTTATCTTGTTATTTGTGCAATATATATGTTTTCATTTATTGCACTTTGATGTACCCAAGACATTTATCGTTCTTGGACTGTTTGTCCTTGTTTTTTTGTTTTTTTTAGTATACAGTGGTGGCCAAAATTATTAGAATACCAAGCATATTTAAATGATTTTAGTAATTTTCACTCATTTGACCATTTAAATACCTTTAAAATGGTTGGAATGTCTCCGAATATCATCATTATGCTTTAAAAACTAAATAACAAAGCCATGCGTTGGGAACTCGCCCCCAAGTCGCCCTTTTTTATGTTACACTACCAATTGAAAAATCTAAAAATCTTGCCCCTTTCAGGGTCAAAGTGTCATAACGTAAAACATTTTAAGCCTCTCCCTACAAAAGTAAATATAATCTGAAAGGAAATTTCCTGAGGATGTCAAAAATGGCATTCATAATAACACAGAGTGAAGTAATTACATCTTAAGTGGGGATTTTTAAATTATTTTGGAAGGGCCCCAAATTTTTCATTCAGTGCCCCTATTTAAGTCCCCCGTTCCAATGAACCTTAATATTTCAACATATTTGAATTGCTCATGAAATTTCCTTTAAAAAAAAAATATATTTACGAGGAGTGTCTTCATTAAATGAAAAAAAAATAGTCTTAACTTTTAATGGGGATGGTTATTTTGGTCATCTCACCACCAAGGGTGGGGGCGAATCCACCCTCCCCATTCGACCAAATTTTTCTGAAACTTAGCATGTATTGAGGTTTATTAGAATAAATAAGCCTGCTAAGTTTAATAGTTTTACCTCAAATACTTTTTGAGCAATCGGCATATGTAATTGGCATTTTACTTTTTTGCATTTGGACTACATATTTAACACACAAGTCTGATGGGGAAACCAAAGCGCATAGCGCAACTATTTTTAATGCTGCGCATTACCAGATGGTCGAAACTATATAAATTGGTATCAACACATACGTAAGACCCTATGCTAAAAAGTCATGAAAGCTCATGGCACACAAAAAATATCTTTAATTTGATATTTGCAAATGAACTAGGGCATTGAAAATCCCATAGACTTTGTGTAGGTTCAGGTGTTCTAATAATTTGGCTACCACTGTATATATATATATATATATATATATATATATATATATACATATATATATATATAATATATATATATATATATATGATCACAATAAATCCTTAATGCTAGGTTCACACTGCCGATCTGATCAACTCGATCGAACCCGAACAGGTCAAAACGTCAATTTTCCCCGATCATTCTCGACCAAGTGCTTGATCGGGTATCTACACGAGCCCTTCCCGATCCCCTGTTCGATCGTTTACGATCCATACACGATGATGTCCGATCTCTCCTCGATAACCACCACGATCAATACTCGATTACTTCGATTTGATTCGATGTATACACGATCATTACACGATCAATACTCGACCTCTTTCCGACAAACTAAACATCTACACGATTTTGATCCGAGTAGATTGACAACTAGGACAAGCTTCGTATTCTTGTTCCGTTTTGTAGGAAAGATCTTTGTTTTGGAGGTGGGGGGGAATTTTAAAAAAATTTGGATTTGCACTTTTGGGCGAAGTGGTAGAAGTTGTCCTTTAAAAAGGAAGAAGTCACAAAATGAATTTAATTGATATCTTTGTATACAATGATTGACAAGGACAATTTTAGGAAGAAGTTGGTTAAAAAATAACTGTTTATAATTCTAATAATTGAGGGTCGGATGAACAAGAATCTTTTCAATTTCGTTAACGATTTGCCGCATTGCATTAATTTTATACTACAGTGCGTCCCAAAAAGAAATATACACTTTTGAAATGGCTACCAAGTAAAAAAAAAAATATATGGTTCTTGGGGAAAAACTTTAGATGTACACTGTTAGAAAAAATTAAACAAGTTGTTTAAAATCGTCAACAACTGTGTGTTAAACGGTGAATCGCACAGCGTTGTTTCAAACTTTAACACTCTTCTTGTTCAAAAGTTTAAACAACATGTTGTTTAATGGTTGTTTAAAATATCAACTGTATTGTTTAACGCTTCTCTCTAAAAATAAAAAACGCTCCAACTTTTGGTTTACGCGGCCGGGTATTGAACTCACAACCCTTCGAATAAATGACAGACGCTCTATCCACTGAGCCAACTCATCAGTACATACACTCAGTTAATGTGTGAGGCATCAGTCCTTCGCCATGATTAATGTTGCGCCGATTTTACCTTGCATGTAACGAGTGATGCCATCAGCTCATGACTCTCACGTGACATTTGCCTCGGCCTTTTTTCTTTCTTTTTTGAACAAAACTGTTTAATATCTAAACTCTAATCTTTAAAGGGATGCAGTATCATTGAATGATATTCAAATTGCAAACTTTGGATTTAGCTCATTTTGCCATCATGATTATGAACACATAGGTCAGTCTGGTATTCCTTAAAAATTGCAGTCTACTTTCCTGCTCTACTTTCGAGATATATAAGATTTTATACTCAAATTTTCTAACCCGCCTCGAGACGCTTTACAAAACCGCGTGCGTTTCAGCGCACGTGGTTTTCACCGCATTTCCTGTTGTCAAGTCGCCGTGCCTACCGCGCGGCTAAGCTTTCAACGGAGCGGTATAAATTAATCATGCGCAGCCGTATCCTCGGCTGCGTTTGAAATTTCACTGTTTTAAGATAGTAAATGACTTGCATTTCATCTGAAACTTGCAGTAGTTTGTTTTTACGGTCAGAGCGATAGAATTCTATTCATTTCGATCTCTTTTGCACTTGTTTTTGGAAGTTACTTAATCCCTTTAAACAGGTCTTGTCTAAGGCTATAAAACCTCGTTTCAGGTTTTAAACAACAATGTTTAAATATTAAAAAAGAATGTATAACTTTAAAACCAACATTTTTTTAAACAGTGAAATTTTTAAACCGCGTTCAAGTAACAGTGCATATAAAGCTCATATCCTCAACTATCATTATGACGTTATAAACAATTCCAAAATAACGCATTCTTCAGTGAGCAATGCCCACTTTTGTGAAGGACATAAATATTAGAATTCTCTATTCATTTATCACCTTTGTATGGCACGCCATTAGGGATTCAACTAATAATGGAATAAATCGGGCAACAAACTAAGACAAAAATAAACCGAAGTCAAAGCAAAAATCAATGACATGAAAACAAAACGGTAAAAAAAAAAATACATTTTGCATAATATTGATTGTTTATTTCTGACTTTCGGTATATATTTTATGTTAGTTTATTTATTCCATTATTTTTTAAAATTTCCTCCTGGCATGCCATACAAAGATGATAAATGAATAGCGAATTTTTGTGTCTTTCACAAAAGTGGGCATTGCTCACTGAAGAATGCGTTATTTTCGGAATTTCTTGTGTCATAATGATAGTTCAGTATATGAACTTTATATCCATATAAACCTTTTCCCCAAGAATCATATATTTTTTTATTTGATAGCCATTTGAAAAGTGTATACTTCTTTTTGGGACGCACTGTATAAGCGTTCTGAACAGTTATCATTAAACATTATAAATTAAAGAAAAATCAACCCCTTTGCTAGTTTTACCGCCTTTTTCTTTCATTTACATTCATTTTTCAAAAAAAAAAAGAAAAAAAAAAGGACCGATATAAATCAAAATATCTAAGAATCCTAAAAGTACTTTATTTTGATCCTGTTAGGTATTCTTTTTTTTTCTTCTAAATAAACATTGGCACATTTCATTGTACTGCATTAACATTAAAAACAGATCTAGCTTTTATTTTTTCAACTTAAAAGCGAACGGTCGACTACCCACTTTATGCCACCCCCCCCCCCCCCTTTGGCGCCTCTCATAAAGGTGGGCATTGTTCACTGAAGAATTTGTATCAACTTGTATCAAAAATGTATAGTTCTTTTTTTGGACGCACTATATAATTATGTAAAAATGAAAATAAGGCAAATAAACATTATACCTGTCATATATATTATTAATACTATAAGGAAACATAGTTTATAAAAATGGCCGATCTCCATACAGATTTTCAACTGATTTATTATTATTATTTATGATCAGTTTTAACAAAACGAAACAAAATAACAACAAAATAACCCATAATCGTAATTTGTATTTACCATGCTATAATAAAGAAAATAAAAACGTTATATTATCCATTTCTTTCACTATTCATTCTGGCACACGAAGCAAAAACCTTATCAGTTTTCTTTTCACCAGTTTCTTCCAATCATTTGGGAAATTAATACTTTGGATAATTCTAAGGAGCGGATCAAGGAGGGAGGAAGACATGTTTCTGTTTTGCTATGCTCGACCTGAGTGAATTAAATAAGCCTGTCAGCCCCGCCATGGCATATAATATTACAATCCTTGCTCATGTTGTTTCGACATTGATTCTTCTTCAGATTTAGAATAATAATAGTCCTATAGTTTAGAATAAAAAATTTCTTGATTTCTTGTATTTTATATCAAAACACAACCTCAAACAATTCAGCCGCATGTGTTCGACTATTGTCGAGGGCGATCGAGAAGTATATCGGGATGTGATCGAGTGTGGTCGAATATAGGTCGAGTCGTGAGCGAGTTCGGTCGGAGAGATCAATAGCTGCCCTGAACCTGAGGTCGAGCTGTGAAAAAGTCTTAATCGAGATGATTGGAAACCCATCGTGTAGTATCGAGTATGAATCGAGTATGAATCGAGTTGATCGGAAACTGCAGATCGGGAGGGAATCATCCCGACCAAACTAGATTCATTATACGACCGGTTTCCGATCGACTCGACCTCTTCTTGATCACTACCCGACCTGCTGAAGCTCGGCTTCCTACTCGATATTTTTTGACATGTCAAAAAATATCGAGTAGGAAGGGCGAGTGAGGCCGATCGAGGTAGATCAAGGTAGATCAAGGTAGATTGACCCCAATCACCTTCCCAGACCATTGCCGACCAAGCCAAAATGCTCCCAAATATGGTGATCGGGCTTGATCGAGTTGATCAGATCGGCAGTGTGAACCTAGCATTGTATATCCCCTTCTTGTTGACAAATAAGTTGGAATCTCCCTACTTTTGTAACGTTGGATTAGAAAAAGAAAAATGATCTAATAGTGTAATACCCCCGTTCGATTGTCTCAATAAAAAAGTCTAGTTTCGCTTCCTCATACCTTAGTAATATCGAACACAGCTCTCTAGTCAAATTAGCATTGTTCTCTTTGCACGCATTATGCAGAGGGGTCCATCCTTTCTCGTTCTTCCGGTCCAGGAGTTTAGGACACATATCATAGAGCATGAGGGCCACTTCTAAGTGTCCTTTATTGCAAGCTAAGTGCATGACATTCGTGCCTTGCTTGGATGTCATATCTAGAAGATAATCGTTTGAATGGGCACCATCCGGCGGATCCTTAGGAGTCACTGCATATTAGATAAATAAATCGTAATTTATATCAGTTAGTATTTTTCCCATTTACGAGGGATTACTGACTCTTGCCATTCCCTCCTTCCACTTCTTTCAGTCTTGAGCATCCTCCTCGTTCAGACCCAAATTTCTGCTTTCCTTCTCCACCATATCTTTCTAAACACAACACAAAAAGAAAGTTCCCCCTATTTCAAATATATATAATTTTTAAACCAGGTGGAATTTTAAAATCATCAAGTCATGCTTCAGTGAGCAATAGTTGAAAGCAAAAATGTGATTTTTTGAAGTTCACAAGCCTAAAATCGCAACTTTGAGACCATGATAACGGACCCATTTTCAGATATTAAACATTTTATACGTCAGAATGTATGCAAGACGTGCTTCCCAATAAACGAAAACGAAATTTGCGTCAAATTTCACGGTTGAGTGAGCATGTAGCAAAAATTTCCCAAACTGCCATTTTTACTTTTTTGCCATGGTATATTCGATCAAATATGATTGAATTCCTGTTGTGGAAGTGTATGCAACCAATATCCATCATTCACGGTTGAATGAACCCATCAAACAACCAAAAATAGGCCATTTTAGAATTACGAAGAGGCATTGCAGTAATTTTATGCACTAGAAAGCATCTCAATATCATTTTTGGGGGTTGTTTTTTATATTCTTTGGGCACGTTTCAATGATCCTATGGCATTTATTTACAAATTCATGCTTCAGTGAGCACGTGAGACTGGAAAAGCCATTTTCTCACGTACGGACTAAAATTCAAATTCTTACATTGAATATTACAATTCTTTTCGGGGAGTACTTTTGATTTTATTTTCACAAAAATCCCGATGTTTCACGCCTCAGTGGGCACAATACACAAGAAAGTTTCATCAAATAATTCACAGTCAAATGGACAAAAACTGACAATTAAAATATGCCAAATTTCACTTTTGTTACACTTTTGTTAAACCTCTGTACATAAAGTCAATGGAGGAGGAAACCAATACCTGACAAATGTGGAAATCGGCAAATTTCATTGATGTTAATTCTACTGTGAGTTATGTCACGAAACTTGGCACACAGCGTCAATCGATCTCTACACTCTAAAAACTGAAGTGCTAATTTATGGGTGCTTGTGTAGTGACTGCACTTGAAGTGCTAAATCAGCACCTGAAGTGCTGTTTTAGCACTTACCCAAGTGCTAATTTATCAACAAAAAAATGTTCATGGTCGGTATGGGATTTGAACCGGGTTCACTTAGACATGGAAGAGTACCGCTGACGTTAACAATAGACCAACGGAGATCTCGCTAACTGGCTTTAATTATGACTGCTTAGTAGATGATTATGGCAAATTTGAAGAAAGTTCATCATGCAACAATATGATCTGCTAGCAACCGTGAGATCTGAATTGGTCTAACGTACTTGTCAGCGCTTCTCATGCAGGGGACCCAGGTTCGAATCCCAACGAAGTCATGCCGTTTTTGCCCATTGTTGCTGAAAGTTCAGCTCATGTGAAAGTGCTAAAACAGCACTTTGAGTGCAGTCAATATGCAAGCACTTAAAAAGTGTTGATTTCAGCCCTTCAAGAGCTAAAAACAGCACTTCAGTTTTTAGAGTGTAACTAAGTCCGAAGTCCGAAACTTTCTTCTCATTTTCATGATTTTCTTGTATATTGTGCCCACTGAGGCGTGAAACATCGAGATTTTTGTGAAAATAAATCCCGAGATACTCCCCCAAAACAATCGTGCTGTTTAATCAAAGTGAAAATTCAAATTTTAGTCCAAACATGACAAAATAGATTTTTTAGTCTCACGTGCTCATTGAAGCATGCATTTGTAAATAAATGCCATAGGATCATTGACACGTGCTTAAAGAATATAAACACAACAACAACAACAACAAAATGTCATTGAGATGCTTTCTAGCGCATAAAATTACTGCAATGCAACTCTTCGTATTTATAAAATGGCCTAGTTTTTAGTTGTTTGATGGGTTCATTCAGCCTTGAATAAATGAATATTGGTTGCATACACTTCCAAAACAGGAATTCCCTATTTAATCGGTTATACCATGCCATGGCAAAGAAGTAAAAATCGAAGTTTGGGCAATTTTTGCTGCATGCTCACTCAACCGTGAAATTTGCGCAAATTTCGTTTCCGTATATGAGGAAGCACGTTTTGCATACATTCTGACGTGTATGTTTAACATCTAAAATTGGGTCCGTTATCATTAAAACAAAGTTGCCATTTCAGGCTTGTGAACTAAAAAAAATGACATTCTTTATTCAACCATTGTTCACTGAAGCATGACTTGATGATTTTTCCTAAAATTCGCTCACATTGTAGCTAATTAAATTACCTACATGGACATATGATTAGATTTTTAAAATTATTCCTGGATAAAAAATTCTTGATATCTGAAATAGGGGGAACTTTCTTTTTGTGTTGTGTTTATTTAATCTTTGATCTTCCCTCTCCACTTACGCCATCCAGTTCCAGATCCGATGCTTTTTTCACAGGTTCATCATCTTCCCTCCTCAACACGTGTCACATCCATGTCAAACCACCTCTCTTTACCACTTCCACAACATTTTCTTCCGAACTCAACGTTTCAGTGAACTCACTTGTGTTCTTTCTTTCACACGGGACCATCGGGGTTTTAGTCCTCGAGGATTGTATCCCTAAGAATTTAAACCCCGACGGCTTGTTCTCGAGTCAGGTTTACACGGTGTGCTTATCCTCGAGGATACCTATCCTCGAGGATAAGGGAGAGGCTCGATAACCGGAAGTACAAGATCTGTCGAGAACATAAATCCCGACTTGTCCTCAAGATTTCGAACATAAACACCGAGTTCGTTCACACGGGCCTTAACTCCAAGTTGCCCTCGAGGACTATGTGACTTGGAATCTCAATACCAACAAAAACTTTAAAATCCCATATTTTCTGATTTTATCAGAATCTGAAAGAGTAAAGTCTAAGCTTTAAAATGATGTATCACTTGTCAACATTGAAGCTTTTAAACCCATTAAATTTATTAAATGAAAAGAGTGGGTAAGGATGTCCTGTTTTAATGAATAAGGAGAAAATGAGGTGAACAGTTTGGGGTTATCTAAGCATGCGAGCGAAGCAAACTTCAGAAAAAATCAATAAAGAGGGAATCAAAAGGCCATAGCAACCACTATGAAGGGATTGTCAAATTTAGCTAAAATTTGGAGTGAGTATTCAACATAGACAGATTATTTCACTGTGAAAAGTACAGTTCTAGAACTTTAGTCATTAAAAGGTTATTATGTTATAAATCAATAAATCTCTCATAACAATGAGCATGATTTGGGGGAGAGCTGAATGACCCGTGCGGGACAATGCCTATTCAAAGTAGGCCTACTTGGCCGGGGTCTTTTGATCTGTGTTACATAAGACCTGTGGGTCACCTGAAACCAGGCATTGTACGGCTTCGTAGACTCTCTTTCCGAAAAAAAAACCCAGAAAAACTCTCAAATCAACAGGTAGTAATGTTTTTACTCTTGATTGGTAAAATTCTAGGAATGTGGTTTAAAAATCAACAATTATGATGGAAGTTGGTCACGGCGAAGTTAAAATCAGTGCAGTCGAAACTCGATCGTAAAAGCGGATGACGTAATGAAAATGGCAGCGCAAAATCAACGGACCAATCAGAGCCCACGCAGTGGGCGATCCTTAGCAACGATCAGAGATCGCTTTGCAGCGAGCGGGGAGCGAAAAAGTTTCGCAATAACCAAAGCCGGTGCGAAAAAAGCTGGTCCAGAAAAACTGTTTAAATCGTATCTTCTACTGATTTTAATGCTCTCAAATTTTGATGTACGGTAGAGTAAAAATCACTTTTTCAGAAACTACAAAAATCTAAAAATTGATTTTTCACCAAAAAAAAAAAAAAAAAAATTCAGCTGATGAGACTCCTACAAAGAATCATACTCTGCGACTTTTTGTTGGTTTTGAGATTCCAAGTCACCTATGTTCTCGAGGATAACTTGGAGTTAACTTGGAGTTAAGGCTTGCCGTGTGAACGATACTTATGAAAGAACCTTGCACAGCACAAGAGTAAACAGGTGAGGGTGGAGTTGCCAGTCGTGTTAGTCTGGGTTTCGAGACAGCCTGTCTGCCAATGTGTTGTTTTTTCCCGCAATATGTCTGCAGTCGATGTATATTCCATTTGTCACTGCGAGAGTCCAAATCGACCTTGCGATTGCTGTCAATGCTGGGTTCGGACTACCTTTGTGTTGCACGTATTCCCAAGCCGTGACATTATCTGTAAGAATTTGAATCGACTTGCCCACTAGGTGGGGTAAAAACAATTGAGAGCTAGAAGGATGGTAAACACACTCCTGGTGATCTCACTGATCTTGCGTTGTTGTATGATGTTACGCTTACTAATATCTTAGAGAAACATGCTCCTGTTGTTAATAAACAGGTAGTTGTACGTCCCCAAGTACCGTGGTATACTAACGATGTGAGGATAGAAAAAAGGAAAAAGAGAAAAGCTGAAAAGCGTTGGTTAAGGGCTAAGGCTGATAGTGAATGGGACGAGTATAAGTCAGCTCGAAATGCAACGTTGCAACTGTTAAACAAAACTCGAAGAAAATATCACAAAGATCTCGTCATGGAAAACAAGGATAATCAAATGAAGCTTTTCAATGTTGTCAAGTCCCTAGTGGATATGTCAAATAAACAACCTTTGATACCTTGTACTGTTGATAAACATAAGTTTGTGAGTGACCTAGGTAGTTATTTCTCTGACAAAGTCGTGAAAATCCACAGGAATATCGAAATACGATTAGATGCAATGAGTGAAACTAGGAATTATCCTCCATCATTAACTTACAATTCTGACAATGTTCTGAGCAATTTCAAATCTCTTTCTGAGTACGAAGTTGAAAAACTCACAGTCAACCTCAGTAAAAAGCCATGCTCATTGGATCCTATACCCACAAAACTACTACTTCAATGTACTGACATATTAATTCCTGTTTTCACATCATTGATTAATCTTTCTCTCTCTACTGGTCATTTTCCATTACAATGGGAAAATGCTCTTATCACACCATTATTGAAAAAACCTGGTGTTGATGCAGATTTTAACAACTTAAGACCTGTAAGCAATTTGAAATACATTTCGAAGTTGGTCGAGGGTGCTGCTACCCAACAGATTATGGATCATCTCAATCGTAACTCTCTTTTACCATGTACCCAATCTGCATACAGACAATTCTATAGCACTGAAACTGCACTGCTAAGAATAAAAATTTATTTATTGATGGCTATGGATTCCCAGAAGGTCACTATTCTGCTTTTATTAGATCTAAGTAGTGCATTTGATACCATAAATCATTCATGCCTACTAGAAACGTTAAAGAGTTGTTTCGGTATGGATGGTCTTGTTCTCAAATGGATCAAGTCGTACTTGGCAAATAGACATCAAAAGATCAAAATAGATAATGTTCTCTCTGATGATTTCCCAGTGCCTTTGGCGTTCCACAGGGTTCTCGGTTGGGTCCCTCACTATTCACTTTGTACACTGCTAATCTCATTTCAAATGTTCAAACAAATTTTCCTGAGATATCATGTCACTGTTATGCTGATGACACACAGCTCTATGTGTCTTTCAGTCCCAATGAACACGCTCAAGAACGATGCATATCTCTTCTCGAAACATGTTTGACTATGTACGTGGATGGATGTTGCAAAAAAGGCTGATGCTAAATGACAGTAAAACTGAGCTATTGATAGTTGGTACAGCTAAGCAGACATCGAAACTTAACATACGTGGTGTAAAAGTTGGAGATTCTGTAATACAACCATCTGTTAAGGCAAGGAATCTCGGAGTACAGTTTGATGCGCAGTTAAATATGAGTGAAAAGAAAAAAGAGAGAGAAACAGAGAGAGGAAAAAGGGGGGAAGGGGCCCGTATAGGTGGGAAAATAAGAGAGGAAAGGGGAAAGGGGCGCTAATTTCATCTTAAATTTAGGAGCGCTAATCGTATCATTAAATTCAGAGGGGCGCGACTCGACCTTAAACTAAGGGGCGCCAATTGAGCTTAAACATAATTATAAGTGCCAATTGACCTGAAATAAATGGGGTCGCCAGATCGACTTAAATTTAGGGAGCGCTAAATCGACCTTAAATTTAGGGGGAAAATTAGCTAAACTTAGAGGGGCGCCTAATCGAACTTAACCCTAACAAGGCGGGGGGCTGGGAAAAATGGATCGCAATATGGGAATTTTTTCAAGTTACATTTATTAGGAATGCGCATAATAGGAATAATTTGTACAAAATAGCATTTTAAGAGCTTACATTTAGAGAATTAGAGCCAAAAAGGATTTCATGCATAATTAGCATATATAATTACACGAAGCGCTTTTCTGAAAAAAAAAATAAATGATGCAGTATCGGAGGGAATACGCAACAGGGGACTTTGCGTGCAATTTTTCAGTCGCGATCGCGCATCGAGCGTTCGAGATCTAAAAGGAGGCCTGGGAGGCCCCTCCTGGCTCTAAAGAACTCAAAAATACCCCCGGCCTAGTTAGGGTTAAGCGTTAGGGCGCCCAAATTGAGCTCAAATGTAGGAGGCGCCAAAATGATCAGAAACTTAGGGGACGCCGAATTGATCTGAGACTTAATGGGGCGTTGATTTGACCTGCAGTTAAGGGGGTGCCAAATTGATTTTAAACTTAGGGACGACCAGAATTGAGCTCCAATTATCTTTATTTTTTAGATCTCCAACTTTTCCTTAACTTAGGAATGAAACTGTAACATGTCGGGACATTTTGCCCTTTGCTTCGTCCCAGGGGGATTGGTTTTTAATGCCGCTCCATTTGTATAGACGGGGACCATGATGTCATGCCCCCCCCCCCGCTCCCTGGAACGACTGATCTTAATTAATTATTCAAAAAGACACACCGGTTCAACCACACGTTTGGGTTGATAATAGCCTAATTGCCGGATTTGTTTCCATTTCTTTTGTGTTATATAAATGATGGAACCGTCTCGGATTAAATATGTGAGATTCAATGGTACTAGAATCATTAGTCAATTAGTCAACACTGACAACGACACCAAGCAATTCCCGAGCAGCCCAAGCGACAGCTTTCATCTGATGTTGAGTGATATAACGTGTCAGAACCTCCTCGGCGACGTGACATCGCCTGCACATCAAGCCGATAGATTCAGTACGAACCCAAACAAAATAATGAATAAGTAAATAATTATTGTAAAGAAACATAACGTAATAGGCCTAATTTAAACAGGGAAACAAAAATACGGAATGATTAGAATAAAGTTTTAACAAGTTAGGCCATATTTTATTTGTATTTTAATTAACTTATATGGTTGATCTCGCGGAGACGGGAACTACTTTTGAAATGTTGAAGGCGTTTTATAATATGTCACGGAGAACGCTCCGCAACAGAAAGGGTGTCTCCGGGGAAGCGAGAAAAATATCGGAGAACGTCTCTAATACTTTTTTCCGTCGTTGAAGACGACTTTTCGCGTCACGGAGACGCTCGGAGCATCTCTGTCGACGACCCGCGACAAAAATTTAAAACCGTTCTCAAAGTTAGTCCCAAATCCGCCCTCTGCGAAGAGAGATATCGCCATGAATACCGCAAGTTTATTTATTACAGATAGGTGGGGAAAAAACTGGAACAAAAACTTTAGGGGCTAAACATTATTTAATGCGAATCCTCTCGTATATAGTTCACATACCTTACTGCTTAGCTGTACATAAATTAAAGATAGGATGAAATCTTACGCATTGTTGTAAATCGAAGTCCTTTAGCTGTATTAAAGATAGCCAATCGCAAACCTCGATAGTATGCCCCTCTTATGTTACAGGGCACCGGACTGTGGGCAGATCATTGTTTTCAATATATATATATATTATATTATAATGATAAGGGCAGAGCATTTATAGAGTACATAAAATGAATTGACACAGGGTCAATTTTATATAAAGCGAGATTAAAGTCTTTGATGTAGCCCTGGCTATTGTCCTATAGCCTGGCACGCTCCGCCATCCACAAACACCACACATAGAACCATTGATCTTGTATTCAGTGCAAAACACCCAACAATTTTTTTTTTTTTTTTTTTTTTTTAAAACTTTTTTTACAAATTAATTCTGGCGCAGTGTTCTGCCAGTCAATGCCGTAGATGGCTAAGATGGAGCTTTATACATGTTTCCTTTTATATCAGGGAACAAACAAACGACGGAAGTTCTGTTGGAAATGCCCGCGCTCTTTGTGACAGAAATCAAAACGCCGCGATAAGGGAAACGCCGCCAACAAAGCGCCGTGCCACGCGGCGTTCTCCGCGCCCGCGAGGGTTTTACTTTTTTGGAAACGTACCTAAATTAATATTGTCTTTAAACTCGCAGAAATAAATGTCAGCGTGCGTTAAGAGGGCTATATCGCCGGACTATCGGCCAAGTTTTCCAGTTTCCCATTCCGGTCTTTGGTAAAATTTTCACACGTGGGTTTCACATGTGCATATTCCAGGCATGTGTCTCCAATTTTAAAAAATTATCCTTCTTAACCAACAACGCATCGGTTCAGGTAACTTCTAATTAACATTCATATTTTTTTCAAAAATATCAAAAAAGGAAGAGATATTGAAAAACTATGGATTTTATACCCAAAAATTCGTCGTTTTGAATCAAGGCCATTCCAAGATGCATAAGTAACTGAGCGAATAATTCCCAATTGTTGTCGAATAAAGGGAGTTTACAGTTACCGATAGAGCTCTGTACGTCATTGGGTCAGGGGTCACATGTACGTGGTCCCTCTATATCAGGGAATTCTTATGTGTGAAGTCTATGACACCTTTGATTTACATATGGTTTTCATTGCTTTTTTCGCTCATATTGTGAAATATGGATGAAGAATCTCACTTGTTATTGACTGAGATAGACAATGTATACTTAATTTCCTACTTTATTTTGATACCATGTTTATTTGCAGTCTCTTTTCTCAACTGAAAGCGAAATTTGTAAGTTACCAACTCACTACGGCAAAGCGGCATTGAGTTCGCGAAACAATGCGGGCTTGAAATCCATATTCGGACCGTGTGCATAATGTACACAGTCGGTGTTTTTGCAACTTTCTGGGAGGAAAACGTTAATTAAAGTCATGAAAATGTCTCATCATATTATTCAACATGGCAAACGAGAAGGAAAAAACGACAAAAAGAAATATACAGCTAGATTTTTGTCTGATAAGAATTTGTAGATAGGGTAGATGTAGGGAATACCGGACAGTAGGGAATATCGGACGGTCCACAACATGTCCAGCCCTAGCTGCCAACATAAGATGAACTGAGTTGAAATACCGCTTCTATTGGTCAGGTGGTCTGTCTGGAAGGTTGAATGCTGTATTCGACAAACAACAAGTGAGAAATCTCCGAGAAAACTACCACAATCTGTCAAGGTAGGAAAATTTGCAGCCTGAAAAATGGCGTGATGTAAAAATTTACATTTTAGAGAATGTGATGGTATAAAAAATAGAATTGGGGCAATGACCTATATTTTCATGATTATTGAAATGTGTGGATGGTGGGCCAAACGTGTATGGAGGTGTTTGCACTGTACAAAGCCTGTGTATTTGGGTGGCAGTGTGTTGAAAATGCTAGTCAGTCATTTTTTTGTGTAGGAATACCGGACACACATGGACGGTTGTTTTTTTACTTCCGGGTTGAGTTGCTAAGCATGTAGATCAAATAGTAAGTTGCATACATAATGTATTATATTTATTTATGAGATTGTTGACTATTTTGAAATGTCTATTTCTCTTTAGTATTATTGTGATATGTCATGATCTACATGAGATATAAAGTTTTTCTCAGTGTTTTGAAATTTTGTAGTTAAAATGCATATAATCTTCTAAAAATGATAAATGTTATAAAAAATCTATACAAACATGTTAAGTTAATGGTTTACATTCAAATCAGTGCTTCCAGACAGATCTTTATTTTTTAGTACCAAAAAAAGGGTAAAAACGTACTGTCCGGGATTTCCTACACTGTAGGGAATGCCGGACAATTTATGATGACGTCATTATTTGCATATAACTGCCTCAACAAATATTTGATTACCTAATTTTTTTTTGGAAAATAAAGTTGAATGATGTAGCGCTAAGCAATGAGAATCTTTTTCTTTTGTGATTTTATTGTTTTCATGTACTAATTAAGCAAATGAGCTTAAGCCGCCGTATTCCCTACATCTACCCTATGCCGTACGTTGGTTGACCCATGGGTTGACTTGTACGGTCGCGCTTTTTATGTACATTTGCGCCTGACCCCGAAAGTGGATATCGGAGACTCGCGCCATGCGCAGATTGTATCTGTAAACTCCCTTATTAGTTTATTTGATACACCATTCTCAAATTAAGATGCATATGCCACATTTTGCTACTTTTATGTATTTCGGTGTTTTTTTTTTTTTTTTTTTTTTTTTTTTTTATTTTGGCTGTCCAACTCGTTTCAACTGCTTGAGAAAACATTACAACAAATTACGACCGCTCGCGTTGCAACACGAATACTAAGCGTGCGCGCGCCACCTCAAACCAACATGGCGTTCTACCCAGGAGACCACACAACCAATAGGCGAGAAACGTACGTGGTTCCCAGTGAACTCGCAGGGAACCTGTCAAATTCACTGGACTGTAGTTTAGGTAGTGTAGTCTGCGTGTACGTGTACATTATGTGGGTACGTACGCGCCGTGTGTGTTATGGTGTATGGTAATACCAATGAAATCATGAAACTACAGGTCCAGGGGGTGGACTAAATCTGCGCGGACTCGATGTCCGCTTAAGTGTCTATGTGGATGATTTTTGTATAGCTGCTTCATCTTTGCTCATTTCGTGACCATACTGACTTGCTACTTGATACTTTGGAAGATCTAGGTTCTACGTGATCTTCAAGATATCGCAACTCGGGCCCTTACTTGTCTCGATTATATAGAATATCAGATTCGTTTGGGAAACGTAGATGGACTTCCATACATATCGCCAGAATCGCTCGCATTCAGCGACTGCGGAAAGGATATTGCGCGGGCCTTAAAGTCAAATACGATTACCGCCAAGTCATTAGCTCGCATCGCAGGTCAATGTATTTCGAAGGCTTGTGTGTGTAGAACCGCGAAATAATGTTACGTGGAGTTTACAGATTGCTTTCTACTAAACTATCGTGGTCGCCATCCTTTCAATGGACTTCACCATGCTCGTGAGGATTTGACATGGTGGAAGGATGCCGTTATCCATTGGAACGGAAAATAAATTTTTGTCATCGCCCAGTTCAGGGACAACTTGTCACGAACGCATCCCACTTGGCTTGGGGAGCGTTTCTCGGTACTCAACAAACCGGTGGCGATTGGGGAAAAGCGTTGTCGCGCCGGTCATCGAATTATCTGGAGTTGTTTAATAATAATAGTATAATTTATAGAGCGCGCAGAAACTATTCAACAATAAGTATATATTCTACTTGCGCTATTCAAGAGCTTCTGATGTGCTTGTTAATTAGTTTAAAATAGATGTGTTTTAAGTTTTGATTTGAAGCTATTTAACTGATGTTGCTTCCCTGACCCTCAGAGAGGTAACATATTCCATAGCTTGGAGCAGCACAGCGATATGCTCGATCACCTAGTGTCACATTTGTTTTGACAGATGGGGTCAGTAAAAGCAAAGAATCCCTTGAAACTGCGCAGATTGCGGGACCCGTGTTGATTTGATTTGGTACTTAATAATTCTGTGATGTAGACGGGAGCTTGACCATGAAGTGCTTTATATACAATGAGTAGGATCTTGAAATGTTATCCTCTTGCGTATGGAGCCAAATGTAAGTTTTCTTAAAATGGGAGTGATCCGTGTATTATTTGTACACCCACAAATTAGCCTTGCACAGTGTTTTTTGAACCCGTTGTAATTTCATTATTGAGATTCGGGAGTCCATACAGTAGCCATTAAAATAGTCTACTTGTTAGTGATGCATGCATGAACAATCTCTTTTGTAACATCATTATCTAAGATTATTCCGAATACGTCGGATGTTATAGATCATTATTAGTATGCGATTTAACAAACACTAGTGACATGTTCACTAATATTAATCTG